>CAJNDS010002465.1:177500-315000 GCA_905221605.1 Symbiodinium natans | reverse complement strand
CCCTAAACCCTAACCTTTCTGACCCTCTTTGCTCCTACATGGGGAACCTAGGAACGCTAAGCCCAAAAGCCCCAACGATGGTAGACCGGTCACTGTACTGAGCAACCCTAAACCCTACACCCTAATCAAACTTGTAGCCCTAAACCCTAAACCCACTAACACTTGTAGCCCTAAACCCGAAACCCTAAAACCGGTAGCCCTAAACCCTAAACCCTAAAACCACCCTAAAACGTGTAGCCCTAAGCCCCTTAGAGCTTGTAGCCCTAAACCCTAAACCCCCCAACCCTCGAGCCCTAAGCTCCCCAATGCGACGAGCTGCTGTACCAAAGGCCCCACCTCATCCATCTCAAAACCGCAGCCCAGCCAACCCGGAAGGTTTAGGGTTTAGGGTGTAGGGTTTTGGGTTTAGGGCTTAGGGTTTAGGGTTTAGGGCGATTAGGGGTTAGGGTTGAGGGGGATTAGGGCTTAGGGTTTTGGGTGTAGGGTTCAGGGTTCAGGCTTTAGGGTTGAGGATTTCAGGTGGCCAGAGTCTCCAAACGCATGCTCCTGTACTACTTGATGTGGTTTGGGCTTAGACCCTAAACCCTGAACCCTAAGCACTAAACCCTAACCCTGAACCTTTAAATGTAGGGGCTCCCTGGGGGTTTAGGGGCTTAGGCTTTAGGCGAGGGGTTTCAGGCTCAGGTTTTTTGGGGTTTAGGGGCTGGGGTCGTTTAGGGTATCTCGACAGGCTTTGCCTCTAGGGTTCTTGATTAAGATACCTTTTTGAGGTCTCTTTGTTTTAAGGAAGCCTACTCTAAGCGGGGGCCCCAATCATAAGCCGGAAGCCCTGAGCCCTACCTGTCCGGGCACAGAGCCCTTCGCTCAGAGTTCGCTGCCAGGAGCAACCTCCGGCTGCTGACGACTCGGACCTCGGCGTTTGCGAGGCGACAGGGGGGGGGGGGGGGGGGAGGGGTGACTTCCTAAACCCTAAGCCCAAACCCCTAAACTTTAGGCCTAAAGCAGGGGCTCGTACTTGTTGCATGAACTCCTCAATCCGTAGTCCTATCGCCTGCTCGGAGATTTCGGTCAAGCCTGGGCAGGGGTCATAAGGGGACACGTCCATCACTCTGGCTCGGGCGGCTTGATCTAAGCCCTGAGCCCAACACTGGTTGTAGACACCCTCTCAAAAAAAAACAAGGGACCCATTTGTTTTAAAGGATTTTTGGGACCAAGTGATTCTGGCAGAAGCTTCCTTTGTAGCTAAGTAAGGTCCCTCCCGTTGTTGTTTGTTGAGGGGTTAGGGTTATTTTGGGCAGGAATATTTCTACTAAAGCCACAAGCCCCGAAAGACACCCTGGAACTGGTTTGTCAGGGAACTTAAGTGAAGTTCCCGGAGTCAAGGTTTGTTTGTTAAAGCCTTATTAGAACATGGTAGCTTAATTTCGGTTCTTTCAGAAGAACCCAGTACAGGCCGGATGATTTAAAACACTATCATGGTAGCTCAATTCAACATAAGTTCCTTAACAAGAACCCAGCAAAGCGTAACAGACCCTAAGCCCTAAGCCCCCTAAAACCCTACAGCCTAAACCCTGAACCCTGCACCCCCTAAAGGCCTATAAGCCCTAGACCCTAAAGGAGAAAATTCCCTCGAAACTGCTGGAAACTCCTCGAAACTTTCCCGGACCTGAGCCCTCAGTACTGTTAATAAAGTGAAGAAGCTCTAACCCCTAAGCCTAAACCCTAAATCCTACACCCTAAGCCCTTAGCCCTAAACCCTAAATCCCTAGAAGCGCTGGAGCACTTGGGGGTCCTATGTACCAGGTCTCCGAGGCAGAGTTCCAGCTGCTCTTTGACGCGGGGATGCTCTACCAGGCCACTTGGAGGTTTAGGGTTTAGGGTGTAGGGTTTAGGGTTTAGGGTTTAGGGTTTAGGTTTAGGGTTCTTATAACCTACCTAGGGGACTCTGGGGTCTTATAAGTACAGTTATAATTGGGGTTATAAGCACCCTGAACCTGAAGGCGCCAGCGCGGAGAGCAAAACCCTGAACCCAGCCCGCTTAGGGTTCGGGGTTTAGGGTTTAGGGTTTTGGTTTTGGGTTTTGGGTTCAGGGTTTAGGGTTTAGGGTTTAGGGTTCAGGGTCCAGGGTTCTCTCAAGGTTCAGGGCCTAATACATGTGAATTTTAGGATACTTTTGGGCACCTGTCGCCAAAGCCAGTACCACGTAGCATTTTTTCGGCTACGGCTCCCTACTTTCTGTTGGGCTCAGTGTTAATGGCCTAGGGCTAGCTGCATTGCCAGTGGACCTAGTACTTTATATCAGGCTACTAGGCTTTGAAGGTAGTCCAACCAAACCTTAAGCCAAACGCTTAAAGTTTGCCACTGAAAATTCCTACCTGAATATTCGTGGCTGGTTTCAGGTAATATTAAAAGGCCTCAAGAAGCCCACGTCAGCCTTCCTTGAGGCGTGAAACAAGAATGAACGTCTAATGTCTACCCCCCCCCCCCCCACCCCCACATGTACCTGCGAAACTACAAAGACCGAAGCCCCAAACCTTGAACACTAGGCCTCCAAGTTTGATGCTCAGGCTTATGGCTATGGCTTCCCGGCGGACCAGGGTGGCTTCAGCTTTAACATCCCAGGCCCGCAGGGTTGTGGGGGTTCAGGGTCTAGGATATTGGGTGGTCCTCCTGTATCCACTACAGCATCAGGTGTTAGGGTTCAGGGTTTAGAGTCTAGGGTTTAGGGTTTAGGGATTCTGCTTTAGGCTTTTTGTTTTGATTACACGGGGTAACGTAGCCTCGTTTTGGGGGTTCAGGTTCAGGATTTAGGTGAGGTGCGCAATGCTAAACTTCAACAGACTGACGTGGAGCAGCTGCTCAGCACACCAACCAAGGTTCTTTGGCGATCGATTTCGTTCGTAGGGTTCAGGGTTCAGGGTCGAGGGAAGTTGGATGTGCTGTGTAGCCTAACCACCTTTTTTTCCGAAATAGTGCCCCGATCTGCTTATCTGCGGCCTACGAAACAGCTGAAGCCCCCAACACCCCACGAGGAAACCCTAAACCCACAGTACATGCCAACACGCTGCCGCTGGGCAGCGATGTGATTGGTCTTGGACCCTGAACCCTAAACCCAAACCCCGTTTGTAAGGGTGAGAAGCGCTTGAGTAAGCAGAACGGGCTAGCCACTCAACAACTGGGTTTAGGGCTATACAGGGCACATGCAAAGACCCCAAACCCGAAGCCCTGAGCCTTTCTGCGTATGTTCCTGAATCCAAGGGCCCTCCGGGGAACGGCCTAAACCCTAAACCCTAAACCCCTAAACCCCAAATCCTAAACCCCAAACCCCAAACCCTAAACCCTAAATCCTAAACCCCAAACCCCAAACCCTAAACCCTAAACCGGTGGAAGGCCTCGCCGCTGGAGCGCCGCAGCAGGCGCAGCACGCGCAGCACGCGCAGCACGCGCAGCAGGCGCAACAGGCGCAGCAGGCGCAGCAGGAAGTGCAAGAACAGCTCCGGGCTCAGCATGGTTGTGGGCACTACTGGCACTGGAGGGGGCTTAGCGTTTAGGGTTTAGGGTTTGGGGTTTAGGGTTCAGGGTTTAGGGTTTAGGGTTTCTTCCCCAAGCCCTAGACCTTAACCCGCTTTGTTGTTGAGGGGGCTTCTAGGGTCTGGGTCTTGGCGTTCGTTAGGCTTTATCTTGTCTGAAGTTTGTAGTTGTAGTTTGAAGTCTAGGGTTTAGGGCTAGGGTTTAGGGTTTAGAGTTCGGTTTGAGGTTGTGGGGTTTCTGGTTGAGGGTCTAGTGCTCCCCTCCACCCTATGACAGTGAGAGGCTTTACTAAGTACCCAGCAATTCTCTTGAGGGAACTATGGGTCCTGTTAAAGGCTCTGAGCAAAAAATCCTAAACCCTACGCCCTAAACCCTAAACCCTAAACCCTGGTGGTTTCCGAGGCCTTTCCCTGATGAGCAGCAACAGCAGATGCAGGGGCAGCTCACGGACCAACAGGTGCCGACTTTTGCGAGGTCTCTGGAGGGTAGTCTTCTAGGGTTTTTAGGGCGTTTAGGGTCTGTAGGGTTTAGGATTTTGGGAACTTAGGTTTGTTTTTTTTGCTTTCGGGTCTGGGTTTTTGTTGAGGTGTGTGAGGTCTGAGGTTTGGGGTTTTTGCTTGGCTTTCAGCGTTTTGGTTTCTGCAGGGCTTCGGGCTCAGAGTGTAGGATGTATGGGTTTGAACCTCTAATCCATATACCCACCCCAAACCCTAGACCCTAAACCCCAAACCCCAAAACCAAGCCCTATGCCCCAAACCCCAAACCCTGAACCCTGAACCCTAAACCCTAAACCCTAAACCCTAAACCCTAAACCCTGAGCAGGCAGCCTACCAGCAGCAGCTGTACCAGTGGCATCAGGCGCAAGCTGCGCAGTACCAGCAGCGCCTCGGCCTAGACTTATAGTCTAAGACCCGGAGTAGGTACTTGTTCCTTGTGTTTGTTTTAGGGTTTAGGGTTTAGGAGTTTAGGGTTTAGGGTTTAGGGTTTAGGGTTTAGGGGTTTAGGGGTTTAGGGGTTTGGGGTTTAGGGTTTAGGGTTTGGGGTTTAGGGTTTAGGGTTGTCACGGCAGGGGTGAGCTTGGGGTTTAGGGTTTGTTTGGTACCATTTCGCCTTTTTTTGGATATGTGTTGCCTTCATACTAACGATACCAGAAAGGGTACCCTTATCATAGTAATGTGCGCGTGCTCAAGCTTAGTTGCGCACTGAAAAGGGCTTTAGGGGTTCGTGTGTCCAGGGCATGCTGCTAATTAAGGGGGTTTAGGGCTTGAGGGCTCTAGGGTCTCTCCAAGGGCTCAGGAGCTTAGTAAGCAGGTTGTAGGAGATGATATAGCTACACTAAGTTCTTTTTGTGCTTAGACAGATCCTTGGCCATTTGGGTTTCATGCGTTTCTGCATGGTCAGGTGGCTGAAGGTTATTGTTTAGCCAAGTCGCAAGGTGAAGCTCACAGTTGGGGTTAAGTATCCAAAATAGAACCTGACTTTTCCTGCCACAGTAGACCCGCAACCGTGAGAGACCACGGAGGCACGAAAGAGCGCTCCAGTTTCGCGCATCGCTCGAGATGTCACAGAGGATGACCCCCGTGATGACCAGCCGCTTCAGGAGACTCGGGTTTGGGGTTTAGGGTTTAGGGTTTTCTGGCGTCTCCTTACCGAGGCCGTATGGCGACGCGTACCAGCAGCAGCTCTACCAACAGCAGCTCTACCAGCAGCAGCTCGCAGCCCAGTGTGGGCTGAACTTGGTTCCCCCCCCCAACCCCGGAACTTAGGGTTTAGGCTTTAGGGCGTTTTCTTTCTGAGGCTCCGGGCCTGCTAGTCTGTGTAGCCTGAGGATCCAGATCACCCCCTAAACCCTACACCCAGGGTCTAGGGTGCAAATTTGGGTTTAGGGTTTAGGGTCAGGGCGTTTTACCTGAGACTTTATTTGCCATAAGCCCTAAGCCAAAAAGTGTGTGCGTTCACCCTCCACGCCCCGAGATGTAGGCTTGTTCTGTTTCCCGAGTTGGTTTTCTACTAGTTGCTCAAGACCTCCAAAAAAATCAAACAAACATTCTTCCCTACAAGGCATTAAGCAAATAGTAGTTCTTGGGCAGGTGGGTCTAGGGTTTCAGGGTGAGGGGCCCGAGAAGACCGGGTGTTAACCGTACTCGTACCTATCTGACCTATCTTCGCCTATTGGGCTTAGGGTTTAGGGCTTAGGGTTCTCCACCCCCTTGCTAAAGCCTTGAACCCCTCAAGCCGCTCAAGCCCCAAAAATCCACGGCGTTGATCCCCTAAACATCCCTAGTCTAACCCCTGTGCACCTCAGATGCCCTCAAAGCACCCCAAACCCCTCATCCCTGAACCCTAACAAATTCGGTTTAGGGTTTAGGGTTTAGGGTTTAGGGTTTAGGGTTTAGGGTTTAGGGTTTAGGGTTTAGGGTTTAGGGTTTAGGGACTAACAAACCCTAAACCCCAAACCTGCAAAGTTCTAGACCTTCAGGTCTGCATTCCAGCAGCCGGCGTACCAAGCAACCGACCCTTATCAGCCTCTTGGCCTGGTTTAGGGTTTAGTGTTCAGGGGTTTAGGGTAAACCCGGAAGCCCTGAATCCCACACCCCAATTCCAAAAGCTAACCCGAACACGCTGAACGTGCACATGCTAGGGCCGAAGGCCGCGGATCTAGGATCTGATGCTCTAGGGTTTAGGGTTTAGGGCTTAAGGTTAAGGGGATCTGATGATCGAATCTAGGGTCAGACATGCGAAGCAGTGTCTGATGGCTTTGACATCTGCTGTTGCTTTGGTGTTTCGGGTTGGGGGTCGGCAGGGTTCCCCAAACCCTAAACCCTGAACCCTAAACCCTAAACTCTAAACCCTAAACTGAGAGAACGTTGACCAAACTCAGAGCCTTCAGCGCTGATTCGCCAGTGGCCCCGCCCCCCGAGACGTCGGAGCCTTGGCGTACTGATGCCAGGTCGCAAGCCTCCGCCAGTTGACAGTTTAGGGTCTAGGGTTTAGGGTTTAGGGTTAGTTTAGTGTTTAGGGTTTAGGGTTCAGGGCAGCTCCTTTTCGTTGGCCGTGCCGACTCCTGGGAGCACAAGGTGACTGCATACAAGGACAAGGTTGAGGGTTGAGGGTTTAGGGTTTGGGGTTTAGGGTTTAGGGTTTGACCAAGCATCAGACCAGGTTCCAGAGGAAGTTGCAAGGGATGCGTGCGATAGCCGACCACGACGCAGCGATGGACGGTCGCTACCGCGCCATGACAGTCCTGCGCGGCCGCTTCAAAGGTGCGCACGAAGCCAGAACCGTAAACCCTAAACCCTGAAACCCTGAACCCTAGACCCTAAGCCCTAAACCCTAAACCCTAAACCCTAAACCCTAAACTCTAAACCGCAGAGCAGTCTCCCCCGCAGGCTGCTGACGCGCCCCACGCTGTCCCAGCCAGAACCGAGAAACCAGACATGCCGGTCTACGTCATGGTCCTAAGCCCTAAACCCTAAACCCTAAACCCTGGGTCTACACATAGGAGCCTGGAGAATGGTGACAGTCGAAAATCAGTTCATGGGCAAGATCGAGGGGCCGACCCCAGCAAATTAGGGTTTAGGGTTTAGGGGCTTTAGGGGCTTTCGGGGGTTTTTTGGAGGTGTAGAGGTCTCGGGGGCTTCCGCTGCTTTAGGATGGTTTAGGGCTTTCGGGGTTTTAGGAGTTCAGGGGTTTTACGGGCTTTAGGGGTTTAGGAGCTTTAGGGGCTCGAGGCGCTTTAGGGGCTTTTAGGGGTTCAGGGGCTTTAGGGGGCTTCAGAGGTGGTTGGGGTTTTAGGGGCTTTTTTAGGGGTTTTAAGGGGTTTAGGCTTTAGGGGTTTTAGGGGTTTTAGGGGTTTTAGGGGCTTTTTAGGGGCTTTTTAGGGTTTTAAGGGGTTCTTAACCTTTCGGGGTTTTAGGGGTTTAGGGGTTTCAAGGGTCAAGAGGCCTGGGGGCTTTAGGCGCTTTGGAGGTTTAGGGTTTCAGTGCCAGTGGTTTTGATGCGGATTTGAGGTTTTGGGGGCTTAGGTGCGTTAGGGGCTTTGGGTGCTTTAGGGGCTTGTAGCGGTTTAGGGTTTAGGGTTTAGGGCTTAGGGCTTAGGGCTTAGGGCTTAGGGCTTAGGGCTTAGGGTTTAGGGTTTAGGGTGAGAGATTCTGAGAGACAAATGATCTTTTCAAGGAGGGAGCTTCCGCCACCAAATCCCGAAGGGTGTAGGGTCGCAGGGTTAGGTACGCTAAACCCTAAACCCTAAACCCTAAACCCTAAACCCCAAACCCCAAACCCTAAACCCTAAACCCTAAACCCCAAACCCTAAACCCTAAACCCTATTCCTCCAAAGGCAGCATCTCTTGCAACAGCCCCACACCGTCCCACACCAGCGACCGCCCTCGACGGGGCAGGTGCAAAGTTGAGGGGCGCGGGGTTTTCATGGACAGTTTAGGGTTTAGGGTTTAGGGTTTAGGGTTTAGGGTTTAGGGTTTAGGGTTTAGGGTTTAGGGTTTAGGGTTTAGGGTTTCTGGTTTGGGGTTTAGGGTTGAGGGACGGTTTCTGGCGTGTTTTCGGGCTCTAAGGGTTCGGTGATTGATACTGGCTCGGAGCCAAGAAGAGAGTTTCGGTTGCTGGCAATCTGCCGAGACCCAAAAGAACAAACAAACATATATTTCCTATATTTCCCTTGAAACAAATTTTTCGGGGTTCTTAGGCATGCCCTTTTTGGTTCAAAGGGGCTTCTAGCGGAACCGAAGCCTCAAAGAAGGCTACTCTGGGTGCTGGGGCGTAGTTAGGGTTGTCGAGAATATTAGAGTCCTAGGGAATCACGAGCAGCCCCAGCCAGGAAACGACCTCTTGCTAGAAAAACCTACCTGAGTCGGCGTCGAAATTACTTACTTGTTTAAGCCTTGCTTGTTTTTGAATTAGAGCGTCCCCTATCGTTGTCCATGTTTTTCACCAAGCGCACTTTTATCCAAAAGTATCAAATAGCCATATCATTTTAGCGCGTCCCCTATCGATCCCCGGCATTTTGCTGCAAGAACTACCCCCCTCTACTAATGTAAGTAAGCGGTAATTTTGACCGGGTCTCATCTACATCCATAGAAAAAACAATAGAAGCTCAATAGAAAACAACTAAAAAACCGACAGGAAAGCAAGCAAACCGATCCTCTGACCTAGGCCAGCGGTCGACTATGTTGTGCTGAAGAGTTGGAAGCTATGCTCCAGAGTCTAGGGATTTCGGGCACCCGAAACCCAGAACACCCCCCAAAAAAGATGATAATCCGGATATTACCCTGACAAGGAAGAATGGTTTTTGTTCGTTGGATGCTTCTTTCGCAGATAATATAGTAGCCTGCGCCCTCAACCCTAAACCCTAAACCCAAACCCTATAAACCCTAAACCCTAAACCCTATAAACCCTAAACATCTAGGTTCGTATAAGATGCATGCGCTGGCACAGGCCGGTGGAGCCAGCGCGCACTTTGGTTGCACCAGCTTTTGGGGTTTCCCCTAGGCGGCCTCTGAGCCGTAAAGTGTTTAGGGCTTAGGGTTTAGGGTTGTTTAGGGTTGTTTAGGGTTGTTTAGGGTTGTTTAGGGTTGTTTAGGGTTGTTTAGGGTTGTTTAGGGTTGTTTAGGGTTGTTTAGGGTTTTGGGGTGAATTTCTGTAGACCCTGAAACCCTGAAGCCTTATACCCCCCAAAACCCTAAAATCCTAAACCCAGAACCCAAAAGCCCGAGACTTCTAAATCGGTGACTTGCAGCAGAAGACAAAGAAGATGACATCGCCTGCTCCATTTGTATTGGCCGAGATTGCATTGCTGTTTTGGAGGTTAGGGGTTTAGGGTTCGGGGCTCAGCCATGCGAAGCCGTAAACCCTAAACACCCTATAAACCCTATAAACCCTGTAAACCCTATAAACCCTAAAAAACCCCATAAACCCTATAAACCCTAAAAACCCTAAACCCTATAAACCCCATAAACCCCATAAACCCTATAAACCCTATAAACCCTATAAACCCTACAAACCCTACAAACCCTATAAACCCTATAAACCCTACCCTACAAACCCTATAAACCCTATAAACCCTCTAAACCCTAAAAAAACCCATAAACCCCATAAACCCCATAAACCCTATAAACCCTATAAACCCTATAAGCCCTATAAACCCTATAATCCCTAGAAACCCTATACACCCTATAAACCCTGTAAACCCTATAAACCCTACAAGCCCTATAAACCCTATAAACCCTGTAAACCCTAAAAAAACCCCATAAACCCTATAAACCCCATAAACCCTCTGGATTAGACATTTCTATGTATAAAGCATTTATTAGACCAACATCTACAGCTTTATAGACTAAATTTCTTTGATGAATATGTATATATATATATATATAATTTCTAGTATTTCATGTTAATGTTTTATTGATTGATCTTTCTCGTTTTTTGTTTTTTAAGCTCGAATAATCACTGTAACTCTGAAATATAGAGAATATTCTAAGTGATATGAAAATATTATTTAACTTAAATGGTTTATGTAATCCATAAATAATATATTCCATTAATATTTCAGATAATACTTCATTATCTTTAACAGATAAATCCATTGAGTTTTTTCAATATCATCTAATGAAATTTTTAAAATTTATTGAACCAAATATTATCCCCTAGAAACCCCATAAACCCCATAAACCCTATAAACCCTGTAAACCCTGAAAAACCCGTAAAAACCCATAAACCCTACAAACCCTATACACCCTATAAACCCCATAAACCCTATAAACCCTATAAACCCTATAAACCCTGTAAATCCTATAAACCCTATAAACCCTATACACCCTATAAACCCTGTAAACCCTAAACCCTACCCCAAGCTGCCTGGCCGCCTGTGATGTGTTCATCGTGAGCTTCACGTGGTTCTTGCATCCGCAGACCCTGGGAGCAAACTTGGCGCCATCCTTGCACGGATGTTCAGCTGCTACGTTTCGGGTTTAAGGTCTAGGGCCTACGGTCTAAAGGGTCTAGGGTTTAGGGTTTAGGCCCTAAACCCTAAACCCTAAACCCTAAACCCTAAACCCTAAACCCTAAACCCTAAACCCAAAGCCCTAAGCCTTGCCGACCAAAGGCCTGCCACCACCTCGCACGGCCAGCCGGTGGGGGCCCGGACTGCTGCGGCTGTGGGGTTTAGGGTTTAGGGTTTAGGGTTTAGGGTTTAGGGTTTAGGGTTTAGGGTTTAGGGTTTAGGTTTTAGGGTTTAGGGTTTAGGGTAAAGGCTTCAAGGGCGTCAAGGGTTTTAAGGGTGTGAGGTTTTAAGGATTTAAGGGTTTAAGGTTTCAGGGCTGTAAGGGTTTTAAGGGTGTGAGGTTTTAAGGGTTTAAGGGTTTAAGGTTTCAAGGCTTTAAGGGTTTTAAGGGCGTCAGGTTGAAGGCTTTACGCCTGAGATTAGGGCGTTTGGAGTTAGGGTTTCAGGTCTTCGAAGTCAGAGTTTAGGGTTTAGGGTCTAGGGTTTAGGGTTGAATGGGGTTTCAGGGTTTGGGGCCATGGGCCTATAAGCGTGTGCAAGGCCTGAGTTAAGTGTTCTAAACCCCTTTGAAGCCCTAAACCTTGAATCCAGCAGCTGTTCTGTTTTTTTGGTTTAGGGTTTAGGGCTTAGGGTTTAGGGTTCTAAGAGCTGGCCCTAAGTGCAGAAAGGCCGGGAGGAAGCTTCCCATTTTGTTCCCCTGTGCCGCAGAACATGAGAAGCAAACTCGTCCGCAAGCTTCAGGACAAGCTTACGTAGCAGTCCCGGGAAAAGCCTTCTTTGCTTGGGTTTAGGGTTTAGGGTTTTGGGCTAGAAGAAGGGGGACTTGAAAGGCAGAGAAGCAGCTTGAGGGAGATGAGGTGCACCCCCCTCCAAGAGGATGCACCTCAGACCCAAGCTTAGGGTTTAGGGTTTTGGGTTTAGGGCTGAGTTCCTGGGAAGGATGTGGTAGTGTCGCGATGGCAGCGGCCCTGGCTAGACCCAAAAGAGCCCTAAACGATCGCTGAACACCCTCAACCCTAAATCCCAAAGCTCAAGGAGCCCAAAGCCTTCAATGACCAAACCCCCACTTCAGACCTAAACCCTAAACCCTAAACCCTAAACCCTAAACCCTAAACCCTAAACCCTAAACCCTAAACCCTAAACCCTAAACCCTAAACCCTAAACCCTAAACCCTAAACCCCCCTTTTTTTCCTTAACAACAGGAGCGAGGGCCCACCGAACCATGGAGGCAAAGTTCCCTTTCGTGAAATGGTGGGTTGGGTGGTTTAGGGTTTAGGGTTTAGGGTTTAGGGTTTAGGGTTTAGGGTTTAGGGTTTAGGGTTTAGGGCTTAGGGTTTAGGGTTTAGGGTTTAGGGTTTAGGGTTTAGGCCGAAAGCAAACTACCCTCACATCTCCCGGGTCTGGGCTACCAGGCCAGCTCCCCATCCAGTGGCCCACGGACTGCGCGGGCTGCCAACGCCTGGAGCCATAGGGGTTTAGGGTTTAGGGTTTAGGGTTTAGGGTTTAGGGTTTAGGGTTTAGGGTTATTTGCTTAAGGACGCCCCAAAAAAGGAGAATAATCCTATGCTTCCCTCAGAATTAAGGAAGCAAAATGATTTTTGGAGGGGGGTGTTCTTAAGCAAGTGGTAGTTTAGGGTTCAGCGACATCTTCCTCTGGGCATAGCTTTCTCTGGGCTGTTGTTGCTCCCCAAGCTCCCTAAAACAAAACGCCTGAAAGCCCAAAGAAACCCTAAACCCTTAACCCTTAACCCTTAAACCCTAAGCAGAAGAAAACCCAAAATCCCAAAGGACACCAACTCCCCAAATCTATGAAACCTCTACAACCCATACCCCTAAATGTTAAAGCCCAAACACCTGGAGACCGAAGCCATGAAATTCAGGGGTTTACAAAAATCTGGGTAGCCTTTTGGGGGTCCTTATTATAGGGGAATCCTACTATTTGGGGGTCCATTTATACCTATTTTGGAGAAAGAAAGTAAACCCCAAAACCCAAAGACCCCCCCCCCCCCCCCCCCCCCCCCGCCCCTCCTAACATAAACCAGACTCTCCAAAACCCCTAAAGCCTCAAAGCCCTAAAACCTTGAAGCTGGGAACCCTACACCCTACGCCTGACAATCCTGGGATGCAGGCGGCTCCAGATTTGGTGTTTAGGGGACGTTAGGCTTCGGGGTTTGGGGGGTTTAGGGTTAGGGGCTGGGGGGTTTGGGGTTTATCATGGAATGGTTTTTGTTTAGGATTTCTAGAACCGATGTCAGGCGCGCAGTTTTCCCATAGACAACCCTTAGTGCCCTTATTCACCTTTCTAGAAGCCTGAGAGACGGTATCGATTAAGTTTGGGTTTTAGGGCCTGGGGTCTGGGGCTTAGGGTTTGGTATTCGGGCATCAACCGACCCACTCCTCCCAAAACCCTTAGTTAAGGAACAGTTCTGTTCCTTAATTTTAACTCGGACCCTTGACTTAAGAACGAATGGAGAGAACGGAGAACATTCCCAAATTAAGGCTACTTGAGCATGTACCTGATCATGATCTGGGGTTATATTTGGGCCCTGAAAGCCGTGGCGTGTCAGCTACGCATCGTACAGGGGCATTCCTTCGGTTACAAGTGGGTTTAGGGTTTAGGGATTAATGGCCCCTTCAGCCCTAATCCCGAAAACCTAAACTACAATCATCCCTAGAATTACCTGCGTGTTGGTGACTGCTACAGCGCTTGGCCTGATAGTTTAGGGCCCCCAAAAGGGCCCTGAACCCTAAACCCTAAACCCTAAACCCTCAAAAGTGAAGGGTCGCGTGTGCCCTGAACCTTAAACCCTAAACCCTCAACAGTGATAGATCTTAAGGACGCCCCAAAAAAGGAGAATAATCCTATGCTTCCCTCAGAATTAAGGAAGCAAAATGATTTTTGGAGGGGGGTGTTCTTAAGCAAGTGGTAGTTTAGGGTTCAGCGACATCTTCCTCTGGGCATAGCTTTCTCTGGGCTGTTGTTGCTCCCCAAGCTCCCTAAAACAAAACGCCTGAAAGCCCAAAGAAACCCTAAACCCTTAACCCTTAACCCTTAAACCCTAAGCAGAAGAAAACCCAAAATCCCAAAGGACACCAACTCCCCAAATCTATGAAACCTCTACAACCCATACCCCTCAATGTTAAAGCCCAAACACCTGGAGACCGAAGCCATGAAATTCAGGGGTTTACAAAAATCTGGGTAGCCTTTTGGGGGTCCTTATTATAGGGGAATCCTACTATTTGGGGGTCCATTTATACCTATTTTGGAGAAAGAAAGTAAACCCCAAAACCCAAAGACCCCCCCCCCCCCCCCCCCCCCCCCCCGCCCCTCCTAACATAAACCAGACTCTCCAAAACCCCTAAAGCCTCAAAGCCCTAAAACCTTAAAGCTGGGAACCCTACACCCTACGCCTGACAATCCTGGGATGCAGGCGGCTCCAGATTTGGTGTTTAGGGGACGTTAGGCTTCGGGGTTTGGGGGGTTTAGGGTTAGGGGCTGGGGGGTTTGGGGTTTATCATGGAATGGTTTTTGTTTAGGATTTCTAGAACCGATGTCAGGCGCGCAGTTTTCCCATAGACAACCCTTAGTGCCCTTATTCACCTTTCTAGAAGCCTGAGAGACGGTATCGATTAAGTTTGGGTTTTAGGGCCTGGGGTCTGGGGCTTAGGGTTTGGTATTCGGGCATCAACCGACCCACTCCTCCCAAAACCCTTAGTTAAGGAACAGTTCTGTTCCTTAATTTTAACTCGGACCCTTGACTTAAGAACGAATGGAGAGAACGGAGAACATTCCCAAATTAAGGCTACTTGAGCATGTACCTGATCATGATCTGGGGTTATATTTGGGCCCTGAAAGCCGTGGCGTGTCAGCTACGCATCGTACAGGGGCATTCCTTCGGTTACAAGTGGGTTTAGGGTTTAGGGATTAATGGCCCCTTCAGCCCTAATCCCGAAAACCTAAACTACAATCATCCCTAGAATTACCTGCGTGTTGGTGACTGCTACAGCGCTTGGCCTGATAGTTTAGGGCCCCCAAAAGGGCCCTGAACCCTAAACCCTAAACCCTAAACCCTCAAAAGTGAAGGGTCGCGTGTGCCCTGAACCTTAAACCCTAAACCCTCAACAGTGATAGATCGCGTGTGCAACGTGCGGTTCAAGTCCCAGATCTATTCACCCGACCCGTGGGTGTACTGTTCGACCATCGGGTATGGTTGCGACGCTCGGTTTGCAGTTCAAGAGAAGGGTGGATGTTCTCCGCAACTGCATTTCCTCAAGTGAAATCCGACACCTCCAATTCGACCCGAGGATGAACGCTGAAGTGGCCATGCGATGACGTCTCCGGAGGTAAACTTGGGGAACGTATGGTGGATGAAGTCGCTGGGACACAAGCTAGCGATTGCTGACGCGGGCGGCATTGAGGCAATGAGGGACGCTTTGAAGACAAACCCACTGCACAACTCACTCTGCTCAATTATGAGGATATCTTCTGTTGTCCTGGACGCTCCTGAATTCGCATCTCCGGAGGCAGTTGATGAGGCAAGGAAATCTGCTGGAGTCCCGGACGCCTCCGGTTCCAAGGCGTTTAGCACCCCTTGAGCATGGCGCGCGGGGTTTATATTTAGGGTTTACGGCTTGGGGCTTGCAACGCGGCCCCCCAAACCCTGAAATCTAAAGCCCGAAAGCACTACAACCCCAATGCCCTGAAACCTAAACTAGCGCCAAACAATCCAAAGCCTAAACCCTACACCTACTTATACAAGTGGGAAAGTGAACGCCTAAAAACCCAAACCCCAAACCCTAAACCCCAAACCCTAAATTTAAGAGCCTCCGGCTCAACGCCGACCCCGCTGGAGCATAGTTGAAAGGTTTAAACGCGCTCGTCAGCTCAAAGGATGCCAAAAGTTGATTTGCTTGAGCCTCTGTGAAACGTTGGGGGGGGGGGGGGTAGGGGGTAGCACCAGGACCCAAACAGGAGCTGAAGCCACCTTGAAGGAGAACACCCCATCAATTCAAGCCCAACAACCGGAGAGGGGGGGGGGGGGTAGGGGGAGGGGGTAGGGGGCTCCATGGAAAAGCTGCCCGGGTCCCCCCCCAACCCCGCGCGTTTTGGGGGGGTAAGGAGGGAAAGAGGGAGGTTTTCACCTCCTTTTCCCATCCAACACGCCACCAGGGTCGGCGGACCTTAAACCCTAAACACCAAACCCTAAACCCCAAACCCTAAACCCTAAACCCCAACCCCCAAACCCTAAACCCTAAACCCCCAAGCACCGAGCCCTCACTCAGGCCGCAGCACCGCGGTCAGAGTCGCCAAGCGGAGGCCCAGGCTAGGGTTTAGGGTTTAGGGTTTAGGGTTTAGGGTTTAGGGTTTAGGGTTTAGGGTTTAGGGTTTAGGGTTTAGAATTTAGGGTTTCGGGTTTAGAGTTAGGGGGTTCACGAAAATACGGGACGGGACCCCTAACATAGACCCCCACAAAGAGCAGGGCTCCCGTATGATAAAGACCCCAATACGGTAGCCCTAGTTGCGGAAACCCCCCATGTAAATCTTGGGGTTTAGGGTTTGGGGCTTTTTGAGCCTCAGTGCTTTGTAGGACTTTGGGTTTCTGATGGTTTTTCGAGGTTAAGGGGCTTGGTGGATTTCAGGGGGACCCTCAACCCTAACCCTAAACCCTAAACCCTAAACCCCAAACCCTCAACACTCAACTTATGGGTGTTGGGAGGCTGGCGCCTCCCGGCCTTCAGACCTTCGGCATTTCCCAGGGTTTAGGGTTTAGGGTTTAGGGTTTAGGGTTTAGGGTTTAGGGTTTAGGGTTTAGGGTTTAGGGTTTAGGGTTTAGGGTTTAGGGTTTTGAGCTGATAAAGCGCCGAAGCCCCATCTTTGAACGAAGTCCGAACCCCTCTACTGGGGCCTAGGGTTTTAGGAATTTGCAGCCCTCCCTTGGGCTGAAAGCGTCACAATACGGCTGCTTCAAAAATGAAACCCTAAACAGCAAACCTTCATTTACCCTGCAACCTCAAGCCCTTAACCGTAAACCCCTAACCCCTAAAACCCAAATCCCCAAACCCTAAACCCTGAACCCTAAACGCAATGAGCTCCGCAGGGGGGGCCGAAGATGGCGACGCACCTGCCCCGGCTCGAGAGGCAGCTGCTGACGTTGCAGGGCTTTCTGGGGTTTAAAGCTGAGGGAATGTCCCTCAACATTGAGCCCTAAGCTTTGGGTTAGGGTTTAGGGTGTAGGGTTTTAGGGGTTTAAGTCTAGGGTTCAGAGTTTAGCTTATAGGGTTTAGGGTTCGGGGTTCAGGGTTGCGTAAAGAGGGCTCGGTCTCAGGGGTTTAGGTTAGCTGCATATAGAAGGGCCCACAGAGGGCTTAGGGCTTCGTGCACGCGAGCCGGTCTGACGACTCAAACGAATGCGTTCTTTCGTTACCTCGACACAGGAAAGATGTGGGTAGTTCTCAAAAATTCGGGTTTCTTTTGGGAGCTTGCTGGCATTCCACCGGGGGTGTAGAAAGGGCTGGTGCATCAAGCAAGGGGGGTTTGGGGATGTTTTTTGAGGGTTTAGGGTCTGAACCTCTCTACACCACTTAGGGTTTAGGGTTTAGGGTTTAGGGTTTAGGGTTTAGGGTTTAGGGTTTAGGGTTTAGGGTTTAGGGTTTAGGGTTCAGGGTTCAGGGTTCAGGGTTCAGGGTTCAGGGTTTAGGGTGACTAGACCCTCAAGATGCTCAAAACCGGAGTCTAACACAAGGAATTCGCACTCTAAAGCCTCCCTCAACACCTTTGAAATCCCTACCCTCCCTAAACCCCCAACCCCAAACCCCAAACCCCAAACCCTAAACCCTAAACCCTAAACCCTAAACCCTGGCGCGCCAGGGAGCGGAGGGCGCGCCCGCCAAGGAGGGCCAAAAGTCGCCCAGCAAAGGCGCCTCGCGCAAGGCGCGGGTTGAGGGTGGAAGGGTTTAGGGTTTAGGGTTTTTGGGTTTTTGGGTTTTTGGGTTTTTGGGTTTTTAGGTTTTTGGGTTTTTGGGTTTTTGGGTTTTTGGGTTTTTGGGTTTTTGGGTTTTTGGGTTTTTGGGTTTTTGGGTTTTTGGGTTTTTGGGTTTTTGGGTTTTTGGGTTTTTGGGTTTTTGGGTTTCGGGTTTAGGGTTTTAGGGTTTAGGGTTAGGGGTTTGGGGTTTGGGGTTTGGGGTTTGGGGCTTAGGATGTAGGCATTTCTTGAAAGTTCATGGGTCGTCGTCAGCAGGGTTATAGCTAGTGTACTTTTTGTTCAACTGGGGTACTAGTGACCCTACTTACGAGATCCTACTCAAATTTCTCTGGTTCTAAAGATTGCAGGCCTTTGGTGGGGTTTGGACTTCGACTGCGTGCGCTGTAGGGTTCAGGGTTCAGGGTTTAGGGCTTGGGGTTGTAGTGCCCAACACAAGTTAAACCCTTAGCCCTGAAGCTCAAACCCTAAACAACAAATCGCTGCCTTGGGGACAACATGAATCGTTGAAGATTCCTTTACTCTTCCAGTAGCTCACGTGTGGGCAGAGGCCCTGAACCACGGCCTTCTTTGTGTCCTTTAAGTTGGGACTTAATCAAGATAAGGGTACCCCTGATGTACCACCAACACACTATACTTTGTTGCTCTAGGAACCCACAAACAGGATACCCCTGCTGTGGAAACTCCCTTGTAGCTCAGGGTACCTGTCACTTGTGTCAACGCCCGCTTGCCCCCTAAACCCTAAACCCGAAACCACAAACCTCAACCCTAAACCCTAAATCCTAAACCCGTACAAAGCCCTGAACCCTAAACCCTAAACCCTAAACCCTAAACCCTAAACCCTAAACCCTAAACCCTAAACCCTAAACCCTAAACCCTAAACCCTAAACCCTAAACCCTAAACCCTAGCAGAAGCCCCCCAGCCATCGCTTGTCATGGCCCCAGTGCCAACCGTATAGGGTCTCAAAGGGCAGCAAGGGGTAGAACCCCCTAGAACCCAACTTGCCTCCCCCTCCCCCCAGGTTAGGGTTGAGGGCTTAGGGTTCAGGAGTTAGGGTTTGGGATTTAGGGGCGGGGGGGAAGTGTCGAGAGACAGTAGATGATCTTCTGCAGTTTAGGATAAACGGTAACTATCCTCAAGGAAACTCGAAACCCTGAACCGATAATCCCGCATAGTCCTCCCTCAGGTACTTCCCCCCTGGACCCGGGACCCTAAACCCTACACCCTCAACCCTAAACCTTAAACCCTAGACCCTAAACCCTCAACCCTCAACCCTCAACCCTCAACCCTAAACCCTAAACCCTAAACCCTAAGCCCTAAACCCTAAACCCTAAACCCTTGCACTGCCCTCCTGGGCTTCCAGGGTTTGGAAGGGTTCCCACAGTGCTGCCAGGCAACGGCAAAGAGCAGGACGCGGAAAAAGGAGCCACCACCTGACTCAGGACAGGCCATGACCCCTTTGGAACATTAATAACTGCACTTGAACCCTAAAACCTAGGATGCCCAGTAGTGCCTTTGTTCCCTTTTTTGGGGGGATTAGGTTCCCTTATGGACCCCTTTAAGCAAAAAAGGGTGCCCTTTTTAATCCTGGGTTACTGAGCATCCTAGAAACCTAAACCCTGCACCCTGAGCAGTTGACTTAGGACTTAGGAACATGTTCACAAGGTTTCCAGGGGCAGACCAACAGTTTTGTGTACATAGAAGTCTCAAGCAAATCTGAGGTGCCTACCATTTTGAGAGCCCTGTAACGACAACTGAGGGTAGTTGTACAGTTTAAACCGTAAACCTTAACGTTGATTTAAACCCTAAACCCTAAACCCTAAACCCTAAACCCTAAACCCTAAACCCTAAACCCTAAACCCTAAACCCTAAACCCTAAACCCTAAACCCCAAGCAGCTTTGTGTGCATGTTGGGGTTTTTGGGGGCTTGGAGACGTGTCGAACAGCTGCTGGCAACCTTCAACCCTCCAACTGTCCAAGGGCTTAGGGTTTAGGGTTTAGGGTTTAGGGTTTAAGGGTTAAGGGTTTAGGGTTTAGGGTTTAGGGTTTTTTTAGGGTTTAGGCACTCGCTTGGGCAAGTCGATTCTTGCGCCTCACATCCTGCGGCGCATGGGCGGCCAACTGGGTTTCGCAGGATACTTTGGGTTTAGGGTTTAGGGTTTAGGGTTTAGGGTTTAGGGTTTAGGGTTTAGGGTTTAGGGTTTAGGGTCACAGTCGTGGAATCTGAGCAAATGGACTTGGCAGAGTTCGACCGCAGGATTCACGCGGGTGTCATTTTGGATGGTGTTGCTGACGCCCTGTTCCTGAAGCGGCACCGTGAAGCCTTGCAAGTCCGTCAGGGTTTAGGGTTTAGGGTTTAGGGTTAAGGGTTTAGGGTTTAGGGTTTAGGGGCAGTAATCCCCTAGTATCCTTAGTAACCCTGCATGGTGAGTTCTCTCAAATGATGGTCTCCTTTTGGTCACCTTAACTACTACGGGTCCGTACCGTAGTATTCTAAAGATCCGATACGAGACCATCAGATAGCGAACTGACCCTATTCTAAACCCCAGAAACTGTAGTAAACCTGGGCAACCTTAGCAACCTGTCGTAACTTTAGTAAACCCTAAACCTTTGTTTGGTTGCTGGGTTGAGGACTTAGGGGTTAATATGTGGAAATGCTAGGCTCCTGCAGTGTCAACTCCGAACCTGAACGCTAAACCCTAAGCCCTAAACCGTTCAACTAAGGCCCTTAAACATTTGCTACAAACCCGAGTCGCACCAAAGAGTTCGCAGGACCCAAGTGCCAGCTCTTCTTTCTTCCTCTCGCCCACATCCCAGAGCGAGCGGGGTGGTTAGGGCATGGGTATGGGTGTTGGGGTTTAGGGTTTAGGGTTTAGGTTTAGGGTTTAGGGTTTAGGGTGTTGGTATACCCTAAACCCTATATATTCATAAATCACCTTAAACCCACGTCCGGTAGGGTTTGGGGGTTGGGGTCCCGTAGCTTTTGGGGTGTAGGGTTTGTTAGCTTTGGGGTTTAGGGTCTAGGGTTTAGGGTTTAGGGTTTAGGGTTTAGGGTTTAGGGTCTAGGGTTTAGGGTTTAGGGTTTAGGGGGCTTAGGCTTCAGGACTTCAAGCCTGCAAGCTCTAAACACCAAAGCCCCGAAGCACAGGTCACCACTCAGAACTGAAGCAAGCTTGAACGCGAAAGGCCCGCACCCCGAAACCCTAGATCCTCAACTATTAAACCCTGAACTCGCTTCAGGGTTTAGGGTTTAGGGGTTTAGGGTTTAGGGTTTAGTGTTTAGTGTTTTACTGCAATCCGGGTTAGGTTTAGGGATTGGGGCTGAGGGAGTCTGAAGCATCCCAAGACCCCAGAAAACACATTCGCAAACCCTTCTAATTTGAGGCCCTTTCTCCTAACACCCCTAGAACAGCATCAAAAACTTGACACCCACAATTCCCGAAACCCAAAAACTCGACACCCACAATTCCCGAAGCCCAAAAGCTTGACATGCAAAATTCCCGAAGCCCAAAAACCCCCAAACGGTCCTAGTGCAGTTCTACAACCTTCCAGAAGTCCTTCTACAAATTGAACCCGCCCCAGTCCCCAAACAGACAACAACCCTGAAGACCTCGAAGCCTCCCCTGGCAAAGGTTTAGGTTTTAGAGTTTGGGGTTTAGGGTTTAGGGTTAGGGCCTAAACCCCAAACCCTAGATCCTCCCTCCAGGTCCTCTAGAGCCCTGGACCATAAGGCCTCTTCACGAATCGTTAGGTTCATGTGTGGCTATAAGGAAGGGGCCAGGGTGTAGTTTAATTAGGGTTTAGGGCGAGGGTTTAGGGATTAGGGTTTAGGGCCACTAGTTGAAGGTTCATGGGCAGCTATGGGCAGGGGTCATAGGTCACGTAACCTATGCTCCAGACTTAAGTAAGGTACTGACTTGTGACTAAGCAGGGAGACTTCAAGCATGTCGCCGAAAGCTCGTCCAAAAAACCAACCCAGCGCCCCCCAAGCCACGGACTGTTTTCAGGTCTCAGGGTTTAGGGTTTAGGGTGTAGGATTTAGGGTTTAGGGTTTAGGGTTTAGGGTTTTTTGGTCAATTTCCCCTTACCTTCTCTAAAGGGTCCTGAAGTATGGGCCCTTGGGCTGGATAGGGAAAACAAGGGACACATAAGGGTCCCCCAATTAAGGGCCCATATTCAGGGACCATGTAACTAGCCTAAGAGAAGAGCAACCGGCCGAAGCAACAACCAAAAAGACACCCGGAACTCCCCCTAAGCACCCCAAAGCCCCAGCTCCAACGTCAAGAAGGTCAAGCCCACTGAGCCCCAACCCCCGACCCCCAAACCCTAAACCCTAAACCCCAAACCCCAAACCCCAAACCCCAAACCCCAAACCCCAAGCCCCAAACCCCAAACCCCAAACCCCAAGCTAACCCAGGACACCCAGCAGAACTGGAAGACCGGCCTTGGCGACAAGAAAGATGCGTCTTGCCGGCGCGGCATTGGCTTCTTCTGGTTTAGGGTTTAGGGTTTAGGGTTTAGGGTTTAGGGTTCAGGGTTTAGGGTTTAGGGTTTAGGGTTTAGGGTTTAGGGTTTAGGGTTTAGGGTTAGGGAGCAGGAGGGGGTTTAGAGGTTTTCAACCCCCTTAAGCCCTAAGCACGTTTAGCTCCTGGACCCGCAGGGGGTAGAGCAAGGCGAGGGATGCGAGGCCCCGAGCTGCTGAAGTAGCCCTAAACCCTAAACCCTAAGCCCTAAACCCTAAACCCTAAACCCTAACCCCTAAACCCTAAACCCTAAACCCTAAACCCTAAACCCTAACCCTAAACCCTGAACCCTGAACCCTGAACCCTAAACCAAGTATTTCGGCTCCCGAAATAGTTCAAGCAGGGCTTGAGGGGTACAGCGTGGTATCGGGGGGACGGGGTTTGGGTTTAGGGTATAGGGTTTAGTTTAGTTAGGGTCCCAATCTTCCCTAGACAAGCCCAATTCAGCCTGTATCAAGCCCGAAGGGAATCGGCCCCTTAGGTTCCTTCCGTCTCTCCGTCTCTCCGTCTCTCCGTCTCTCCCTCTGTCTCTCTCTCTCTCTCTCTCTCTCTCTCTCTCTCTCTTCTAAATCCCAAACCCCAAACCCTAAACCCTGAACCCTAAACCCTAAACCCTAAACCCTAAACCCCCCGCCAAATCAGCCTGGCCAGGGCGTCGCACCGCCGGAGCAGCGAGGCCTCCTGCAGTGTCTCCTAGGTAGGACCTTGGGATCTGACATAGGGGGTTTAGGGTTTAGGGTTTAGGGTGTAGGGTTTAGGGTTTAGGGTTTTCTCAATGGGTAGCTGCCATTATCTGTCGTCACAGGGTTCAAGGGGCCATCCTATCCTTGCTTCACTCGGGCTTAGGGTGTAGGACCGTAACACTCCTGCCACCTCGAACCCTAAACCCCTAAACCTAAAGCCTACACCCTAAAGCTCTAAACTCTAACCTTGGGTTGAGGCGTCATTTTTGGGGGATCTCCCTCCACCATGTCGGCTTTGGGGGTCTGTGTCCGAGCATCTTGAGGCGCTCTGGGTTTGGGGGGGGGGGGGTGGGGGGTTTGGGGGGTTTGGGGTTTAGGTTTTAGTTTTAGGGCCTTGGTGTTAGGGTTTAGGGAGTTGGGGTTTCGGGCCGCAGGGCTAGGCCTAAGGGTTTGTCTAGTTGGTAGTTTCTCTCCAAATACCCCCTGACATAATGTCCGTTAGTTCCCTTATATGGGGGTTTACGAAGGGGACCCCTCAAATAGCCCCTCACAATCAGCACCCCCGATAAGGTACCCCGAATTTCGGAAACCCCCGTATCCGTTAGTGCCCATATATACCGCTCATGGGAGCCATACATAAGGTACCTTGGCTAGGACCTCCATTCCTGAAGGTGCCCGTAGGGTTCAGGGTTAGGGGCTTAGGGGGTTTGGGGTAGAGGGTTTTAGGGTGTAAGGATTTAAGGGTTTAAGGGTTTAGGGTTTGGTTTAGGGTTTAGGGTTTGGGGTTGATAGTTTTGGGTTTGGGGTGCCACGAGGTCAGTAAGGTAAGTTCCCCCCCCACCCGCATCCTAAGCTGTAGGGCCCTTATATACCCTATACAAGCACAAGGGCCCCTGTTTAGGAACCCCCTTGAAAGAAGGCAAGGGACCTCATTAAGGGACCATGTAGCCTAAACCCTAAACCCTAAACCCTAAATCTTGCGGCAAACCAGAGACAAGCGGAGCTTGGTTTGCATTCTTTGCGTTTCATGTTCATGGGCCTTTCGTTCCGCTCCATGCACGCTGTAGTGAGGCGAACATAAAATGCGAGGCACATCCCTCGTATCGCATTTTGGGCCGCGAAGAAGGCAAGGAGAGCGTCGGCTGGTCACGCTCGCCTGCGTCCACCGGTGTGCTAGCACTCTCTGATTCCACGTTTGCGAACCTCAAAGGTTGAGCACTCAGAACACCTCGTTGGCGTGCAAGCTGCAAGGAATGGAAGTTGCCTGCACAAGGGTGACGGGGGTTTCTTTCAGTCCTCGAACTAGCGGTGATGGCATTCTCGTGGCATAAGAAGGAGCAGAAGATTGCCTGGGCACCAGGAAACAGCCGCCTCGATATGGCAGGTTGAAGGTGGCGGTGGGTTTGGCGAGGCCTTACTTTGGGGTGTAGCTAGGAAGGGCATGGTGGTCTGGGCAGCTTGACTTCAGCCTGCGACGTAGCGCTTTTGAAGCAGTTGTTCAGTGGGCACCCCCCGAAGTAGTCCCCGCGGTGTGCGCAAGTGCTGGGCGGGTGGCAAAACCCTAAACGAAGCCCTTACCCTGTTGAGGGTTTAGGGTTTCGGTTGAAGGTATATGGGTTGGCAAGTAACCCTAAACCCTAAACCCTAAACCCTAAACCCTAAACCCTAAACCCTAAACCCTAAACCCTAAACCCTAAACCCTAAACCCTAAACCCCAAACCCTATCTTGGGAGTTTTGGGACCATGCCATTTCCCTTAGACGACCAGGAGCGCCTCTTGAGCTCAGCTAGCCGGATGCTGAGATGCCGGCTGTTTATTCATCGGATGCTGTGGGTAGGGTTTAGGGTTTAGGGTTTAGGGTTTAGGGTTTAGGGTTTTGGGGTTTTGGGGTTTTGGGGTTTTGGGGTTTTGGGGTTTAGGGTTTAGGGTTTTCGGGGTTGGGGTTGTAGGGTTTAGGGGTTTGTTAGGGTTTAAGGTTTTAGTGTTTAGGGTTTTGGGTTTTAGTGCTTTGGGTTTTAGGGTTTTGGGGTTTGAGGGTTTAGGGTCTTAGGGTTTTAGGGTTTAGGGGTTTAGGGGTTTGGGGTGTACGGGTTTGGCGTCTAGGGGTTCAGGGTTTGGGGTTTAGGATTTTGCTAGGGTTTTAGGGTTTTATGTTTTAAGGCTTGGGGTTTAGGGTATAGGGTTTGTGGTTTTAGGGTTTTGGGTTGAGGGTTTTAGGGTTTTGGGTTGCAGGGTTTAGGGTGTTGTTAGGGTTTTGGGTTTAGTGTTTGAGGGTTTAGGGTTGAGGGTTTAGGGTTGAGGCTTTTGGGGTTTAGGGTTGAGAGTTTAGGGTTGAAAAGGGTTCATTCGGGTGTTTAAGGGTTAGAACTCTCAGAACAAAGGGCTATTGCACCCCACCCCCTCGCAGGAATAAGAGCTTGGTTCAGGGCTTCCTCTGCTCTTGCACACGTGATGGCCAGTCATTCGAACCCTAGTTGGAGGATCGCATGCTACTTAGTTATAAAGATACCCGTGTCTCAGGCATGACCCAGTTGGGGTTGTCCTACATGACCCTGCTTAATAACTTGCCAAGCCTTCAGCCCTAAACTCTTAACCCTAAACCCTACAGGGTTTGGGCCCCTCCGCAGCTCTCAGACCTAGAAACCGTCGGCTTCAGGGTTTCGAGTTTTGGCCAAGGGCCCTCATCAAGAGTCTCAAGCCCGACCTATAGAGTCACCCTGCCCGAAAAAGAGAAAGTCATGGTTCAGGGTACAAGGGTTTAGGGTTTAGGGTTTAGGGTTTAGGGTACATAGAACTTCTCTCATATCTGGTCCCTTATTGGGGTTACTAGTATAAGGCGACAACCTAATCTTTAGGGTACCCAGAAAAGGACCAAGTCTTTGAGAACTGGCTACAGAATATGTGTATATGTAAATATACATAAATATAGATATAGATATATAGATATATAGATATATAGATATATAGATATATAGATATATAGATATATAGATATATAGATATATAGATATGTAAATATATACATATATAAATTCATAAATATGTAAATCTATACGGGCTAGAAACTATACACTTAACCACTGCTATGGCAAAGAAGCTCAATGCGTTCCAAATGAGGGGCATTCGCAAGATTTTAAACAAAGCTCACACCTATATAGACCGTACAAATATTAATGCAAAGCTTCTGGAAGAAGCAAGTATGACAGCATTTCCAAGCCGGGACGACCAACGAAAGATACTACTATTTAGTGAGTTCCATAATTTACGACGTGCTAAGCTTTTAGGTCATACACTTCGTAGTGCAGATTCAGATCCTTTAAGACAGGTACCGTTTATGCCCAGCAGTGCCACTAGAATCGAGTATGGCAAAAAGCGAGTTGGGAAGCCCCGGCAAACTTGGATACACCATGCAAAGAAGTTTGTGTGGGAAGAGACGCTTAGCAGAATATCTTATGAAGAAACCCCGGTACAGGATCATCTTATCTATGCTGCAGGTTTGCAGAGACAGTTCTAAAGCGTCTGCAGAGGGTAAGCCTCCTTTTTGCTGCGCCAACGCCGTGTCTTGAAGTTGACGTACAGTCGATTCACGGTATGGCTTCGGAAAAAATAAATCTATAAATATAAATATGAATTTAAATAATAAATACACAAATAGATAAATAAAAAAATATATATATGTAAACATGCACATACCCGAGAATAAAACGAGGCAGTTCCCTTTCTCAAGGGTACAAAGCTTACGGGAGGTAAGCCAAGAACCTAAATAAGACACAAGTTCCTTTTCACCTGCCCGGAGCCGGCACCCCAAATCAGACTGCCCTGCAAAGCCATGT
This sequence comes from Symbiodinium natans, assembly GCA_905221605.1. NCBI lineage: Eukaryota > Dinophyceae > Suessiales > Symbiodiniaceae > Symbiodinium > Symbiodinium natans. The sequence continues at coordinate 288,437 of CAJNDS010002465.1, read as the reverse complement.
TCACTATCCCAACCCTATATACCAAACCCAAAAGCCCATGTAACTTGAAATTTTCAGCCAAAACAGAAACGACACTCCCCCAAACTTTCCCCAGACCTGAACCCTGTATATTGTCAATAAACCCTAAGCCCTAAACCCTAAACCCTAAACCCTAAACCCTAAACCCTAAACCCTAAACCCTAAACCTAAACCCTAAACCCTAAACCCTAAACCAAGGCGAGGGCTCCCAAGGCTCCAACCACACAGCTGAGCCAACTCAGGAGTGCGCGGGTGTTTCTTTTTTTGTTTCAGCTTAGGGGCTGTGGGTCTAGGGTTTAGGGTTTAGGGTTTAGGGTTAGGGCTTAGGGCTTGGGATTTCAGGGTTTTGGGGCTCAGACTTTCGGGTTTAGGGCTCAGGTTTAGGGTTTGGGGCTTCGGGTTTGGGGATGAGGGTTTAGGGTTTATTGAAATTATTCAGGGCTTAGCTCCGGGACGGGGTCGGAGAGTTTCGTTTTGGACTTTGAGTAAGTAATAACCCCGAAACCCTAAACCATAAATCCTAAACCCTAAACTTCAAGTTGCAGGGGTTTAGGGTTTAGGGTTAGGGTTTTTGGGTTTAGGGTTTAGGGTTTAGGGTGTGGTTTTGGGGTCTGGGCAAAAAAGGCAAGGGAATGAGGTTTTGGGGCTTAGGCTGGAAAAGAGGGCATGTCCCTTTCAGGTCTCCTGCTCTCCCGCCCTGGCCACACCCCTTACTGGGTTTTGGAGTACTCAACCCTAAACCCTAAACCCTAAACTCTACCTGAACACGTGTTTTGGTTGTGGGGTCCTATTAATACCTACTTCTCTCTAAAAAGTATATTCCCTTTTCAGGGTCTACTCAGCCTACTCCAAAGTAGGGCCTTAAGTTAATCAAGATGCCCTAGACTCTTACCAAGGATCCTAGGGTTTAGGATTTAGGGTTTAGGGTTTAGGGTGTAGGGGAGAAGTTCCTGATGAAGGGTTTTGAAAGATTTGTGCTTAGGTTGAAAGGTTTGTGCTGAGGTAGGCTTCAGAGGTTTTATGTCTTGGCTGTTTGGTTCCTCCATCCAAGTCCTTTTGGGACTTTAGGGCTTGGGATTGTTGGGGTTATTGGAGTGCTGTAGATTCCCAAAACCCCAAACCCTAAACCCTGACGAAACACGGACCGCGAGCTATGCACCCTACATCCGATGGGCGCTTCTAGTGCGAACCCTGAGCCCCCGAGACCCCTCAGGATTTCGGGTTTAGGGTTTAGGGTTTGGGGTTGAGGGTTTTAGGGTTTAGGGTTTAGGTCAGGGTTTAGGGTTTAGGGTTTAGGGTTTAGGGTTTAGGGATTAGGGCAACTTTGCGGCTAATTAACCCCTTAGCCCCTGAAACCTCCATGGAGTCACCGCTAAGCCCTACACCCTAGTCCAACCCTAAAGCCTAAGCCCTTAAACCCTAAATCCTATCCTAAACCCTAAACCCTAAGCGCTTAAACCCTAAATCCTAAACCCTGAAACCTTGCCATTTCTGGGAGGACTGGGATGCGATGGGCTACAGCAAGTGGGAGCCCGGATCTTGGCGGGTTTGGGGTTTAGGGTTTAGGGTTTGGGGTATTAGGGTTTGGGGTAGTAGGGTTTGGGCGTTAGGGTTTCGAGGCCTCTAGGCCTTGAGTTTCTGTTGGTCTTTAGGGTCTTGGGGCTTAGGGTTCCGGGTGCTTCTCTAGTTAAGGGGTATTGGAGGGACTTGCAAGGGACCCTTGATCTTATTCCCCGCTGCTTTCTGTATAATTTCTTATATAGTCCCTATATACCTGAGTGGCCCCTAAATACCCCCTCAAGAACCGCTCCCTTTTAAGAGTCCCTCCTTTCGTCCCTTGATGCCCTAAACCCTAAGCCGCAAACCCCAAACCCCAAACCCCAAACCCCAAACCCCAAACCCCAAACCCCAAACCCCAAACCCTAAACCCTAAACCCTAAAAAGGATTTTCGTCAGTGTTCAAGAGTCAATGCAGAGCAGCGCCGGATCTGGCGTCGATCCTACCGTGGGTTCGGGGCTGCTGGCCCAGGACTATGAGGCTGAGCTGTAGGGGAGAGGCACGCAGAGGAGTTGGAGGCGATATGCGGGAGGCCCACAACGTCCTCATGAAATGCCCTGGCAGGTTGTGACTAGAGCGGAAGCCACGATCGGCCGGCATATAGGGGTTAGGGTTTCGGGTTTAGGGTGTAGGGTTTAGGGTTCAGGGGTCAAAGTCGGAAGCTTTAGGGTTTAATCGGGGACCTGAAGTATGGCCCTAAACCCTAAACCCTAAACCCTAAAGTCCCCTGTTATATAGCCCTTATTACCACAATACATAAACAGGGCCCACACTTCGGATCCCTTTAAAGGCCTGTAAACAGGGGTAAGGGCCCATGGTTCCAGCCTTAGATTTTAAGGTTTGGGTGTAGTAGGGTTTAGGATTTGGGGTATAGCCTCAGGGGATGGGGGGTTTAGAGCACACTTGGTACAAGGGAGGTGCAAAGCCTGAAGCACTGAACCCTAAACCCCAAACCCTAAACCCTAAGCCCTACACCCCAGACCGTGAACCCTAAAGCCAAAACCCTAAACACTAAACCCTCAACCCGGAACCCCTAAACCCCGAAACCCCTAAACCCCTAAACCCCTAAACCCCTAAACCACATGCATGTCGACTTTCCAGGTCTGAAGGCCAGGGTGGAGCATCCAGTGATTACGAGGAAGATCCTGAGGCTGCAGAGGCTGCGGTGGGCGTGGGGTGGAGGGTTTAGGGTCAGGGTTTCGGGTTTGTGTTGTAGTGTTTAGGGTTTCAGGTTTAGGGGTAGGGTTTAGGGTTTAGCGTAAAGTTTAGGGTTTTCTGGTTTAGGGTTTAGGGTGACAGTGAGGCAGCAGAAGGACCTAGACCTCAAATAACCTCAAACCCCTACGCCTGCATGGTTTAGAGCGACAGACAGGCAAGAAGGACGATGAAGGTGTCATCACGCTAGAAATCGGACTTTGTCCCTAAACCCTAAACCCTAAACCCTAAACCCTAAACCCTTCTTGGCGTTTTGTGACTCGGGCAGCTTGGGAACAAAACTGGGGTACGTTTTTTACAGGGTTTAGGGTTCTTAAGGGAGCGGGGGTTCAAGTGGAGTTAGGGTTTAGGGCTTAGGGCTTAGGGTTAAGGGCTCTTGAGGGAGGGGTTTAGGGTTTTGGGTTTAGGGTATAGGGTTTTGGGTTGAGGGTTGAGGGTTTAGGGTTTACCAGCCTCCCTTAAGAGCCTGCTGAAGACTTTCAGGCCCTGAACCCTCTAAGGGCGGCCCGGAGCTGTACATCCCGAAAAACTCTTAAGGGTTTAGGGTTTAGGGTTTAGGGTTTAGGGTTTAGGGTTTAGGGTTTAGGGTTTAGGGTTTAGGGTTTAGGGTTTAGGGTTTAGGGTTTACGTTTTAAGGGTTAGGGTTTAGGGGTTTGGGGGAGCAGGAAGATCCTGGAGCAGCACAAGAGATGCCAGGCGGGCGGAGCACAAGTGTCTGCGTTTAGGGTTTAGGGTTTAGGGTTCAGGGTTCAGGGTTCAGGGTTTAGGGTTTAGGGTTTAGAGTTTAGGGTTTTGGGTTTGGGGTTCTGGGTTTGTAGGAAGAGGCTTGCTCAGAACCCTGCAGCCTCAAAACCCCACCCAGAGCAACTCGTCTGACCTTCATCAAGGTCTATATGCCGTACTAGGTATGAAACCGGTAACTCTATAGTAGGAACATAGTAGCAAGACAGGAGGTATAGTAGTAGACATCGGCTTGTTGTAGCCTTCTTAAGGGAGGGGGGGTTCAATGGGGGTTAGGGAACCCAAGGTTCCTAAATACCCCCCAAAACTACTCCCTAAGGCTCCCTAAGGTTCCCTAGGTACCTACCCCCACGAACCCCCCTCCCTTAGGAACCCTATATCTACTATTTGCTTAAGAACCCCAAAAGAATGAAACATATTATTCCCCATATTACCCTTAGTAAAGAAGAGTTTTTTATTTTTTATTTTTTCGGGTTTCTTAAGCAATTAGTAGTATATCTAAGGGTAGTTACATGGTTCCTGAATATGGCCACGTACCTTCTTTAAAAGGGTTCTAAAGTATGGGCCCTGGGCTTCACAGGGTACGTAAGGGATATATATATATATATACGGTTCCCCCCTTAAACCCTAGACCCTCTTCCTCCCTTAAGAACCCCATAAGCTTGCTGAGGGACCCTAGTAGGGACCCTCTATCTTGTTCCCCCAAGAATAACCCCCGAAAAAAAACCTTGTATCGTCCCTAGAACCTTAAGTAGCCCCGAAAAGACCCCTACATGACCCCTTGTAAGGGTCCTTCCTGTAGTCCCTTGATGCCCTAAACTTATAAAGCCTAAACCCTAAGCCCAGAAAATAAGTTACTAGGGCTCTGGCGCTTCTCAGTTCTTGTGTTTTATCTCAGGAAAGACAACCACCACCACCGTTCAGGGTCAGGGCTCAGGGTTTAGGGTTTTGGGGAGAGGAACTGCAATAGGTCTGTAGGCACTGCACCCTAAACCCCAAAACGGTGCAGGCCTTCACAGTGATGCTGCAACTTCAGGTTCGGCAATGCGAGGCTTGTAGCCGAGCCTGTCAGGCCGCCGATGCCAAGCACAGCTGCCGAGGATACATCCCCGCCACCCATCACCGCGCCTGCATCCCCGCCACTCATGGCCGTGCCTAGCGGGCCCCCTCCACCCATCACCGCGACTGTTACTCCCGCGACTGTTACTACGCACAGCTTGGCAACGAGATCGCGGTCAAAGTTGGGCCCTACGCCTTAAAACCCTATACCCTAAGCCCCAGACCCCTAAGCCCTAAACCCCGAAGCCCAAACCCCAAACCCCAAACCCCAAACCCCAAACCCAAAACCCCCAACCCCAAACCCCAAACCCCAAACCCCAAACCCCAAACCCCAAACCCCAAACCCCAAACCCCAAACCCCAAACCCCAAACCCCAAACCCCAAACCCCAAACCCCAACACCCAACCTGGGAGTCTGAACGATAGGGTTTAGGGCTTGGTCTTTGGGGATTTGGGGAAACCCGAAATCCTCTAAACCCTAATCTCTAAGCCCTTACACCCTAAACCCTAACCCGAAGCCCTAAACCCGAAACCCTGAGCCCAAGCCGTAAGCCTTCAATGAAACCGCCTGATTAATTTCCCGCTGCCGGCAGTTGTTGAGTCGAATCCAATCCAAGACCCTCTAAGTCTATGCAATTTGGGGCTAGAGGTTTAGGGGGTTGAGGGTTCGGGGAGATGTATGAACGCAAGTCTTACAGCGAGCCTATGAACTGCTAAAGAGCTACCCATGTTCAGAATTTTTCGGGAAGCCCTACTACTACAGGCTAACCCCAAAGCCTCTAGTGTATCAAGTGTGGGCCCGTACTACGGGGCCCTCATTCTTGGGTCCGTATACACCGGTTATGGACGTACTGCTAAACACTAAACCCTTGAACCCTTAACCCTTTAACCCTAAACCCTAAACCCTAAACCCTAAACCCTAAACCCTAAAAGGCCAAGGGCCCGGATCGAAGCCTTGAACTCCTTGGGAAGATTTAGGAAAGTTTGCTGCTTGAGGGGTTCGGAGGTAGGGGATGGTTCCTGACTGGTTTAGGGTTTAGGGTTCAGGGTTCAGGGTTCAGGGTTCAGGGTTCAGGGTTCAGGGTTCAGGGTTTAGGGTTTAGGGTTTAGGGTTTAGGGTTTACCTAAGCCCCAAACCCCAAGCCCTAAACCTTGGTCAGGCGAGGCTCCTGCTGGCAGTGCTGTGAACTCTGCACGCGCTTTGCGTAGCCTGAGGCGGTCTGTACTTGGAGAATAGGGGGGTGGGGGGGTGTAGGGTTTAGGGTTTAGGGTTTAGGGTTTAGGGTTTAGGGTTTAGGGTTTAGGGTTTAGGGTTTAGGGTTTAGGGTTTAGGGAGGGTGGGGCGGTCAGGGGGGGCCTTAGCAATCAAGGGTTTTGGGGTTAGGGTTTTTGAAGTTTTGAGTTTCGGTTTTCGGGTTGAGGGTGGAATTTAGAGTTAACAGGACCCTAAAAGTGACCCCACTGTCAGTTCAAGGGGCCATCCTACTTGAAAGCCCTGCCAAATTCGGCTAAATTCCTACTTACTAAGTCCACCGATCCTCCAAGCGGTCGTCGGCGATTTCGGTTCAAGGCTCAAGGCAAAGGGGGCTCGAGGTTTCGGTTAGGGTTTAGGGTTCAAGGGGTGTAGGGTCCGAGGTTGAAGCCTCAGGGTCTGGTATAAAAAACCCTAAGCCCTAAATCCTAAACCCAAAACCCGGAACCCTAACCCTACTCCCGACACCCTAAGCCCTAGACCATTGTAGAGGGTTTTAGGGTTTGTTTTGCTTGGGTTTTGGGCCGGGGGCTGAGGGTTTAGGGTTTAGGGCTAGGGTTTAGGGTCTTAAGGGTTTTCGAGTCTTGAGTCAAGGGTTTTAAGGTTTCAGGGTTTCGGATTTAGGGTTTGCAGCCTAGGCCTGATGTCCTCAACCTCTAGCCCATCCTCGGATTCTCCCTTGGGGCCCTACGGCTGGCTGGTTCTTAGTAGGGAATGAGAGGTACCCGAAAAAATGCCTTAAAGGGCAGGGCCCTAATTCCCTCATTCTTTACTAGGTAACCAGGGAGAAGGTTGCACCGTTGGGTTTGGGGACCCTTTTCAAGATCCTCTAAGGAATATAGTAATATATAATATATGGGCCATATCAGGAGTATATGATATAAGGGAAGCCCTTAGAGGTACATCCTTAGGGGTCCGAGTTTGACTCCCTTGAACCCAGTTTAGGGTTTAGGGTTTAGGGTTTAGGGTTTAGGGTTTAGGTCCCAAACTTCCGAATTCAGAAGCAGGCCGGGTGCTTCGTCACGGTCGCCCCTGGCTTGGCGTCGTGCGCGGGGTTTCGAACTTCAGCCCCCCAACCGTACACCCTGAGCCCTAACCCCTAAACCCTAAACCCTAAACCCTAAACCCTAAACCCTAAACCCTAAACCCTAAACCCTAAACCCCTCTGATCCCTTAACCCTAAAAGACCGAAAGATGATGATGGGCGGAAATTCAGTTCATGATTCTTACGAGGGTTTTGGCAAGATGTATGCCTGGAGTTGCATAAGGGAGGGCATAGGGCTTAGATTTTTTCGGGTTTAGGGCTTAGGGTTTCCGTGGGTGTGTATGTGATGCGTTCAATATGTCTAAATTGGGTGTCTCTTTGGGGATGCTAGAGAGAAAGCCCTGACTCATCTCACCCCAAACCCTAAACCCTACACCCCAGACCCTAAGCCCTAAACCCTAAGCCCTAAGCCAAAAGCCCTAAGCCCGAAGTCCGAAGCCCAAGCCCGAAGTCCGAAGCCCAAGCCCGGCAGCCCCACCACCTTTTTGTTGAGGGCCCTTGTTCCCTTTTTTCAAATTTTAGGATTTTAGGGTTTAGGGTTTAGGGTTTAGGGATGAGCCCTCTTCAACCCAAAAGGGGCACCCTTTTGAGGTTCCTAGGTCAGGCCAGTAAGGGATGGCTCACGGGAGCCTCTTTCTTTGTGTGTTTCGGCTTGAGGGCTTTTGGTGTTGATCGGGTTCTGCGGTTCAGGGATGGAACCCTTAACCTTGCTACACCCTAAACCCTAAACCCTAAACCTCAAACCCTAAACCCTAAACGCTAAACCCGAAATCTGGGCTTGGGGGTCCAGGCTAGAAGTCAAGTTTCAGGGCTGAACTGGTAAAGTTCTAGGATTTCGGGCTTGGGGTTTAGGGTTTAGGGTTTAGGGTTTAGGGTTTAGGGTTTAGGGTTTAGGGTTTAGGGTTTAGGGTTTAGGCTTGAATGTTGAAGGGTTGAGGGTTGGGGACATAGGGCGTCTGGTGTTAGAGTTCTGGAGTACCGCTGGTGACGGTGCTGGGCATGCCAAAACCCCCAAGCCCCGAACCCTATACCCTAGACCCGAAACCCTAAACCCTAAACCCTAGATCCGAAACCCTAAACCCTAAACCCTATACCCCTGCCCTGGGGGCTGGGTCCACTGCAGAAGGGACACGTGGCTCCAAGTAGCAGACATGAGGGTAGTGCGGCACTCACACCCCTAAACCCTAAACCCTAAGCCCTTATCTAACCCTAAACCCTAAGCCCACCCTAAACCCTACTCCCAAGCTAAACCCAAGAATCCCTCAGCCCTGCCATGGGCCCACAACCTTTCTACCCCGAACCCTAAACCTTGCAAGCCCTCACCATTCAACCTCCCGAACCCTCTAACCCTAAACCCGAAACGCTAAACGCTGAACCCTGAACCCTGAACCCTAGCACCCTACAACCCTGAACCCTGACTTTCATGCATGATCGGATGGTGCGGTTTCCTGGCATCCGGAGGACACCAGCCGGGGCCTTAGAATGTTTAGGGTTTAGGGTTTAGGATTTAGGGTTTAGGGTTTAGGGTTTAGGGCTTAGGGCTTCGGGCTTCGGGCTTCGGGCTTCGGGCTCAGGGAACCCTAGCAAGCTCTGTTGCGAAGACTCGTGCGCGGCGGGAATGTGGCAGGTCCAGCTGATCTGGCACTGACCACCCGAAGGACCCGGATTGCAGGCACCGGTCGGGTGTTTGGAGTTTAGGGTTTAGGTTTAGAATTTAGGGTGTAGGGTTTAGGGTTTGGGGTTTGGAGTTTAGGGTTAGGGTCGTTTACGCCCAGGTGGAACAATCACCTCGTGAGCCATTTGGGTCTCACAAGCTGGGTTTCAAATTTTAACCGTAAAACCTGAAACCTCAACTTTCTCCCGATAAATAGCCCAAAGACTATCAGACTTGTTTCAGATGCAAGGTCTTGCGCATTAGGTTCGTCTTAGGGTAGTTACATGGTCCCTTAGTATGCGCCCTTAGTTGGGAACCTTTGTGTACCCCTTATACACCCTCTAAGCCCCAAGATCCCTTTAAGGAAGGTAAGGGAAACCCTAAAACCTAGACCCTCGACCCTAAACCCTAGACCCTAAACCCTAAACCCTAAACCCTAAACCCTAAACCCTAAACCCTAAACCCTAAACCCTAAACCCTAAACCCTAAACCCTAACCCTAAACTAAGCCGTAAACCCTAAACCCTAAACCCTCAGGTTCGGGTGCGTTCGCCTGGCCCAAGGCTGAACCGTATTCTTAAGTGGGCCACTTTCCCCAACAGGAGTGCTGACACCCCCGAATTGTTTGAGCGTTTTGGAAGCCTTGGGCCCTAAACCCTACACCCAAAACCCTCAACGCTAAACCAAAACCCTAAACTAACCCTAAACCCTAAACCCCAAAAAGTAGGTACACTTTTGTTTTAAACCTAAGTCCTCAACCCTAACCCTAAACCCTAAACCCTAAACCCTAAACCCTAAACCCTAAACCCTAAACCCTAAACCCTAAACCCTAAACCCCACGCAGTAGCTCCCCAAATGTGAGAGCGCCATCTACCCCCTAGTAAGGGATGCTGACAGCCAGCGTAGGCGAAGGTGGGTCAGAAAGAAACCCGTTTATTTAGGGTTTAGGGTTTAGGGTTTAGGGTTTAGGGTTTGGGGTTTGGGGTTTGGGGTTTGGGGTTTAGGGAGAGTTCAGGGGTCAGTGTCTTGGCTTTAGCATGGACAAGCTGCAACGAAAGGCTACGGCTGGCTTGTTTCCACAACATTCGGTTCCCCCTAGCCCTAAACCCTAACCCTAAACCCTAAACCCTAAACCCTAAACCCTAAACCCTAAACCCTAAACACCCAACAAGAGACCCCTAGTAAGGTTGGATAACGTGTATCTAGTTTAGGGGTAGTTTCACGGGATATATGGTCTCGTACCTCCCTTAAAGGGTTCTGAAATACGTATGAGACCCTTGGGCTCTATAGGTCTGTATAAGGTGTGCAAAAGGGCTCCCCCTTTCAGGGTTTAGGGTTTAGGGTTTAGGGTTTAGGGCCTAAGGGCCAAGACTAAGGGACCGTGTAACTACCCCAAGATATCCCTGCAGCCGACGAGCTGAAGGGAAGCGACATATACTGTCCCGGCGTCCGCGTGCGGCCATCGTTCCGGCACTGTGCCACGAACTGGGTGGGTGGGATGACGCGCACTAGACTCTGAGTCTAGGCTTTAGGGTTTAGGGTTTAGGGTTTTAGGTTTTGAGATCGGTAAGGGTGAAGAGCTGCGTGCACCGAGTCATGAGCGCACTCCTCTGGACGAGAACACCTCAAAAGCGACACCTTTGTTGCGCCCATGATGGCACAAGCGAGAAGATTTGAAAGCAAGAAGTTTTTGACATCTGTTCAGCCAAAGACGGTTTCTTTACGATCAAAAATCAGTTATGGTTTATCTACCAAGATGACCTTTTCTGGTTAGGTACTCCTTTGGCTTGGAAGGGTTTAGGGTTGAGATCGCGAGTACGTGAGCGCTTGGTGCTATTGCATTAGGTAGGACTTCGAGATTCTGCATGCGATTGATCTGTTGGCTTGGTTATTTGCTTGTGTATTCATTCTTGTTGGGCATCTTTTTATGTCTTTCCTACATGTTCCGGCTCAACAGGAGCGTTTTTAGTAGCGCGTCGGAGGGTTTCAACCGCCAACCCACTCCGCTTTTCATGGCTGCGGAAGTTTGCAAAAGTCACGTCCGCCGTCCTCATGACCGCAGGGATGTTCTGGCGTTGAAATTCCCAAACCCTAAACCCCAAACCCTAAGCCCTAAACATCCCGAAGCCCGGTAAAAACCCAGAAATAAATCTTAAAACCCTTCAAAGGTGTGTCCATCATCGGTAAAAAACCCTCGACCCTCAACCCCTCAAAAGCTCAAACCTGAGGGCTCGGGAATTTTCAGCGTTTGGGGCCCTTAAACCCTTACATGTAAACCCTGAAACCTAACCTAAACCCTAAACCCTAAACCCTAAACCCTAAACCCTGAACCTTAAGCCCACTTCCGTCTTAGGCTTAGCAGGATGCCGTCGCTACCGCCCCCCACGACGCCCGGGGCCTCAGGTGGAGGATTCATGGTGTTGAGGTTTAGGGTTTAGGGTTGAGGGTTGAGGGTTTTGGGTTTTGGGGTTTAGGGTCGGGTTTAGGGTTTAGGGTTTAGGGTTTAGGGTTTAGGGTTTAGGGTTTAGGGTTTAGGGTTTAGGGTTTAGGGTTTAGGGTTTAGGGTTTAGGGTTTAGGGTTTAGGGTTTAGGGTTTAGGGCTAGGGTTCAGGTTTTGGGGTTTGGGACTGCGCTCAGGTCTACAGCCACAGCACAAAGTCGCATGTCAACATGCGAGGGTCCGAAAGGGCAGTGCATATCAGGAAGCATTGGGCTACAGGGTTTAGGGTTTAGCGTTTAGGGTTCAAGGTTTCGGGTTACCCTAAACCCTAGCCCTAAACCCTAAACCCTAAACCCTAAACCCTAAAGCCGGGTGGTTCGACTCAGGGTAGACGCCAGCTGCAAGGATGGCCGAACCCTAAACCCTAAACTCTAAACCCTAAACCCTAAATTTAATCCCTATACCCTAAACCCTAAACTCTAAACCCTAAACCCGAAACCCCAAACCCCGACCCCAAACCCGAACCAACTTGTCCCCTGCCGTCCTAAAGCAAAGCCAGATCCTCAAAGCCCTCAACCTCCTAAAACCCCCTAAACCCCCTAAAACTCCCTAAAACCCCCGAAGCACCTAAAACCACATCAAACCCTAAAACCACATCAAACCCCCTAAACCCCCCCAAACCCCTTACAAACTCCCTAAAAACCCCCTAAACTCCCTAAATCCCCCTAAAACCCCCCCCCAAACCCCTTATAAGCCCCCTAAAACCCCCTCAAACCCTCAAACCCTCAAACCCTCAAACCCTCAAACCCTCAAACCCTCAAACCCTCAAACCCTCAAACCCTCAAACCCTCAAACCCTCAAACCCTCAAACCCTGAACCCTAAACCCTACACCGTAAACCCTAAACCCTAAATCCCAAGTCAAGGCCCCCGGTGCGGTCAGAGAGCCGCTCCTCGACGCTTCGCGGCGTGGCGGCCGAAAGCGAGGCAGTTTGGGGGGCTGGGTTTAGGGTTTTGGGTTTTGGGTCTTGGGTTTAGGGTTTAGGGTTTAGGGTTTAGGGTTTAGGTTTAGGGTTTAGGGTTTAGGGGTTAGGGGTTAGGGGTTAGGGTTCAGGGGTTAGGGTTTAGGATTTAGGGCTAGCACTTGAAGGTTCCTGGGCAGTTCTGAGCGTTTGGTTTTACGGTTTAGGTGTTGAGGGCTTTAGGGTCTTAGCGCTTCGGGCCTTAAATTCAAGTCATTGTGTTGAGTTGGGGGGGGGGCGGGTGGGAGATGGTGTTGGGGTCCCTTTCGGTGGTCCCTTTCTATGAGAAACTTCACTATGAAGGCTACGTAAGGGTGGTTGGGTTTAGGATGTGGGTTTACGGTTAAGGGTTAAGGGTTTAGGGTTTAGGAAGATGACCTACAAGTCACCGACCTTTAGCGAAGTTGCCTTCAGGGTTGTCGGGTCTAGGGTTTAGGGTGTAGGGTTGACAGTGTATGGTATATGCTTTAGAAACCCACTAGTTTTAACACAGCTTCCAAACGCGGCTGTGGTTGATATGTGTAGTTTCGAATTTCGCCTATCTCTTCGAGAATGCATCATGATTCCGGAGCCAAGTTCTCAAGGTGGTTGCTGTGGGCAGACGCGATGCCAAAATGTTAATGACAGAACCTGGGTGTCAGAGCGAAAGGGGCTGGGGGCCTAGGGTGTAGTAGGATTACCCTAAACCCGCAACCCTACCTGGAGACAAGCTCTTGTTCGTTGGCCCTCAGAACTTGGAATCCCTCACCCTTAGACCTTAAAACCATAAGCCTATGCCTAGATACATGTACCTACCTTCTGAAGTGGCGGGTTATGCTAGATACGCCCTAAACCTTGACCTATATGAGCCCTTACAGCCCGAGCCCTTAACTCATGACCCCAGAACCTTTCACCCTGAGTCCTGAGCCATTAAGTTACCCGGTTGTCCGTAGACCTAAACCCTATGCCTAGACCTAAACCCTATGCCACAACAAAACCCTGTAAACCTGATAAAGCCTCAAACCCCATAAGCCCTAAACCCTAAAACCCTCAATCAAAAGGCCAAGAAGCGCTTGAAAGCCCTAAACCCGAAACCCTTAAACCCTAAACCCTAAACCCTAAACCCTAAACCCTAAAGTCCCCAAACCCTAAACCCTAAACCCTAAACCCTAAACCCAGCCCCTAAACCCTTGCCACAGGGCAGTTTCGCTGGCAGCGGCATGTCCTTTTTCCCGAAGCGATCCAAGTCCAAGCCTGTGACCTGACCTTGATGTGTTCGTTGGTGTTTAGGGTTGAGGGTTTAGGGTTGAACCCTAAACCCTAAACCCTAAACCCTAAACCCTAAACCCTAAACCCTAAACCCCTAAACCCCTAAACCCCTAAACCCTAAACCCTAAACTGAGGGTTTAGGGTTGAGGGTTGTGGGTTGAGGCGGCGTGGACAGGTAGGGTTTGGGGTTTGGGGTTTAGAGTTTGGGGTTTAGGGTTTAGGGTCCCGTACCTCCTTTAAAGGGCTCTGATGTAGGGGCCCTTGGGTTCTGCACGGTGTAAAAGGGGTTCCCTTTAGAGGACCCAGACTAAGGAAGCATGTAACTACCCAAAGAGAGGATGCTAGCGTGCCAGGTCCCGAAGTAGAAAGGGTAGCTCTTTGCTTCTCTCATGGGTTTTAACTCTACGGGGACCCAACCCCTAAAAGACGAATACACCCCAAACCCTAAACCCTAAACCTTAGCTTCCTTTGTTTAACATGACCCAGAAAGAAACCGACCCAAAAGACCGCCAAGAAGGGTAGTCTTCTCTGCCTTGGGTTCGGAGGTCTGTGGGATAAGCGTTTAGGGTTTAGGATTTAGGGTTGAGGGCCTGCAGTCTTATCAGGCCGAGGTAGTCTAAAGCTGATACCTTATTCTAGGATCCTAGAGCCTACAGATGGCTCCATGAAGGCGTTTTCAAGTTTAAAGTCCTTACGTTCAATTCGGGTTCAGGGTTCAGGGTTCAGGGTTCAGGGTTCAGGGTTTAGAGTTTAGGGTTTAGGGTTTAGGGTTTAGGGTTTAGGGTTTAGGGTTTAGGGTTTAGGGTTTAGGGTTTAGGGTTTAGGGTTTAGGGTTTAGGGTTTAGGGCTCAGCTTTGTGACGAATGCGGCTGAAGCGGCTCAAGGAGCTGAGTAGCAGTATCTGGCTACAGACACGGCTACAGCTACCCCACGTTGGGGTTATCCAGGTAGAACATGCATGACCTACTTTCTGTCATTCTAAATTCCCAAACCCCAAACCCCAAACCCCAAACCCCAAACCCCAAACCCTAAACCCTAAACACTAAACCCGAAACCCGAAACCCGAAACCCTAAACCCTAAACCCTAAACCCTAAACCCTAAACCCTAAACCCTAAACCCTAAACCCTAAACCCTAAACCCTAAACCCTAAACCCTAAACCCTACCAACAGCCCTATACAAGCATCCCCCCGAGGACAGCAGCGGCTCACCGCCAGGCTCTAAGTCCGAGGCCGGGCTCCAGATGAGGGGCACGGGGGGGTTGGCTGGGTTTAGGGTTTAGGGTTTAGGGTTTAGGGTTTAGGGTTTAGGGTTTGGGGTTTGGGGTTTGGGGTTTGGGGTTTGGGGTTTGGGGTTTGGGGTTTGTGGTTTAGGGTTTACAGCTTAGAGCTTAGAGTTTAGGGTTTAGGGCTTAGGGCTTAGGGCTTAGGGCTTGGCTTTGCGGAAGGGGGCTTTTGGGTACAGGGTCATAGAGTTTAGGGTGCGCGGGTAGGTTTCTGAGTTGCTTTATCGAGCTGGGGCTCCAAAAACCCCGCCTTAACCAAACCCCTAAATCCTAAACCCTAAACCCTAACCCCAAACCCTAAACCCTAAACCCTAAACCCTAGATAAACCCACCCTCCAGCACCACAGTCTGGCTCGCGCGCCACTTCGAAGACGGCTCCTCGGCAAGCAGACTCGGGCTAGGCCATGTATATATATATATGCTATGATATTAAAAACATATCTTTATATGTATACATATGTATATATAGATGTAGATATATAGATAAAGTACATACATGCAGATATGAATTATAATAAGAATGCAATGATTCTAGAACTTCGCCGTAAGGAGGCTCCCACCCTATAGCTCCCCTAAGAGAAGAGCCCTGAACCCTAAACCCAAAACCCTAAACCCTAAACCCTAAACCCAGTGGGGCCGCCTAAGATAAGTGCGCGGTGTCAGCTGCAGCTGGCGCAGCTGTAAGGGTTGGGGAGCTCAGAGGAGACATGGGTCTCCCAAGTAA
Organism: Symbiodinium natans; assembly: GCA_905221605.1. NCBI lineage: Eukaryota > Dinophyceae > Suessiales > Symbiodiniaceae > Symbiodinium > Symbiodinium natans. The sequence goes on along the minus strand of CAJNDS010002465.1, from coordinate 273,181 downwards.
CTACTCTTAAGGGATATGAGGAGTTTAGTTGAGGGCGTAGGGTTTAGGGTACAGGGTTTAGGGGTTTAGGGACGCCTAGAAGGGAGCCTCAATCTTGTTTGCTTGTATCAGAGTCCCTACATACTTAAGTAGCCCCTACATTTACCTCGAAGGCCCCTTGTAATAGATCCCTGCTTCGGTCCCTCACTACTACACCCGCAACCCCCACGTTGGGGTTCACAGGGGCCATGTGCTATGCAAAGCACCCTAAACCCTAAACACTAAAAACCCTAAACCCTTTTTATAGGGTTGGGTTCCCTTATAAGGCCCTTTAAGACCAAAACGGGCGCCCCTTTCTAATCCTAGGTTACTCCTCGGTCACCCTTCACCCTACACCCTAAACGCATCAGGATCGGCGGCGGACGCGGTCTAAGACGGACGAGGCTTCTCCCACGCTGGCCTAAACCGGCTTTTGCAAGACCCTAAACCCTAAACCCTAAACCCTAAACCCTAAACCCTAAACCCTAAACCCTAAACCCTAAACCCTAAACCCTAAACCCTAAACCCTAACCCGCGTCCCGCGCAAAACTTGAACAGGCCCCCTTCTACTGAAAGTTCAACTGGGTTTAAATTTTAAGGGTTTGCGGTGCGGAAGAGCACTACAAGGACTCAGCTGTCTCTTCATACGATGTTCCGCGACATTAGCTGAAGCATTTTCCCAGTGTTAACATATTCCGTTTCATCCCTGCCACAGAAGATCATCAACCCGAAATACGCACAGACAGGATGATTTTGCCGGCGTTGCATTGCCAGAAGCACTAAACCCTTAACCCATGCACCCCTGAGCCCCAACTCCTGGACCCTAAACCCCTAAACTAACCTTAAAACCCTGTAACAACTTTATTCACCTAAACCCTTTAGGCTTTAAAAGTTTTAAACCCCCTGAGCCCCCAAAATCCCGAGCCCGACCCCAAACAACGACACTTCCCTTAAAACCCGTTAAGCCCTTCACATAAAACTGTTTGACACACCCTTTGTCGTTTTAACCTGACCCCCACCCAACCTTGAGGCCCTAAACCCCAAGCCTAAACCCCCTAAAGGAACTTTAAAACCCTTCAAAGCCTACATATAAACCCTTTAGACCCTTTTAATCGTTTAAACCCTGGAGCCCCCCAAACCCTGAGTCCTGAACCTCTCAACCCTGAACCCCCACAGCTTAACACCCGTTAAACCCTTCATTATAAGCCCTTTAGACTCTTCTAACTAAGCGCCTGAGCCCTAAACCCCTCAAGCCTCAACCCCTAAACCAATCTTAAAACCCTTTCAAGAAACCCTTCAAAAACACCCTTTAGACCCTTTCAAACGTTTAAAGCCCTGAGCCCCAAACCCCTCATCGCTAAAGCCCTAAACTAACCCCCTAAACTAACCTTAAAACCCTTGAACCCCTCAACCCCGGAACTGACCTTAAAACCCTTTAAACCCTTCGTTCATGAAACAAACCCTCCAAGACGTTTAAACCCCTCAACCCTAAACCCTAAACTAACCCGTAAAAAACCTTTCATATAAACCCGTTAGACCCTTTTTTAGCCCTAAAACCCTAAACCCTACACCCTAAACCCCCTAAACCGCCTAAACCCCTGAACCCTTCAAACCCTCAAAAGCCCCCCCCCCCCCCCCCCCCCCCCAAACCGCCTAAACCCCTTAGACCCTCTTGAACGCTTAAACCCTCGTAACCCTAAACCCTAAACCCCAAACCCTAAACCCTAAACCCGAGACCCTAAACCCTTCAAACCCGCAAAGCCTTGAAGCCCTTCAACCCGCCCAAGCCCGGTTCGTCCCCGACCCCAAGCCCTGAGCCCCAACCCCTGAGGACTGAACCCTAGAGCATGGGCTTAGGGTTTAGGGTTTAGGGTTTAGGGTTTAGGGTTTAGGGTTTAGGGTTTAGGGTTTAGGGTTTAGGGTTCAGGGTTAAGGGTTCCGGGTTTATAGTATATAGGGTTTATAGGGTTTCTAGGGCTTCCAGGGCATTGGGTTTAGGGGTTTAGCCGCCGCCAGGCCTCCGCCATCTCCCGCGGCGACGACCTGGAGGCGTGTCGTTTAGGGCTTAGGGTTTAGGGTTTAGGGTTTAGGGTGTAGGGCTTAGGGGAACCCCTACACCCCAAACCCGAAACCTTTCAACTTTCCAAGAAGCGCAAGCCCAGGACGACCTGCCCGTGGCACAGATCCCGAGCATGACAAGCTTCTTGCTTGCGTCACTCCTGCTTCGGAGGAACGGGGTTTAGGGTTTAGGGTTGAGGGTTGAGGGTTGAGGGTTGATGGTTGAGGGTTTGTTAGTAGGGAAAGGGGGAATAAGGTACCATTTATAATTCCTCAAAGGAGGGCCTTAATTCCCTCATTCCCTGCCAACCGACAGTAAGTTGGGGAACGGGGCACTTAGCAAGTAGATGCTCGGGCGTCGGGTCTGGGATTTGGGGGGTTTACTTTGGAGTATCCGGCGGCTTAGTACGTACAACATGGAGGTGTACGTTCCTTAATGGAGACTAACTGGGGTGGAACCCTAAACCCTAAACAGCCGAGGTTTTTTTTAAGACCCTAAAGTCACCAGCAGAAGTGATGAAGATAGAGCATTAGAAGCCCTAGCAAACTTTCAAGCCCCCTAAGCCCCGCACCCTAGACACCCCCTAAACCCTTAACCATAAACTCTAAACCCCAAACCCTAAACCATAAAACCCCAAACCTAAACCCTGAACCCTGAACCCTAAACCCTAAACCCTAAAGTCCTGCTGAGGGCTCGCCACCAACACTTGAGAGCCCGAAGCTGTCCGAGCTTCGTGCTGGACGCTCCAAAGCAAGGCAAGGCCCACACTTTCCGTCAACACAGTCGAGCCTTTGAGTGCCAAAGGTAAAGACCCGAAACCCAAATTGCTGGTGCAACCTTGCCCCCCCCCCGGGCTTCCCCAGACCATTTCTGAGCTGTTCGCGGCTTTCACCAGACCATTCCTGAGGATTTTTGGGCTTCTGAGCTTTTTTGGGCTTCCCGGACCATTTCTGGCTCCAGGCTCCTTTTGGGCTTCTCCCAGACCATTTCCGAGCTTTTTGGGGTCCCAGACCATTTCTGCGTTTTTTTTGTGAGCCTTTTTGGGCTTCTCCTAGAGCTCTCGGACCATCCAAATGCGGGGGGACCCCGGGATTGTCCTGGACACACAATGACAATGCGTTTTTTTAGTACTGAAATCGATGGTTCTGGGAGGCCTCTCGTTTCTGGATATTTTGTGTCGGAACCCTAGCAGGGCCTCACAGAAGCTTCTGGCAGCTTCCAGAAGCCTTGAAACCTGCGTGGGGCTTTTCAAGAGCTTTGACAAAAGCTTCGAAGTCCAAATTCTAATGAAGGGCCACCCCCAAGACCTTTTCACAGCCTAGTCTTCGTCAAGGGAACGTCGTATCGGGACGCTGGCCCGGTCGAGGGGCGGCTACCCCTGCGGTAACCCAAATTGCTTTGTGTCAATGGTTCCGCGCTGGCAAATGAGGATCGCAGACGAGGGATGCCAAATAAGCACGTCGGGACGCTGGCCCGGTCGAGGGGCAGCGGTACCCCTACGGTAACCCAAACCCATCTGTGAGACACATGCCAGACGCATTCGGTGACGGCAGATGCGGGATGCCAGACACCTTCAAACAAGCCCGTCCCGATTTTGATGATGAAGGGCTACCCCCCCTCCCCCCCCGACCGTTCACAGCCTAGCTTTGGTCAAGGGAAGGGCAAAAACATTAGGGCAGCGTCTGCTAGAACTTCACCTCTTTTGTAGCCCTGCCCCCGCGAGGCTCAGATCGGGACGGTGCCGAAACAGCGTGCGCAGGGGCACAGCATGCCCCCGCTGGAAAAAGCAAAGCCAGACTTTAGGAACTAAACCCTAAAAGTAATTATGCCGGGTGGCTTGGGGTGGGCTTACCGCCACGCGATGTTGCGAGCGACTCGGGCAGAGGGGCCGGTTAGAAAAATTAGGTTAGGCCCCGGAGCCCAGCGAGCAACCCAGAACGTAACACACCCTTAAACCCTAAACCCTAAACCCTAAACCCTAAACCCCAGTCCATTCAGGCTTCGGACCCCGGCCATCGGCTCCCTCGGCAAAGCAGACCCAGGAGTGTTTAGGGTTTAGGGTTTAGGGTTTGGGGTTTGGGGTTTGGGGTTTAGGGTTTAGGGTTTAGGGGTTGAGGTCTTAGTTTAGGGCCTTTGGGTTTTACTGCTTTCTAGGCCAGGGTGTTCAAGATTTAGGGCTTCCGGGCTTTGGGAGTTCAAGCCCTGAGTCCTTGCATGCCTGAAGCCCGCAAGCCCTTGGCCCCTAAACCCTAAACCCTAAACCCTAAACCCTAAACCCTAAACCCTAAACCCTAAACCCTAAACTCGAACAGTGTTTAGGGTTTAGGGTTTAGGATGTAGGGGTCCTCGGCAACCCAATTGCAGGAAGGGCTTGGGGAGACGGGCCTCGGCGCGCGAACGCTCGGCGACGTGATCTCCCCCACGCTGTCGGACAACTTCCGTGCCTGGGCGAAGGTGAAGTTTCGATGATTTAGGGTTTGGGGTTCAGGGTTCAGGGTTCAGGGTTTAGGGTTTAGGGTTTAGGGTTTAGGGTTTAGGGTTTAGGGTTTAGGGTTTAGGGTTTAGGGTTTGGAAGCGTTTCTGGTTTAATTGGGCGTTTAGACGTTTCGCGCCCCCAAACCTTCAACCGTTGAACTCTGAGCCCTAAACACACCACTAATCACCTTTTTCACTGATCAGCTTATGCCTTTGCTTGGTATTGGCCCCTCCTACAACCCCCCCCCCCCCTCCCCACCTCCACCGCCGTCACCTCCCTGAACAACAACGGCCCTAAACCCTGAACCCTAAACCCTAAACCCTTTATTCTCTTTGGGCAACCTAGTAAACCCCCGAAATCTCTGACCCCTACAGCCTTAATCCTGAACCTGTCTATTCTTCAACGGGCAACCTGGAAGTTAAGGGGGTGTAGGGTTTAGGGTGTAGGGTTTAGGGTTTAGGGTTTGAGGGCTCCAGGGCACCAGGGCCTTCCAAGAGTTTCTTGCTCAGGTCTTTAGGACCTTCCTGATCCTCCAACTGGTTCTAGGATGTTCAGTAGTGCCCTTATTCCCTTTTCGGGGGGGCTTAGGTTCGCTTGTACCTTTTCTTCCTAGGTTACTGGGCAACCTAGGATTGTTTCTTGCGGGGGTTAATGGCCTCTACACCCTGCTTCCTAAGCCCTAAACCCTACAAACCTAAACCCTCAACCCGCAACCCCAAACCCCAAACCCTAAGCCCAGCAGCGAAGGCGAGCCCGAAGCTAGGAGAGGTTTAGGGTTTAGGGTTTAGGGTTTAGGGTTTAGGGTTTAGGGTTTAGGGTTTAGGGTTTAGGGTTTAGGGTTTAGGGTTTAGGGTTTAGGGCATGGAGAAGGCCCAAATCTTACGAGTTCTTAGTCGGGGACTAGGGCACTTGGTGCCTTATCTCTCCAAACCCTAAGTAGCCCCTAAACTCTGTAAGGGATTATCTAGGGACCGTAACTCCCAGTGCCTAAACCCTAAGCCTCAAACCCTCGAAGGGATAGAACCAGAGTTCTGGGGTTTAGGGTTTAGGGTTTAGGGTTTAGGGTTTAGGGATAGTCCCTAAACCCTCAACCCCAATTTGTTGGGTGCTTGGTGTCCACCAGCGGTCCTAAACACCCTAAAGCCTATGGAGGTGTTCCTTCATGCTGCCTTCTGGCCCGCATGCTTTTAGGTTTTTTTGTTCTTAAAGGTTTCGGGTTTAGCGTTCCTTAGGGTTTAGTCTTTTGTGCTCTGTGCCTGATGCTGCAACTTCGAACTTCACATTTCTTTCCTGAGTTCTACGTCCCAATGCTCCTTCCAGTAGACCCTGCTCCCTGCAGCCCACCTTTAAACCCCAAGCCCCAAACCCTAAACCCCAAACCCTAAACCCCACACCCTAAACCTCAAACCCTAAACCCCAAACCCTAAACCCTAAACCCCAAACCCCAAACCCCAAACCCCAAACCCCAAACCCTAAACCCCAAACCCCAAACCCAAACCCCAAACCCCAAACCCGAAACCCCAAACCCCAAACCCTAAACCCTAAACCCTAAACCCCAAACCCCAAACCCCAAACCCCAAACCCCAAACCCAAACCCCAAACCCCAAACCCCTAAACCCCTAAACCCAAACCCCAAACCCCAAACCCCAAACCCTAAACCCCAAACCCTAAACCCCCCAAACCCTAAACCCTAAACCCTAAACCCCAAACCCTAAACCCAAGGCTTGGTGCGCGCCAAAAGCGAAGGGACGCCGAAGTCTTATAGGTCGCAGAGGTCAGATCCGGACCCTGAGCAGCAGGGTTTAGGGTTTAGGGTTTAGGGTTTAGGGTTTAGGGTTTAGGGTTTAGGGTTTAGGGTTTAGGGTTTAGGGGTTTTTGTTTCGGGTTCTACCTTTTAGGGTCAGCAGGGTTTAGGGTTTAGGGTCTATGGGGTTCAGGGTCAGCAGTGCTGAGAGAGTTGGGGGTCTTTGTGGTTTTTGAAAGTCGTGTAGGGAGTTTTGGGAGCTTGTGTTCAGGAAGGTTTTGTGATTTAGCATGTAGCGGTTCCGGGATCGTGAGCTTGGGGGTTCGGGACTTCCTTTTTTAGTTGGAGGTTCAGGGTGTAGGGTTTCGGGTTTGGGGTTTAGGGTTAGGGTTTAGGGTTTAGGGTTTAGGGTTTAGGGTTTAGGGTTTAGGGTTCGTAGTCGATGATTCTACCGGGAACTGGCATGGAGGGCCACAACTCGGGTTTGAGATCGAGGGACGGTGTAGCTGTTGAACACATGGGTGTTTATGTTGAAAGCAACTGAGGTTATTGAGAACTTCAACCCGCCTGAACCCAAACCCCTGAAACCCTACCCCCCCCCCCTGCTATCCCTGCTACAGGTACAGACAAGAAGACTTTACCAGTTCATATGTATATACTCTTTCAGTTTATACTTCAAGGTTCATGGGTAGGCATAAGCATGGTGATAAGTAAGGTAACGTATATTCTAAGCTTAAATGAGGTACTACTGGGTAACAATACCCCTACGTACTTATAACTACCCATGAACCTTCAAGTAGCCTGGGATTTGGCGTTTGGAGGTCAAGGTTTGACGTTCCTACGCTCCCCCCAACCGAGATCTGGCTTCAAAGACCTGAGGCCTAATCCCTAAACCACATTCCCCAAGCGGAAGCGCCCAAGTCCTGAGACCCCAAGCCCTAATGTTAAAGCCCTACCTGCAAAAGCCCTAAAATCCGAATGCCACCAAACCCTAAAAGGAAACCCTAAAGCCTCAACGCCCTAAAACCCCCAAACGCCCATAACGCCCCAAAACCCCTACAGCTCTAAGGGATGTTACGTAGTCTTCTGATATGGTCCCTTACCTCGGCCCTTGGGCTTTTGGGTATGTAAGGGATCCCGATTAACCCTAAACCCTAGACCCTAGATCCTCAGTCGTAAGAGCAACCTCAAACAACCCTAAACCCTAACCCTAACCCCTAAACCCCAGCTGCATGCCACCAAAGGAGATCGATCCCTTCGATCCGACACGACCGGATCCAGGCTGCGCGCAATGGAGGGTGCTGGAGATTTTTTAAAAACTAAACCCTAGACGTCACCCTAAACCCTAAACCCTAAACCCTAAACCCTAAACCCTAAACGCTAAACCCTAAACGCTAAACCCTCAACCCTAAACCCTAAACCCTAAACCCTAAACCCTAACCCTAAACCCTAAACCCTAAACCCTAAACCCTAAACCCTAAACCCTAAACCCTAAACCCTAAACCCTAAACCCTAAACCCTAAACCCTAAACCCTAAACCTAAACCCGAACCCTAAACCCTAAACATTCTAAATCCCCTCAAGATACTAAACCTAGACGAAACTTCTTAAGCCCCTACGTTCCTAAACTCCTAAAAAGTCAAAGATCCCAAGCCCTAGACTGAACATCCTAAGCCTCTAAACTTCCAAAACCCGTGAAATCCTACACCTTAAGCTTCTAAGCCGCCTCCCTAATCCCCTGAACCTCCTAAACCCTAAACCCTCAACCCAAAATCTCCTGACCTTCTTAAACCTTAAACCCTAAACCCTAAACCCCTGAACTCTTGGTGGATATGGAGGTTTAGGGGTTTAGGGGGAGGGGCTGGAGGTTCTTCGGAGGATTCAAGGGACCGAGTCGCGAGTTGCACTTGTTCGGCTTTTAAGGCCCTCGTTTAGGGTTTAGGGTTTAGGGGTTAGGGTTTAGGGTGTAGGGGTGTAAGGGTTTAAGGGTTTAAGGGTTTAAGGGTTTAAGGGTTTAAGGGTTTAAGGGTTTAAGGGTTTAAGGGTTTAAGGGTTTAAGGGTTTAAGGGTTTAAGGGTTTAGGGCAGTTGGGGTCTTTTGGGCCAGCTACCCTGGCACGCTGGCAAACTCTGTGGCCCTAAGCCCAAAGCCCCCTCCCTCCCCCCCCCCCCCCCCCCCCCAACCAAAAAAAAAAAACACAAATAGCCCTAAAACACAAACCTCAAGCCCCAAACCCTAAACCCCAAACCCTAAACCCCAAACCCTAAACCCCAAACCCTAAACCCTAAACCCCAAACCCCAACTAAACCCTACGTAAGCCCCAAACCCTAAACCCTGCACCCTAAACCCCAAACCCAAAACCCTAAACCCCAAACCCTACACCCTAAACCCCAAACGCTAAACCCAAAACCCGAAGCTTCCAACAGGCTACTTCGACCTAAACAGGGCCGGCGTGATTCCCACTGCCGTCTTTGCCGGGGTTCCGCAGATGGAATCAACAACGTCTCTGTTTTTGTCTGTGTTTAGGGTTTAGGGTTTAGGGTTTAGGGTTTCGGGTTTAGGGTTTAGGGTTTAGGGTTTGGGGTTCGTTTTTTGTTTGTGCGGTCTTCTTTTCCGGTTTGGGGACCTGAACCACTGAATTTATACAGGGTTTATGGATTGGGGTTCAGGGTTTAGGGTTCCGGGTTCCAACGCTAAGCGTAGTACGCGGTTTGGGCTTCTAACTCCAAGGCATTGATGGGACACCTGACCTTCATACAGTCATTGTAGAGTCACCAGGCGTCCAGAATTAAACCCTAAGCCCTAAGCCCTAAACCCTAAACCCTAAGCCCATGGTTTTTGGGGGGACAAAGGATGCTAGGTCATGGGCTTGTACGGTTTTGGCCTTGGAGCTGAAATCCCTGCAACATGTTTACAAGGCAGTTGAGTTTAGGGTTTAGGTTGGGATGTTCCCCCTTTTTGAAACCCGCCCTTAATAGGGACTATAGTAACCCCCCCCTTGTTATAATCCCTATCAAGGACTGTTAGTATAAGGGGGAGCATCCCAAGGTTAGGCCCAGCACATCTGTTCCAACTGTGAGGTTTGGACGACAGCGGCTTCCATCGTGCTTTTTGCCATGGTCTACATTTACAGGCGAGATCCGGCCCTTCCCTTTGGGAGAGTTTTATGGCATTCGGGCCGTATCTTGTTGTAGGACGCTTCGGGTGAGCGGTTTCCACAGTATCTCCGTTTAGATCGCAATTCTTTAACCCTTATAGTGCCTTCTGACATCTACTAAACGTGCCCTGCGCAGTAGCATAGCTAACGATGAATACAGCTTTGGAGTTCGCAGTGTGGCCAACCCTCCAGCCCAAATTATCTAGATGGGCTCCCACCCGCAACGCCCTAGTTATTCAAGGTTCAGGGATGGAGCTTCTACTGAGGTACCCGAACCCCTAAACCTAGACCCAAAAGTGGAAGTAGTTTTACAGCTCTGTGGGCTCAACCCCCTGTAAAACCCTAGACCCTAAACCCCAAACCCCAAACCCGGAACCCTGAGTCCCCAAAATCTCAGTCCCTAAAACCTTGAACCCTACAAACTACAAATCCCCCAAGCCCCCAAACTGCCTAAACCGATGCCTGCAAGTCTTTAAAGAAACCCCTGAAAATTGAAGATCCTTTAGCGAAACGTATCAACAACAGAAACCAACAACATAAAACCAACCCCCAGGAAAACTCTAAAAAGGCTTATAAAATCTCCCTCCCCTCCCCAATGAAGCCGAACAAAGCGTGCAGAGGCTCGGGGACGGGCTTCCACAACAACACCCAAAGCCCAAAACCCCGTAAAGCCCCAATGCCCTAGACACTAGCAGCCCTAGCACCCCAAAACTACCCTTAAACCGAAAGCCAAACGCCAAAAGCCCGAGACCCTAACCCCACCCCCCCCCCCCCCCCAAAAAAAAAAAAAAAAGCACACACACGCACAACTACATATACAACTACAAACTCAAAAGCCTAATTAAAGCCCTACAACCCTAGACCTAAACCCCCCCCCCCCCCCCCCCCCCCCCCCCAAAAAAAAAAAAAAAAAGCAACAAATGAGCCCTAAGCCATAAAACCCTAAACCATAATTCAACCCTAAACGCTAAACCCTAAACCCTAAACGCTAAACCCTAAACCCTAAACCCTAAAACCTAAATCCTAAACCCTAAACCCTAAACCCTAAACCCTAAACCCTAAACCCCAAACCCTAAACCCTAAACCCTAAACCCTAAACCCTAAACCCTAAACCCTAAACCCTAACCGCAGGTTCCAGGAGGTGCTCAAGAGCTACCAGGTGGCCGAGGAGGCCGCCTTGGCCCACGCACAGCTCCAGGCGCGGCCGCCCCCCCCCGCGCGCGCGCGCGCGCGCGCGCGCGCGCTTCTTTTGGAGCGGGAGAAGTCTGGGTTTTGGGGGGTTTAGGGTTTAGGGCTAGTAGGGTTTAGGGTTTAGGGTCAGTAGGGTTTAGGGTTTAGGGTTTAGGGTTTAGGGTTTAGGGTTTATAGGGTTAGTACGGTTTAGGGGTTAGGGTTTCGGGTTTAGGGTTGTGAGTTGCAACTTTATAGGGTTTGGGGATTAGGGCTTTGGGGCTTTAGGGGTTTAGGGTTCAGGCTTGAGGGTTGAGGGCTTAAGGTAGCGGCTGCGAGGGTTTTAGGGTGTTTAAACTCTAAACCCTAAACCCTAAACCCTAAACCCTAAACCCTAAACCCTGAACCCTATTTTTCAGGCTTTTGGCTTTCGGGGACTCCAGGAGGGGGGAGGTGGGGTAGGGGCTTTGAACCCTAGACCTTGAACAGTCAGGGTTTAGAGTTTAGGGTTTAGGGTTTAGGGTTTAGAGCTTAGGGTTTAGGGTTCAGGGTTTAGGGCTTAGGGCTTAGGGCTTAGGGCTTAGGGCTTAGGGTCTAGGGTTTAGGGTTTAGGGTTTAGGGTTTAGGGTTTAGGGTTTAGGCTTTAGGGCGGAAAGTCCAAGACACGTTGAATAGGGAGGGGGCTTCGGCTTTCGTAGGGGGCCGTTGTAGGGGCGGCGGCTTTCCCGAACAAGAGGTTCCGACTCCCCGAACCCCCAGCCCTAAGCCCTAACGGTTTATATATGCTTTAGGGTTTAGGGTGTTGGGTTCTGTAAAAGCCCCGAAACTCCAGGCCTGATCCCGAAGGCATAAAAGCCAGAAGCCCTATGCCCTAAACCCTAAACCCTAAACCCTAAACCCTAAACTCTAAACCCTAAACCCTAAACCCTAAACCCTAGAGAGAGGGAGAGAGGGAGAGAGGGAGGGGGAGAGAGAGGGAGGGGGGGAGAGAGAGCTTCTTCGGTCCCAGCCTCTTAAACCTGAATCCCTGAAACGGAAATACTCCGGGTGTAGGACGGGTTTATAGGGCTTAGAGGTTTATTGGTCTTTAAGGGTTTTGAGGGTTTAGGGGTTCAGGGTTTAGGGTTTAGGGTTTAGGGTTTAGGGTTAGAACCCCTGAGTTTTTGTTTTGCAGGCCGCCGATCTCCTCCTGCCTGCGATCGCTGCCGTGGACTCCATCCGTGCACCTGGTCTTAAGTACTAAGGGTTCAGGGTTTTAGGGTTTAGGGTTTAGGGTTCAGGGTTTCGGGTTTAGGGTTTAGGGTTCAGGGTTTAGGGTTTGGGGTTTAGGGCCTAGGGTATTAGGGTTTAGGGTCTCGTTCTGGTTTAGGGTTGAGGGTTCGGGGTGAAAGGCTCAGAGGTTTTTGTGTTTAAGTTACAAATCGCAAGGTTGCCAAGTTTTTAGCACTCGGTTTCTGAAGAGGCTATGTGTTCACGCCTGCATGGCAACGTAACATTACGCTTGCCCCTCCTTGGCTTACTTAATAGCCCAAGCCCTAAATCCTGAGCCCTAAGCCCTGAACCCCAAAACCTAAACCGAGACCCGCGTTCATAGAAGTCCTGGGATTGGTGTTGCGGATTGGGGATTTCCGAGGCTCTTTGGGGTCTACGAGGTGTTGGCTTCGGGGTCTACGAGGTGTTGGCTAGTGTTTAGGGTATTTTGGGTTTTCATGGTACTTATTAACCAACTATAACCGTACTTCGAACTGTACATATATAACCATATTCGGGCACTTAAGAGGCTTCTAAGTGGGTTAGCTTAATAAGTGCATCAACCCGGCGCACAAGCCAAAGCACCAGCAGCTCCGGAAAATTGGAGAGAGCGCGCAGTGTGCTTGCAAAAGGCGTACCTGAGAGCCTCTCCCGTGTTCGCGAGGGGGGGGCCCAACATGAGGGGTGAGTTTCCGTGGGTACCCCGGGCGGGCCCAGCCAAAAGGAAGGGCTCCTCCAGTCACCAGCTTCGTGTTTGCAGGCACTTAGTTACGGGACAGGAGGCAGATCGAGTCCGCGTGCCGCCTGGTAAAACAGGCTCCGATTTTCCTGCCCTGGGCGCTCCTGGGTAGCTGGGAGCAGGCATCCATGCGGTTGTGGCTTACAGATTGCGAGCTTTATGCCGGGTGATTTCCGGTGGTACTGGAGTTTGGGCTTTCCGTAAGGCCTAAGCCCAAACCCCTTAAACCCCAAGCCCTACGCCCTAAGCCCAAACCCCTCAACCCCAAGCCCTACGCCCTAAGAGCCCTTTAAGAGCCCTACAGCCCTAAGCCCTAAGCCCAAGCCCCAGGATGGAATCCAGTGCCCCCAAAATTTGAGCTAACAGGCTGCTTTTGGGGGGCTGCTTAGGCAGGTTGATTCGGGTTTAAGCGTTTCGCGTTTAGGGTTGAGGGTTCAGGGCCCTTTAGGGTTTAGGGTTTAGGGTTTAGGGTTTAGGGTTTAGGGTTTAGGGTTTAGGGTTTAGGCCCCAAACCCGTACTACACCCTAAACCAACCCTAAACCCTAAACCCTGATTGGGGGGGTCCTCTTATCGGGCTCCCTCCTGTTGCTCCCTTCTACTGGTTGCGCTTTGCCGAGGCTGCGATGTCTGGCGGCGTCCTCCGAGACCTCTCGGACTATGCCTTTCGGGCGGCAGTCGCTGTTGTACCCGAATTCTTCCCCAACCCCTAGAAACCCTAAACCCTCAACCCTAAACCGTACACCCAAAAGTGTTTAGGGGTTTAGGGTTTAGGGTTTAGGGTTCAGCCCTAAAGCGCTCCGAAACCGCTGGGGTACGTTCCTTGCAAGTCCCCTATGTACTAAGACTAGTATATTCTCTCTTCTGAGGCTTTAATGAAGGGGTCCTTGGCTCGAAACGGTAACACCTTGGCCCCTCAACCCTTGTGGTGGGGGGGAGGGGGTCTTGTCGGGATTCGGGCCCCTTTCTCTTGGAAGAGAGTTTTTGACCATCAGGGTTTACGGGTTTACGGGTTTACCTTTAGGGTTTAGGGTTTAGGGTTTAGGGTTTAGGCTTTAGGGTTTAGGGTTTAGAGTTTTCGGATTTAGGGTCTAAAGGGTTTCGGCGAAGCGCTCGAGGCCACCATCCATCAGCTGTTGCAGCCGCACTTTCGCGGGCGCGAAATCTTGGAGGTCCCCCAACCACCCTAAACCCCAAACCCGAAACCCTAAACCCTAAACCCTAAACCCTGAGAGTTCGGTTTTCGGGCTTCGATCTTCCCAACCCAAACCCCAAGAAAACAGATGCGGAGGAAGAGAGTCGGTAGGGTTTAGGCTTTAGGGTTTAGGGTTTAGGGTTTAGGTTTAGGGTTTAGGAGGCTCAGGGTTCAGGGTTTCGGGAGTGCCCACGTCAAGCAGGTCTAGTGTTTAAAAGCGCTAAGGCCTGGTTGTAGGGAGTCTCAGGCCTCGTGATTGAAACCTACAAGGAGGGGCCCCCTTACTATACTAACTATAGTTAAGGGACTTATACCCTAGTTGAGGGTCCTTATAACCCAATTTAGGTCCCTTATAACTCTGCTTATAACTTGGGGGGCGCCTCCTTGCAAGCCATAAACCCCTAAAACCCCTTCCCCTGTCAAGTTCGCCGTCCCTTAAGGACCCGAACTCTGGCCCAACAGACCGTCAATCCCAAAGCCTAAACTCCAAAACCCTAAGCCCCAAACCCTAAACCCCAAACCCCAAGCCCTAAACCCTAAACCCTAAACCCTAAAACCCTAAACCCTAAACCCTAGACCCTAGACCCTAAACGCGTGGAGGAAGTGGAGCTTGCGGCTCCGCCCCGCTACACGCCTGGCTCAGTGCCTTGGGAATATGGAGGGGCTTACTTAGCCAATGGTTGAGCTTTTGATTTTTTGGTTTCTGTATTTAGAAGGAACCTTTGTGGTGCGTTACTGTAACTTTAGATCCTTAGCCTTTTTGGGTTTATTGGGTTTCCTAATCAGGCAGCCAAAAACTAAATTTATAGCTACCCTTCTGAGCGCAGCCCAAGGAACATTGAAGTTTAGCCTTTGTCCCTTTGGTTATTGCAGAAGTAAGTTTATGGTTTTGTGAGTGTTAAGGGTTGTAGGGGTTAGAAGGTTTGGAGGCTGGGGTTGGGAAGCTGAGTTTAGAGGTTAGGGGTTAGGCCTTCATAGGGGTAGGCTTCAGGGTTTCTTCATAAAATCAAAAGGGTATAGGGTTTACGGTGTTGTGGGTCTAGGGGTTTAGGGGTTTAGGGGTTTAGGGGTTTAGGGGTTTGGGGGTTTGGGGGTTTGGGGGTTTGGGGGTTTAGGGGTTTAGGGGTTTAGGGGGGTTGCGAAGCTGGGGTTAGGGCTTCACAGGGGGTAGGGATTAGGGTTTTAGGGTTTTAGGGTTTTAGGGTTTTAGGGTTTTAGGGTTTTAGGGTTTTAGGGTTTTAGGGTTTTAGGGTTTTAGGGTTTTAGGGTTTTAGGGTTTTAGGGTTTTAGGGTGTTAGGGTTTTAGGGTTTTAGGGTTTTAGGGTTTTAGGGTTTTAGGGTTTTAGGGTTTTAGGGTTTTAGGGTTTTAGGGTTTTAGGGTTTTAGGGTTTTAGGGTTTTAGGGTTTTAGGGTTTTAGTGTTTTAGGGTTTTAGGGTTTTAGGGTTTTAGGGTTTTAGGGTTTTAGGGTTTTAGGGTTTTAGGGTTTTAGGGTTTTAGGGTTTTAGGGTTTTAGGGTTTTAGGGTTTTAGGGTTTTAGGGTTTTAGGGTTTTAGGGGTTCATTTGTAGAAATAAAAGTGCAGGGTTTAGGGGTTGGGGTCAAGTTATATCTTAGACCTGTGAAAGCAGCTTTAGCAAGAACAATTCGGGCCCAGGGGTTTAAGGTTGAGGGGGGGCTGAGATCCTTGAGATTCGGGTTTTGGGGTATACAGACTTGCTAGCTTAGGGTTCTAGAGTCTAGGATGCCCAGTAGTACCCTTATTCCCTTTTTGGGGGGTTTAGGTTCCCTTATAAACCCCTTTAAGCAAAAAAGGGCACCCTTTTTTCATCCTAGGTTACTGGGCAGCCTAGGAGTAAAGTTTGAGGTGCTGTGAGCCGACTGGCTACCTCGAACCCCTTGGGAAAAACAAACGCTTGTGTTGTAGGGTTTAGCGTTTAGGGGGCTTCGGGTTTCAGGTTTAGGAGTATTTGGAGGATGGGCGGACGTGCAAGTTCTAATCTGAAGTGGGGGGTTCCTGTGAAGGCTACTTTGAACTCTTATCCTGTGCCTACTAAGTCCCCCAAGTGTTCTAGCCCTAAACCCTAAACCCTAAACCCTAAACCCTAAACCCTAAACCCTAAACCCTAAACCCTAAACCCTAAAAAGACCGAGGTTCTTCTGAAGCGCATCTCTCCTGATGGCGACATTGCTGTCTTGACGGACTCTGATCTTGCATACCCTAAACTCCCAGACCCCTGGGAGGATCCAAAAAGTCTCTTGGGATCCCTTAAGCTATAGGGTTTAGGGTTTAGGGTTTAGGGCTTAGGGTTTAGGGTTTAGGGTTTAGGGTTTAGGGTTTAGGGTTTAGGAGATCCCCCTTAAGGGTTCCTAAGAATGACCCCAATACTAGTATAGGGTACTATTTGGGGGCTCTGCTTTTTGGATCCTCGCAGGGTTCTGGGCTTTAAACCCTAACAACCGTCGCGATGGAAAGCCCATGTCCAGGAAGAGTTCCTGCACGACTTCCCAGCAGTAGATTGTTTGCCTTAGGCTTGTAGGTGGCTACCCTAAACCCCAATCCCTGAACCCTAAACCCTCAGCCCTACCTTTTAGGTAGGTTTAGGGTTTGGGCCTTTAGAAGGCTGCCTTTTAAGATAGGTTTAGGGCTTGGGCTTGTTACCCTGAACCTTAGCCCTAAACCCTAAACCCTAAACCCTAAACCCTAAACCCTAAACCCTAAACCCTAAACCCTAAACCCTAAACCCCCAAAGGACCGGGAGGACTGCCACCTGGTTGCTGGCATGCGCGGCTGCGCTGCCGCGGCCCTCTCCGCCGCAACGGCCGGAGGGTGCAGGGAGGTTGTTCTAGGGTTTGGGGTTTAGGGTTTAGGGTTTTAGGGTTTAGGGTTTAGGGTTTGGGATTTGGGGTTCGGGGTTCAGGGCTGAGAGCTTAGGGTTTAGAGTTTACCGCCTAACCCCCCAAAAGCCTAGACCCTAGACTTCATGGCCTGTAAAGAAACCCGAAACTCCGAAACCCTGAACCTAAACCCTAAACCCTAAACCCTAACCCTAAACCCTAAACCCTAAACCCCAAACCCTAAACCCTAAACCGTAAACCCTAAACCCTGAAGCAGAAGCTCCCTGCCAGGGTGAGTGGTACAAGGATGGCTTCGGCATCGACAAGCCCTGGTCGTATATTCCTCCAGATCAGACACTCAGCTGCGGCTTAAGGGTTTCAGGGTTTAGGGGTTTGGGGTTTAGGGTTTAGGGTTTAGGGTTTCAGGTTTTCAGGGTTTTCGGTTCAACGGTTTGGCTTTGAGCGATTTGAAGGGTTTTAGGGTTTAAGGGTTTAGGGTTTAGGTTTTGAGGGTTTCAGGTTTTAAGGTTTTAAGGGTTCATGGCTGCGGGGCTTTAGGACTTTCGGTCTTGCGGTTGATGGAGAGCGCCACCTTCTACGTCGAGAGCTTTTCGAACACGTGTCGGACATGTTGGTTTAGGGGTTTTGGGGTTTAGGGGTTTAGGTTTTGGGGTTTTGGGGTTGAGGCTTTAGGGTTTAGGCGGTTTAGGGTTTACCCGAATGTTCTGCATTCTGAACCCCCCCTAAACCCAAAGCACAAACCTAGTTCACACCCCAACGCTTACATTCCAACCTTGTCGGCTTTCTTCTTTGCTTTCGTGGACGCGCTAGTTAGAGGGCATATAGGTTTAGGGAAACAATGTTATATGCACGGGTTCTGGGAGAAGGAAGAATTAAACCTAGAGACCCTTCTTCCCGAACCTGCACCCCCCCCCCCCCCAAACCATTCAACCCCGCCCTAGGCCCGAACTAACTCTGAACCCTGACTCGAGCATTACTTCAAAGACGCCCCGGGGTCCTACTTGGAGGATCGGGGCTCGTAGATCGGGAAGTTGTATGAGGAGGGTTCAGGGTTTGGAGGGCTTAGAGGGTTTAGAGTGTGTAGAGGGTTCAGAGTAGTGACCCTGTGAGCCAGGCGCCAGATTCCTCGTCCAAGGTCAAGGTTGTAGCTGGCGAATGCAACCCTGAACCCTAAACCCTACACCCTACACCCTACACCCTAAACCCTAAACCCTAAACCCTGAACCCTAAACCCTGAACCCTAAACCCTAAACCCTAAACCCTCCCCCTAAACCCTAAACCCTAAACCCTAAACCCTAAACCCTAAACCCTAAACCCTAAACCCTAAACCCTAAACCCTAAACCCTAAACCCCTACATTAAAGTTCAGGTTCTGGCGGGGTCCGCTCTTCATCCGAGAGTCCAAAGACCTGGCTGTTTGCCCCACCCTCTGCTGGAAGCCTGCCTACATGTTCGCCGGGGGACCCGGGTTCACGGGTTTTAGTAGGTTTATGGTTCAGGGGTTTAGGGTTTAGGGTTTGGGGTTTAGGGTTTAGGGTTAAGGCTTTGGGGGGAGGGGTTTATGGTTCAGGGGTTTAGGGTTTAGGGTTTGGGGTTTAGGGTTTAGGGTTAAGGCTTTGGGGGGAGGGGTTGAGGTTCAGGGATTCCGCTGGGGTTGTGCTGGTTTTTAAGTCGCTTGGGGATATAGAAGCCCTTAAAGCCTACACACCCAAAACCTTCAGGGTTTATAGAGTTTATGGGATTTGTGGAATTCTTACAGGGTTTGCAGGGTTTACAGGCTATAGGGTCTACAAAGGAGGGGCCCCCTTACCAGACTAACTATAGTTAAGGGACTTACAACCTAATTGAGGGTACTTGTAACCCAATTTAGGGCCCTTATAACTCTACTTATAACTTGGGGGGGGCCCTCCTTGTAGGGAAGTAGGGAGTTGGGATTTAAACCGCGAGATCCCAAACCCTCTTCCGAACTTCAGGGTTTCGGGTCCTAGGATTCAACATCTTTAAGCAGGTTCCGGGGTTCGGGTTTAGGGAGTTTTAGGGGCTTTTGGGGGGGTTTTAGGGGTTCATATAGGGGGGTTTTAGGGGGTTTCAGGGGGTTTAGGGGGTTTTTAGGGGGTGCTGAGAGGGGTTCGGGTGTAGACTTTTTGGGTTTGGGGCCTAGTGTTTCGGGCTTTGAAGCCAGGGCTGACATGTCTTAAGTCCCGCCCGCTCCCGAGGCCCCATGGGTTCCCCTACTACCCCCCTCTAGGTTCCCCCCCTAAAAAAAGGGTTTAGGGTTTAGGGTTTAGGGTTTAGGGATGGGGAAGCCTAATGAAGGTTATTAAAGGGGGAACCTAGGGGGGGGTAGTATCGAGGGGGCTAGTAGGGGGAGCCCATGAAACCCTCTTCTAGGATGCTTCAGTGCCTGCTGCAGCTGTCATCCGTCTTCGTGAGACGACGACTTCTCATGATCGCGAGGGAGGTGAGGCTCTGATCCTCTTGGGAACCAAACTTTCCACACAGTCCCAAACACCATGTTCAAAGTATAAGCCGTCCCCCCTACAGGTGGGGGGCGGCGCTTAAGCCCCTCGACCTCGATGGCGCAAGTCGGCCCAGGTCGTTTGCCCGCCTCCCACAGCTCGGAGGTCGGTAGTAGCCACAACGCATTCTCTTCGGGACCAGTACTGGTCCCTTATAAAAGGCATTACCCCTTGGAGGCCCCGAGCCTGGCCAGAGGCAGCAAGTAATAAGAAGACGCCTCCATCAGGCTTTGGCCAAGGCAAAGGTTAGGTTGGTGGTTGGGTTGGTTACAGTTTCTCATATTTAGTTCGTGCGTGCTTACTAAACCCCAGACCCAGCCGGACGCCAAGCTTGTGGGCTTTGATGTGCAAGAACAGCTTGTTCTTCAGTGTGGCTTTGACAGCTATCCCTGTGGTACTATAACTACGACAAACACTATAACTACTATGCGGCGACGACTTCCTACTATTGCTACTACGACGACGGTGGCGATAACAACGACGACCACTGGCACTGCCACCTACCACCTACCACCTACCCCCTCCTAGGATAAGGGGGTTCCCTCATGCCCTACTTGTTGCCGTCCGTTAGATAGACTGACGTTGCTTGCCTCTGAGCCGGGTGTAGCGCAATGAGGGTTTACAATGTTCGTTTCCCAAGAAAACCTAGCTACCCCCCCCCCCCCCCCCCCCCCAAACCCTAAGCCCTAAACTCTCAACCCTAAACCCTAAGCCCTAAACCCTAAACCCTAAACCCTAAACAAACCTCACCAGACCGGCCCTTAGGTCAAGCGGGCCGCGGCTGGCGGCGGCCCCAAATCGACTCTCGGAGGCAAAATCAGGCAGCTTCCCCCCCAGCGCGCGCCCCGGACCTTTGGTTTAGGGTTTAGGGTTTAGGGTTTAGGGTTTAGGGTTTAGGGTTTAGGGTTTAGGGTTTAGGGTTTAGGGTTTAGGGTTCAGGCCCCAAACCTGGGGCCCTTGGCCGTGCTGGGAAGTATGAATGTCTTCGAAAGTGTTGGAAGACTTGTACAGGCCAGGCGCCCGATTGGGAGTGGCTACTGTTTTCGAAACCCTAAACCCTAATCCTAAACCCTCAACCCTAAACCCTTAACCCCAACCCCAAACCCTAAACCCCTAAACCCCTAAACCCCTAACCCCAACCCCAAACCCTAAACCCCTAAACCCCTAAACCCCTAAACCCCTAAACCCCTAAACCCCTAAACCCCTAAACTAAACCCTAAACCCCTAAACCCCTAAACCCCCTAACCCCCCTAAACCCCTAACCCCTAAACCCCTAAACCCCTAAACCCTAACCCTAAACCCGAAACCCTAAACCCAGCCCGATGTTACTTAAACCCTTGACCCAGCGTCCTAAACCAAACCCAAGCCCATCCAGTTCTCAACAAGGCTCCCAGTCATCTGAAGCAACCAACCATAAAGGCTTTACAACAATGCCTGCTTTGGGGGGCTTGGGATTGGGCGGTTGTTAATCAGGGCTTAATGAAAACCCCTAAACACCCAAACCCCAACCCTAAAACCTAACCCCCCTAAACCCAACCTAACCCTAACCCTAAACCCTACTGGCAAATTTGGCAATCGTACATGAATGAAGCGCTGCCGAGGGCCGCAGAAGCTTGACCCAAGAGACGTCGCAATGGTTGGGGGGCGTCCAGGCGCCGAAGGCCATTTGAGAAACCACCCTAAATCCTAACCCTAAACCCTAACCTCAAAAACTCAAACCTCAAACCCTAAACCCGAAAACCCTAAACCCCCCTAAACCCTCTTCACGCTCCTTCTTCGACTCATGGTTCGAACGGTGGAGCTGGGTCTTGCGGTCATCAGCCACGGCTCCGTGGCCTTCCGCGTCGGCGGCTTAGGGTTTAGGGTTTAGGATTTCGGGTTTAGGGTCTAGGGTCTAGGGTTTAGGTTTGGGGTTTGGGGTTTGGGTTTAGGGTTTTTTTAGGGTTTTAGGGTTTAGGGTTGCGGACCTCTGGAAAGCGGGCAGGCATGAATGCTGCAGGGGCGCAGCTGCATGTTTTCAGTTACAGCTTTTGCCGCTCCGCCCAAATCGCCGAAAGTGGGAACGTTTTTGATTGTGGATGCAGGCTGGTGCGCCTAAACCCCAAACCCTAAGAACCTTCTCAAGGTTTTGGAGAGTGTACTTATAGGGCTCCTGCGGGAAATCCGTGAATGTATTTATGGGTGCAATTTAGTGGCACTCGGAATAAGCACCCTACTTCACGTGATCCTAACTTGTGCGTTCTTTGAATCACCTTAAACCCTAAAAACCCTAAACCCTAAACCTAAATATCACCACCGGACGCAGCCCTTGGACCTTCAACCATAAAGCCTGACTCCCTCGCAATCCAGGGTTCATCACCTACGATTGATGGCATCGCCGGCTCCCTGCGCAGGACGCAGCTATCTGTTCAGGGTTTAGGGTTTAGGGCTTGGTTTGGGGTTCGGGTTTAGGGTTTAGGGCCTGCCTCCCCACCTAACCCTCTCCCTTTTTTTTGTCAGTACCTCCCCTTTTTGCCCCCTCCCCCCCCCTTGTCCCCCATCCTCGGGGTTTAAGGTTTAGGGTTTGGGTTTAGGGTTTAGGGTTTAGGGTTTAGGGCTCAGGGTTTAGGGCTCAGGGCCTTTTCAGGGGGTTGGGCTGGTGAGCTTGGGGTTCAAGAAATCCATCATTGCCTGTGCCTAGCTATGAGGTCGTCGATCCCAGTGGTGCTATTCTAAAGGGAGTTCCATATGAATATGGTCCCTTACCCTGCTTTCTTAAAGGCTTTTGAGCACGATGCCTTGGGCTTTATAGGGTATAGAAGGTCCCCTGTTCAGGGTTTCCCCAATTCCGGTGCGGACCATAGAACTACCCTAAGAGACTCGCTCTTTCCCGGGGGTGGGGTGCCAATTTTGGGGTTCAGAGTTTCGCCTTGAAAATTCATGAGCCTACTTACACCATGAAGCCCTAATCTCCAACTATGAGCCTTGTACTCGTAAGTGCTGAGTAGAGATTTGCCTACAGCACTCTCGGATGTACCCGTGCCCGCACTTTGGCTGCCGCTGCGTCCGAGCGCGCCAGCTTTATGTGTGATGGAGTTTGTTGCTCCCCTGCTTCATAGTTCGGAAAACCCCCCCCCCCCAAGACCCCCCCTCCCAGGCTTCACAAAAAGTCTGTTTTTGTTAGCTGGCTATTGGGCAGCTATAGCACTAATAGCCACACGACCCTTCCGCACTATTAGCTAGCTATTAGCACTGCTGACTGCTATTCGCCAGCTATTAGCGAACGCAGTCCTGGTTACACGACCCCCCCCCCCAAGCCAACAGCCGCTAATAGCAGCTATTAAGCTGGCATAGTCTTCAATTCGCAGGGGTTAACAAAGGCCCATTCGACCGTTGCGCGTTTTTTTAGCAAAGCCTGTCGTGCGCAGTAAGGATGGGGGCCTGGGGGGGGGGGGGGTTGTTGGGGGGGGGGGGTTTTCCGAACGCAGCAGTGCTGCATCCGCCATCGCAAAGAGAAGCAAGACCCCCCTCGGCCCATACTGCAAACAAGCGGTTGGAAGTACGGATCACGTGCTCTGGCATTGCCCTGCAATCCCTGGTGTGCGTCCACATCCTAAGCCCAGAGACCCGCTTCAGGCCCGCTTGGCTTGGCCCTCTGGAAGAAGGGATGACGAAGAAATCTATGTTATGATATTTGTCTTGCAACAAAAGTATGATGCTTGATGACTTTTTACTGCACCTTGGGTCATTCTACGGGAATACGACCACTCATCCGATTTGCCCACTGGGAATCGGACTCGAAGAAAGCCGCAAATTATGCATTGCTTCCTTCTTTGTTTTCATGGGACTTCTTCTCCCCTCCGCTCGGTTTAGGTGGTGGGGTGTAAGTCCGGTTTCACTGCCCATCGTCAACTCACACTCCGCCCGGGGGTGACCTCTCTCATCAATATGCATGCTCGCAGCGAGCGCTTGCTGCGGCATTTGTGGTGCCAACTTAGTGAGCACATGCTCACGCTGCGGGCATCAGCCTACAGTTGTTCTTCTTGCTGAGTAGGTAGCCTTTCGTCTTCTGGGTGCTAAAGGCTTCTTAACAAAGGACGGACAAGTTTGCAGGTTTAGTGTTTAGGGCTCGGGGTTCTGAGTTGCTTTGTTCCTGGCGGTTTTGCTGCATCTCGAGAGTTAAGGCGTTGTGGGCGGAAGGGCTTACCCTCTTAAAAGCCCCTTAAGTGCCCCAGTATGGTGATAAGTACGGTTATACGCACAGTTATAATTGGTTAATGAGTACCATGAACCTCCAAGTATACTTAAAGGTTCATGGGTACAGTAGTTATAAGCAGGGTTATGAAGTACCCTAATGGACAACATGCAAAGGTTTACTTTACTTCTAACCCTACTTATTGCTACCTTGAGCCCCCACATGCGGATGAGCTGGCGAGGTGAATCTTCCGAGGCTTTTGTGATGCTTGCTAGCCCAAAGCTGCTGATTCCGCAGCTTCTTTTTTAAATTGGGGAGCACAGAGCCCGCACTTCCGAGCAATGTCGGTAGAGGTGGCGTCCATGTCCATGTCCATGCTGGCCATCCTACCTGGGCAAATCCCCATCCACGCATCCGCGACAAAAGCGACTTGGCTGTTGCTGAGGTTAAGGGTTTTAGGGTTGTAGGGTTTAGGGTTTAGGATTTAGGGCTAGGGTTAGGGTTTAGGGTTTAGGGTTAGGGTTTAGGGTTTAGGGGGTAGGGTTTAGGGTTTAGGGTTTAAGGGTTTAAGGGTTTAAGGGTTTAAGGGTTTAGGGTTAGGGTTTTAGGGTTTTAGGGTTTAGGGTTTAGGGTTTAGGGTTTAGGGGGTACTGATATTTGTTAGTGTTTTATGAAGTAGGTTGTAACTTATTCGTATCCCCAACCGGGCACCCAACATCGATGCTCACTAATATCTGTACGGAACATACGGAACCCTATGTACACTCAGCAAGAACAGCAGTAATAAGTCGTTGGTTTCACAGAGCCTGTTCGGCCTTCAAGCCTGCCCATCGGTTAGCATTAACCCACCGCTGTTTAGGGCTTTGAGGATTTGAGGGTTTGAGGGTTACCCTAAACCCTAAACCCTAAACCCTAAGCCCTAAACCCTAAACCCAGGGGCTAGTCCCATGTAAGGCGAAGACTGGGGCAGAAAAGGCCACAGTCTCTGCGAGCGTCGAGACACAGCCGGGCCACTCGCTCGATATCCTGCGCTACCTTCCTTCGTGCAACCTCGAGGATGAGGAGGCGGAGGAAGTGAAAAAGCCCTCAACCCTACCCTAAACCCTCAGCCCTGAAACCGAATAAACTCTAAACCCTAAACCTTAAACCCTCTCCTACTGTAGTGGTCCCGAAAAAAGGAGGAGTTCGAGGCGCCGGTGCCCAAGAAACGCTGCCGCAACCTCCGCTGCCTTCGAGAAGAGCGGCTCGAGGTGTTCATGAAGCTCGACTTCCTCTTGGTAGCCTCCTTCCTTAGGGCTTAGGGTTCAGGGGTCGCAATAATTAGTAATGTATCCCCTTGTGGTCCTGGTAGCCTTCTTGCTTGCGGGTTTGGGGCTTAGGGCTTAGAGCTTAGGGTTTAGGGGTCGGAAGAATTACTAATAGTCTTCCCTTGTGGTCCTGATATACTTCTAGTATAACAACTTCAAAACCACTCTTCTGATTCCTCAGTCCCCTCTATTCGCCTCCTTCCCCCTGTCTGATTTTGAGGGTTGAGAGTTTAGGGTTTAGGGCCAGCCCAACACCTGAAGCAACAAAGGCCCCCAAGCCCCAAATGGCAGAATCAACAAAGTCCCTAAAGGTCTTAATCGCTGAAGCCTGGGGGTTCGGGTTTAGGGTTTAGGGTTTAGGGTTTAGGGTTTAGGGTTTAGGGCTTAGGGCTTAGGGTTTAGGGTTTAGGGCCCAGGAAGAAGCACGGCTTCAGGGATGTGAACAAGCCACGCCAGAGCGGCTGCTTCTCCTTCACGGAAAGGCTCCTTGCTTCCGCAAAGTGTTAGTAGGGTTTAGGGTTTAGGGTTTAGGGTTTAGGGTTTAGGGTTTAGGGTTTAGGGTTTAGGGTTCAGGGTTCAGGGTTTATAGGTTTTGCGCTTTCGGGTCTGGGGTTTAACGGGTTAAGGTGTTCGAGGGCTTAAGGGGTTTGTAGGGCTTTACGTTTTAGGTTACGGATCTTCTGCCTTCGTCTACTACAGTACCATTCGTGGGTTTCTGAAGAGGTTTAGGGTTTAGGGTTTCCCTGCCCTAACGCTGAGCCTTTGTCCACCTTTGCTTTCCATGCGTAGCACGCGTTTAGGCGCAACCCAACATGTTACATGGGGCTGAGGTTTCTCGCTTCATTTGCCCGGGGGCGTCCCTAAACCCCAACCCCAACCCCCAACCCCAGCCCCCAAACCCCAAACCCTAAAGTATCGTAGGTACATGGTGAGTTCTCTAAGTTGTGGTCCCTTTTTGTGTACCCTAAATTTTCGGGGCCGCCTTATAATAGTAACACGACAGGGACTCTAATTTAGAACGTGACCGCATGGACTTTGGTTTTCGGGTTTGGAAATGTGCACCTTTTCTTTTTGCCTTGGGTCTTCATTCATTAGAATTTGGGTACCCTGCCCTAAAACACTCAAAGCACTAGCCCGCAAGAAGCCCTCAGCCCGTGAACCGCCAGAACCCTATGAACCCTAGTTGGAACCCAACACCCGTGAACCCGAAACCCTACACCCTAAACCCTAAACCCTATACCCCTAAACCCTAAACCTCCTAGGCTCTGTCCACTTCATGTGGCAGCACAGCTCGACGATCACGAGATGGTCCGGATACTCCTCGCAGCCGGCGCGGATCCTTCCAAAAGGCCCTCTGGGAGAAAACGCAGCACACACACATTATGTAGGGTGTGGGGTTAAGGGTTTAGGGTTTAGGGTTTAGGGATTAGGGATTAGGGATTAGGGATTAGAGATTAGGGTAGCAAGTTTAGGTTATGCTTCTGATAATCGTTCGGTGGTTTGTACAACATTAGGGGTGCCTCATTGGGGGTTTATAAGAGGATCCTACGATTTGGGGTCCTAAACCCTAAACCCTGAACCCTAAACCCTAAACCCTAAACCCTAACCCCCTTATTCTCGTCAACCCCCCCCCCCCCCCCCGCCCACCATGGTATCAGAGATAAAGGACCTCAAAGGGGCGCACGGCACTGGAGATTGCCGAACGATCGTGCAGGTGGACTGCCGCCGATCTCTTGCGCTGCATGAGTCTACTTTACACTTGTTTAGGGGGTTTAGGGGGTTTAGGGTTTAGGGTTTAGGAGGGGGGGGTGCCTATGAAGTCACAGCAACTAAGGATCTGTTGCGCGGCAACACGAAGGTCATGACGGCCAGCCAGTTCTCCAAGTGTTTATTTAATATGTCTTGATTACGAGCACCATGCGGCCAACATTTTAAGGTACGGCGGCCTCCGACATTTGACAGTGAGCCTTGAGGAAACTGGGGGTCTCCAATACCTCTGTCGGGTTTAGGGGTTAGGGTTTAGGGTTTAGGGAATTAGGGTATTATGGTATTAGGTTATTAGAGGCAACCTTCCATAAATCGTACTAGGATCCCTGGCTTCATGATTGGGGATGTGCGCCTTTGTATGTCAAAGGGCACGAGGTTCATCTAAAGCCGCTGCGGTCTCCCTAAACCCTAAGCCCTAAGCCCTAAGCCCTAAACCCTATAAGCCCTAAGCCCTAAACCTAAACCCTTTTGAGTTTGTAGACTTTACGGTCTTGGACCAAGTTGGGGCGTCTCTATGGAGTAGAAGCAAGCGGAGGACACCGGGTCATGGAGCTCTCTGTGTTGTGCAAAGCGGAGTTTTGGAGCACTCAGATCTTCCAAATCTAGGGTTTGGGGTTTAGGGTTTAGAGTTTAGGGTTAAGGGTTGAGGGTTAAGGGTTTAGGCCTTGGGGTTTCAGGATCCTAACTTACCTCATAGGATCCTGAAGCATCTAGGGAATATGCCTCAGTTCAGGGATGACGGAAGATCTGGGCCACTGAATGCAAACTGTGAAGCAGTGGTCCCCGCCACGCCGTGCGTTGCTGTGCTTAGGACCCTGACCCCTCAACCCTGAACCCTAAACCCTAATCCCTAAACCCTAAACCCTAAACCTTAAACCGAGTCAGGAGGACCATTGCGGCAGTTGCAAAAAAATACGGTTTCCTTCCTTTTCCGACGATTCCTTTGCAGGAGTGGGCGGTTTGGCTTTTGCTCCTGCAGGCCTTTTGCAGTCTTTTTCAGACGCTCGTCTGCGGACCTCGCCTAGAGAATGCAGGACCTCGCAATTCAGGAATAGACGTTACATTTCAAGGGTTTAGGGTTTGGGGTTTAGGATAATTTCAGGGTCCTGAAGAACATGAAAGGGGTACTGGGTTCTCAGGCATGTATCACATACCACTCCTGGTGGCGGAAGGATTCCTCTCGGGCCTGTGCCCGCGAGCCTTGAATTCCTTACGATGTGCAGAGCACGTCGCTATCTTTCCATTCAGGAATAAACTTGCTGAATAGGGCTTGCACAAACGTCGAATGTCAGGAGCCATCACAAAGGGACAGGAGCCGTGACAATGCGTCGTTGAGCCTACTTGAAGGTGCATGTTCATGGGTAGTTAAAACTAGGGCTATACTTGGAGGTTCATGGTACTTACTGACCAATTACAATTGTACTCATAACTGTACTTATATAACCATATTAGGGCACTTAAGGGGCTTTTCAGTGGGATATCAGTACAGTTTTATTTGGTTAAAAAGTACCCTAAACCCCAAACCCTAAACCCCAAACCCTAAACCCTCAACCCTAAACCCGTAAGTACTGCTATGAACCGCCAGGTAGTTAAAACTAGGGCTATATGTAAGGCAACCTCCATCAAACCCTTAGTGAGGGCACATGTAAAATACCTTCACGGAAGGTTGAAGGCCTTAAAGTAGGGTTTAGGGTTTAGGGTTTAGGGTTTAGGGTTTAGGGTTTAGGGTTTAGGGTTTAGGGTTTAGGGTTTAGGGTTTAGGGTTTAGGGTCTAGGGTCTAGGGTTTAGGGTTTAGGGTTTAGGGTTAGGGGGATGCACCTCGGGCTCTTCAGGCAGTCACTCGGACTCAATCCATTCGCACACCTCTTTCTTGGAGAGAAGAGGAACAGTCAAGTGAGAGGGCTCACTCTCGGAGCGGAGGGTTGTAGCGTTTAGGGTTTTGGGTTAGGACGGGTTTAGGGTTTAGGGTTTAGGGTTTAGGGTTTAGGGGGCCTATGAGGCCTATAAGGCTCGAGGTAGAGCATCATCTAGTGACATGCCCCTCACTCAGTGTTGAGGGGTACAAGGAGGGATTGCTTCAGAAGGGACCCTTAGCACTCCTCCTACTCCCCCCGGGTTTTGCCACCCCCCCCCCCCCCCCCCACACACCCCGGTGTGGTTGTGGGTTGGTTTTAGGGTTTAGGGGTTTTGGAGCTTTAGGGCTTTGGGCCTTAGGGCTTTAGTGCTTTGGGCTTTAGGGCTTGGGGTTTAGGGTGTGCCGTGAAAGGGCGCAGAAGCTGGGAAGGTTGGGACGCAGACTCGCTTCGAAGCTTTGTGAAATGCGAAGAGCACCATGGCTGGGTCATGGCCCGATAGTGAGGGCCATCTATATTTTTTATCCCACCCCAAACCATCTCAGGCGGCAAAGCCCACAGGTCAACAGCCCCCAGGAGGTTTGAGAGGGGTTTAAGGAAGGTCAAAAGGGCCCCGGGGGGGGGCAAGGGGGTCCCAGGAAGGCCTCAAGGGGGGTGTTAGGGGGGCAGTAGGGTTTTTGGTTTAGGGGAGACCGTAGAACATGGGGGGATACCATCTGGTGAGGGGGGGGGGGGGTGCGAGAACGCACAGCGCACAAGCAGATGTACCTGATATAGTCCCTATCTACCCAAGTAGCACCCTAAACCCTAAACCCTAAACCCTAAACCCTAAACCCTAAACCCTAGGGGTGTCTCCAATAGTTCCTTGATAGTGACCCCGAAAAATGCTAAACCGGGAAGCCCTCTCCTGTCACAGCGGCTGCTGCGTAGGTCGACGAGGGCCCAACCCTATACCCTAAACCCCAAACCCTAAACCCCCAAACCCTTATGAACATAAAAGGGTACTTTTTTGTTCCCTAGCTTGCTCTCGGGTCTCAGTCGATTGCATCGCAACCATGCCCGAATCATCCCGGGTGTCTGGGGTTTACCCGCAATTCGGCGAAGCTTCGGCGATCACCCGAAGCTTCTGGAGCTTTGAGCTTGAGCTTGGGCTTCCAAGTGTTGATGGTTTAGGGTTTAGGGTTTGGGGTTTACGGTTTGGAGGCATATGCAGCCGAGGCTGAGGGTTGGGGTATGTGCGTCTTTGGCGATGGTACCCGGGATGAAGCGGCACTCTGCCACACGATAGTTGGGGCTTCACTGGCTCCAAATGTCAGTTTCCGGTGGGCAGTCTGTCTCATAAAAACCTTCTAAGGGTTAAGGGTTTAGGGGTTAGAGACGCTTGCCTAAATTCTTTTTCAAGCAATGCCTACCACCTGTTCCCAGAGATTCCAATGTCCCCGAATTGAGATATTTCGGAATCTCCGGGTTATTGTACTTTTTCAAAAGCAACTTGGAGGGTCCTGGGACTTCGTAAGCAGCCATGAAGGTTTAGGGGTTTAGGGGTTTAGGGGTTTAGGGGTTTAGGGGTTTAGGGGTTTAGGGGGGGTTTAGGGGTTTAGGGGTTCAGGGGTTTAGGGGTTTAGGGGTTTAGGGGTTTAGGGGTTTAGGGGTTTAGGGGTTTAGGGGTTTAGGGGTTTAGGGTTAGGGGTTAGGGGTTTAGGGGTTTAGGGGTTCAGGGTTAGGGGTTTAGGGGTTTAGGGGTTTAGGGGTTTAGGAGTTTGTTAAAAACTATTTGCAAAGTCCCCCGATCCTCCAAGAAGCATCATGAAGATGTTCCGGAGCGTCTTCGGGCGCACGGGAGCTGTGTAGGCCCAGAAGCGGCGCTGTTTCCCATCGCCTTGCTGCTTAAGGGGGAGTGGAAGCGCGGATCCCGCCTTCCCGCCTTACTTCCTGCCCGTATACTCCTACAGAAGGGGGCTTACCCTAGACCCTAAACCCTAAACCCTGTGTCGGCTCCCCTGTAAGCGCCGAGGCGAGGGTTGTGTCGACTCTGTGTCCCCAGCATTGCTCCCAAACTGAAATAGTCAAGCTCATGCAAGGAAAAAAAAGCGTGCATGTTCATCCATAGGGTATATAAGGGGTCCCCGTTTCAGGGCCCATACTAAGGGACCATGTCACTACCCCCCCCCCCAAGAAAAGCATCCTAGGCCCTACAGTAAATCCTGAAACTCTATAACGCCCCCCCCCCCAACAAAAAAATCTAGAACAAGAGAAGGAATTAAAGTCAAAAGCAATTTAAAAACAAAAACAAACCCTCAACCCTAAACCCGAAAAAACCCACGGGTTCATGTGTAGCTGTAAGTGGGGATATGCTTATGGTAACTATACTTCTAGCTCATTTTATAGCCCTATTTAGGGGACTCTGGATCCTAGACCCCTAAACCCTAAACCCTAAACCCTAAACCCTAAACCCTAAACCCTAAACCCTTGTTGGGGTTGAGGTTCCCCATGAACCTCCAAGTAGGGGGCGTCTGGGCTCAGCGTTGTTGCACCGTTGGCACCGGAAGCCATGCGTGCACCTTCGAAAAACCGCCCCTCCTCAACCCCGAAAGGGAGGGTCTAGAATTTTTCGGGTTTCGGGCTTAGTATTTAGGGTCTAGGGGTCTAGAAGAGGCCCTTCTGTTCCCTCTTCTCCCCAAAAAGAACGCTAAACCCTAAACCCTATAAACCCTAACCCCTAACCCCTAACCCCTAACCCCTAACCCCTAACCCCTAAACCCTAAACCCTAAACCCTAAACCCTAAACCCTAAACCCTAAACCCTAAACCCTAAACCCTAAACCCTAAACCCTAAACCCTAAACCCTAAACCCTAAACCCTAACCCTAAACCCAAACCCTAAAGACTTCGCAGCAGCACCGCGGCCGGAGGAGACCGGGCAAAACGGGACCGCGGACTTGACGGAAGTGCTCGTGCGTGTTGTGATGCACCTTTGCTGCACCCGGGAGTCCGAAGCCCTAAACCCTAAACCCTAGGGTTTAGGGCTTAGGGCTCCGCCCGTTCTTGTTGAAGAATCCCCAAACCCTAAGTCCCCTAAACCTTGAGCTTCTAACCCTAAAATCTCAAAGTCCTGCCACCATGACAACGCGACGCCCGCGAGGTCCTCTGCAATCTTCAAGGCCCGGGCTCGGGCCGTTTTTGTAGAATTTGCGTAGCTCTTAGTTGGGAATGACGGAATTCGGAAGTAGGCACCTTCTATCTTTTTATTGTATGCCTTTCAAGAGATTATGTTGTTTAGTTGGGTGCCTCATTTCCCTCATTCTCTACTAAGAACCAGTAAGCTAAAGGGTGTTTTCAGTTTTCAGTGTTAAGATAGGGCTCAGGGTTGTTTAGGGTTATTTAGGGTTGAGGGTCTGAGGGCTTGGGGTTTTAGGGCCTTTTGGGTCTCTAGGGTTTAGGAGTTCATTGTTTTCGGGTTTAGGGTTTCAGAATTGGGTTAAGGAGTTCGGGGTTTAGGAGAGAAGGATTTAGGGTTAGGGAGCCTTCGGGATCGTGGGGAGTATGAGGGAACGTTGGGTTACAGACTAGGGAATGTCGGGTTACATAAGCACCCTATATATGGTCCCCCCCTGGGGGTTAGGGGTTTGGGGCTTGGGATTTGGGGGGGGGGTTTAGGGTTTGGGCTTTGGGGCTGAGGGTTGAGGGTTTAGGGGAGATGTAGAACAAGGGCGGGGTATTCGGTTTGAAGGTTTGTGGTTCACTGGGATCCCCACGCGAGCCTTGGTTTGGTCGGGTCAGCATTGCAACTAAGCTGCAACAGTGCATTCATCAGAAGCTTTGTAGGGTCCTGTTTCATGACTCGTTAGGTGTTTAGGTGTTTCGTCAGACGTAGCGAGCGGGGGGGGGCCACTGGGGGAGGGGTGCCGGTGTGTGACACTCTGCGGGCAGACGGGTTTCCGTTCCCGGTGTTATAGGGTTTTGTGATCAAAATAGGTTTAGGGTTAGGGGTTCTTGAATCCTCCTAAGGTTTTTGGCCCAGTAAAAAAAGCGGGGTGGGGCGTGGGGGTGGGGGGGGGGTGGGGGGGAGGGGCACAACCAGAAATGAGTGCGGATTCGGGGTTGAAGGTTTGTGGTTCAGGGATCCCACGCAGCCTTGGCGGGTCAGCATTGCAAGAAGCTGCAACAGTGCATTCATCAGAAGCTTTGTAGGGTTTAAGGTTTAGGGTTTAGAGTTTAGCGTTTAGGGTTTAGGGTTTGGCGTTTAGGGTTTAGGGTTAGGGGTTCTTGAATACTATGGTTTTGGCCGTAAGGCTCTAGATCCGTTAGGTTCAGCTGTTGGACTTGGCTGTGCACATAGGCTTTTTCTCGGCTGAATGCCTCGAACTTCTACTTAAAAGTCTCCGCTAAGTTCAGCCGTTGAAAAACTAATAACTACTAGTCTCAGTAGCTAGATGAAATCCGTCCCGAAACCCTAAACCCTAGCCCTAAACCCCTATCCTAAACCCCAAACCCTCAATCAGCCCTGGCAGGAGTTGGTGGCATCAGCGGCTGCCCTCAGTCGCGGGGAGGTAAGGAGGGGGAGGGGAGGAGGCTTAGGGTTGGGGACCCCGAAGCCCTAAACCCTAAGCCCTAGCCCTAAACCCTAGCCCTAAACCCTAAACCCTAGCCCTAAACCCTAAACCCTAAACCCCAAACTTAGATAACTTTCGCAGATTTGGGTTCGTCAGGCGCTCCTGGCCACCAGCACTGGCGACGTCATCGCGTCAGCCGACATGGCGCGGGGGGCCACCGACCCTAGACCCTAATTCTTAGACCTGAAGCAACACCATTTCAGGGTTTAGGGTTTGGGGTTTAGGGTTTAGGGTTTAGGTTTTGGGGTTCAGGGCCCGCGCCTTCAACCCCATCGCCGACTTTGTTTGCTTGGGCCTTCAGTGCTGCATGGTTTTGGTTTGGGGAGTTTAGGGTGTGGGGTTTAGGGTTTAGGTTTGTAGGGTTCAGGCATTTAGCCCCAGAACTGAAGCCGCCGAAGCGTCTTGAGTTTGTATCCCGTTAACAAGCTAAGGTCTGATCCATAGTCAGGTTCCTGCACATCACACACATCGTTCTCCCGTTAACAAACAGGGTGGTTCTTAGTAGGGAATGAGGGAATAAGGTACCCTATATAATCCGTCAAACGGTATATATACGGTGGATGGAGGAAATCTTGCACCGCCTGTGAACTTATTGCTACAGGCTGCACCCACTTCTGGGGACTGACTCAACAAAATCGGTTGCCACAGGCGGGCCTTACAAAAGCGGTGCAAGATGTCCTCCATCCACAGTAGGGCCCTAATTCCCTCACTCCCCACTAAGAACCAGGAAGAAGCATCACGCACACGCGCCATGAAAAGACGCGTTTCGGGTTTTGGCTCAGAGAGTACAGGGTTTGGGTGGGACTTATTGCTGCAAACCAACCCTGTAGCTTAACAGTGCCCTTGAGAACCCTAAACCCTACACCCTACACCCTACACCCTAAACCCTAAACCCTAAACCCTAAACCCTAAACCCTAAACCCTGAACCCTGAACCCTGAACCCTGAACCCTAAACCCAACTTTCTGGCTCTTTGTCGGGAATGAGGGAAGCAGGCACCTTCCATCCCCCGGTATGAACCCTTCATTCCCTACTGCTGTCCCGAGAAAGCTTTGGGGTTCCGAAGGTTTTTGGGGCTTTGGGTTTAGGGTTTAGGGCTAATTACTTGATGCCCGAACCATGAGCAGACGTCAGAAGCTCGCAGCCGTTTCCCGGGGCCGGTTCTGTGCCATGGGAAAGCCGCCTGGTTCTTAGTGGGGCATGAGGGGATGAGACACCTTATATCCCCCTAGATATTTCCATTCATGGATTATATCGGGTGCTGGTACCTCATTCCCTCATTCCCTACTAAGAACCAGTAAGCGAAGGGGCAGAATGTGTACATAACAATACCACAGTCATAAGTCATTGTCACAGATTATTCGAATGCATGCTACAAGCGAGACGCCATTAAGGGCCCACAATGTATATTCTTGCCGAATCAACCCGCCATATGAAGTTGCAAAACAAACCAGAAGGCGCCGACGGACCTAAAGCCTAAACCTCTAATGCCTAAAGCCTATACGCCCCAAACCCTAAGCCCTAAGCCCTAAGCCTAAACCCTAGCCCTAAACCCTAAACCCTAAACCCTAAATCCCATACCCTATACCCTAAACCCAAACCCTAAATCTATTCTCTACACCAGGGCTCCGCCGTGAAGATCGACATGGAAACTGGTCAGCTGGTGGTGGGCCACCTGTCACGGAGATTTTTCCAAGGGGTTTTGAGGTTGGATATCCTTGCATGAGATCTAGGGTCTTCTGAGTTTAGGGTTTAGGGTTCAGGGTTCAGGGCTTAGGATTTAGGGTTTAGGGTTTAGGGCTTAGGGCTTAGGGCTTAGGGTTTAGGGTCGGAATCTTGACGTGCCAGCCAGTTGGTCTTGCAAGAAACCATGCCCTGTGGACAGGGGGCTATAGACGTGTATCTGGAGGTTCATGGTACTTATTAACCAAGTGTAAGGGTTTAGGGTTTAGGGTTTAGGGTTTAGGGTTTAGGGTTTAGGGTTTAGGGTTTAGGGTTTAGGGTTTAGGGTTTAGGGTTTAGGGTTTAGGGTAACTGTACTTATAGCTTTACTTTTAACCACATTAGGGCACTTAAGGGGCTTATAAGTGGGTTATACGTGCAGCTATAATTGGCTAGTATGTACCATGAACCGTCAAGTACGGCAGAGACTTAGCCTTTAGCTCGGGAACTTAAGGCGGTTTTGAGGCTCGGTGTCTCTTGGATATAGGGTTTGGGGTTAAGG
Organism: Symbiodinium natans; assembly: GCA_905221605.1. Lineage (NCBI taxonomy): Eukaryota > Dinophyceae > Suessiales > Symbiodiniaceae > Symbiodinium > Symbiodinium natans. Next base: position 238,065 of record CAJNDS010002465.1, on the reverse strand, counting down.
GCTCAGGGTTTAAGATAAGTCAGGCAACGTAAATTGTCACCTCAGCTGAATTACGGATTGCGCCCTTCAAGTACGGGCCCCAACGTCTACGTGCACCAAGTCAAGTCGAATTCCCGAACGCCCTAACCCTAAACCCTGAACCTTAGACCCTAGGATTTATGGTTCGATCGACACGGCAACTCATCAGCCCTAAACCAAGCGCCCAGAACCTAAAACCCTCCGACCCAAAAAGCTGCTTTCCCTTCTCCTTTAAAGTCCCTAAGAGCCCTTTACGAGTCCTCAAGGCAAGGCCCTGAAGTATTGAACCCTAGAACCCCCAAATCCCGAATAGGGTTTAGGGTTTGGGGTTTGGGGTTTAGGGTTTAGGGTTTAGGGTCCGAAGCCCTAAGCCCCGCGAGCCCCTAAGCCCCCAGGAAAGGTGCAGGAGGCCTCCAACGTCTGGGCGCGCGACATCAGCGAGGACCTCGCGGCTTGGAACTTGCATTCGCGGGCTTATCACAGGGGGGTTTTCGGATGCAGGGTTTAGGGTTTAGGGTTTAGGGTTTAAGGTTTAGGGTTTAGGGTTTAGGGTTAGGGCTTGCTTCCAGCAGAACAGCGATCGTGTGCCGGAGCTCTTCCCGCCTATGTTCGGTTTCGATGGTGGTCTACAACCTGTGCGGTTCAGGTTGAGGGCTTAGGGTTTAAGGTTTAGGGTTTAGGGCTTAGGGTTTAGGGTTTTGGGTTTAGGGTTTAGGGTTTCGGGTTTAGAGTTTAGGGTTTAAGGTTTAGGGTTTAGGGTCTAGGGTTTTGGGGCTAGGGTTTAGAAGGCTTAGGGTTCCTATCATTGACAGCTGCGGGGCCGTATCAAGTCACCAGGTTGCCACCGACATGAGATGTGCTACACACCTTTGACTTTGGCGGTTTATTGGTTGGGGTTTAGGCTCTACCTGATGTAGCAATCCTTAACCAGCACCCCCAACACCACTTCTAATCCCGAAGCCCTAAACCCGAAACCCTAAACCCCAAATAAACCACTATGAGCCCTAAGTGCCCGAAACCCGTTTAGGGTTTAGGGTTTAGGGTTTAGGCTTCGGGACTAAACCCCTGTCCATTCCTACCTATGTCTGAAAATGGCTCGACCTGAGGTCCTCATCTTTAGCCCCCTCCGGAAATTGTTTTTTTTTTTTTTTTTTTTTATTATTTATGTTTGTTCGCATACAACATGTTTTCCTTATATGTCACCCAATAGGGTTTGGGTATAGGGTTTACGTAAGCAATCTTTTGTTCTTCAGGAATCGCGCCAACCCTGAAATGCTCACAGCCTCTGGCCACAAAGCCCTACACCCTAAACCCTAAACCCTAAACCCTACACCCCTAAACCCTAAACCCTAAACCCTAAACCCTGAACCCTGAACCCTGAACCCTGAACCCTGAACCCCAAACCCAAGTCTCGCGATGCCGCATCCTAGGTCTCCAGGGGTGCGAAAGGAAGCTATGCCGAGTCAGGCCAGATTCGGGCCACTAAGGTGAGGGTTTAGGGTTTAGGGTTTAGGGTTTAGGGTTTAGGGTTTAGGGTTTAGGGTTTAGGGTTTAGGGTTTAGGGTTTAGGGTTTAGGGCTTCAAGCGCCCACTACTCCCAGAACCGCACTGAGTCAGTGACATCCCAGCACAAACACAAGAGAGCCTTAAGACTTCAGCTCCTGGGACCACGTAGTCTGAACGCTTCCTATCTTATCTTGGTAGCCCCGTGGTGCCCTCTTCCATGTGTTGGTTCAAGGCTGCCTTTTTGACAACAGTGTTTCGATCTCATTCCACCTTCAGCGTAGAAGCTTAGGGTGTAGGGTTTTGGTGGTTTGGGGTTTGAGATCCCTCAACCCTAAACCCTAAACCCTAAACCTTAAACCCCGCGAATTAGACCTGGGACCCCCGGACCGCCGGACCGCACCAAGTGGTGGTTGCTGCAACACTGTACGCCCCCCCCCCCCCCCCCCCAAAAAAAAAAAAAAAAAAAAAAAAAAACAAAACACAACAGCCCTAAAACCCTACAAGACCCAACCCTAAACCCCCTAAACTAAACCATTAAAAACAAATCCATAACAAGCCTTATCCAACCATCTAGAGCCCGATAAGCCCGAAACCCCGAACAACTTCCTATGCGCTAAAGTCTACAAGGCCCCACGAAAACCTGCAAGCGCCCCAAGCCCTAAACCCTAAACCCTAAGCCCTAAGCCCTAAGCCCTAAGCCCTAAGCCCCAAGCCCTAAGCCCTAAGCCCTAAACCCGAAGCCGGTGCAAGGCGCTTACACGCTGACGGTCCGCAGGCCGGCTGTGGGTACATCAGTCTCCCGAGCTCTAATCTTGGGGTTCAGGGTTTAGGGTTTAGGGTTTAGGGTTTAGGGTTTAGGGTCTGGGGTTCAGGGTTTAGAGTGGATGCCCCGAAGCTCCCAAACCCGAAAGACACCCAAAAGCTTAGGGCGTTTAGGCTTATGTACAGCTCCGCTTTGTACCTACTTACTAAGTTCCCCGAACTCCAAGTTGCGACCCCTAAACCCTCAAACAGTCTCCCTAAACCCTAACCCTAAACCCTAAACCCTAAACCCTAAACCCTAAACCCTAAACCCTAAACACCCCTAAACACCCCTAAACCCTAAACCCTAAACCCTAAACCCTTGGGGGAAGGCTGGAAGGTCCGAATGGAGATGCCATGAACCTGGGCGTCCTGGCAATGAACTTTCCGCTTGAGGTTCAGAGTTCCGGGTTTAGGGCTTCGGGCTCCGGGCTTGGAGCCTGAATGGCTTTTGTAGTTTTTTTGGGGAAGTTTTGCAGGGGCGGGTTTGCAAGTTTGGTGGTCGTAGTTTTGAGGGTTGCGATGGGCGTGTTGGAACGGCTCAGGGTTCAGGAAATAGGGTACGCTGAACCGAAACCCTCAATCCCCTGGGTTTTGGAGTACTATACTTTAACATTTTGTTTTGGTTCTGGGCTCCTTTTCTAGCTACCTATACCCTATATCCCCCTTGGGAATTAGTTTTCATTTTTGTTTATATAAAACCCAAGAGGATATTAAAAAGATTGTGTTTATTTAGGTTCTAAGAGGAGTATAGTACCTTTAACACTTGTTTTTGGTTCTGGGTTCCCTAAACCCTAAGTAGCCCAACCCCTAAACCCTAAACCCTACAAAGTATATACTTTTTTTTCCAGGTTCTACTCCAAAGTGGGTCCCCCAACTCCCCAAGTCAGAATCGCTGCACTTGAGGCGGCTTTAGGGTTTAGGGCTTAGGGTTTAGGGGTACAGTGCCGAGCATCAACACCGCTGAAAATGATGGCATACATGCGGTAGGCAGCTTCTCATACCCTTAACGCCAAAGCCTTAAACTCTAAACCCTGAACCCTACACCCTAAACCCTAAACCCTAAACCCTAGCCCTAAACCCTAAGCCATAAAACTGTTTTTACACATCTTAGGCTCTAGTTACAGTCGAAGGTGCCTAGGCACGTTGGAGAGCAGCTGCATGCAAAACCTCAATGAAGGTACATCGTACCCTGCGTTTTTTCATGGGTTCCCCTACTACCCCCCCCCCCCCCCGGTTTCGGGTTTCGGGTTTAGGGTTTAGGGCCCCCCCCCCCTCCCCCCCAGCTTGCACCCATAACTAAGGCCATGTCAAGCCTACTTAAGACTTAAGCGGAGGGGGTAGTATAGAGGGGGGTTAGCAGGGAAACCCATGATTTTCATTTGTTACCCGTGAACCCCCAAGCAGACCCTCCACCCCTAAACCCTGAGCCACACAAAGGCCCAAACCCCAAATCCCAAACCCCAAACCCCAAATCCCAAATCCCAAACCCCAAACCCCAAACCCCAAACCCCAAACCCCAAACCCCAAACCCCAAACCCCAAACCCTAAACCCTAAACCCTAAACCCCGAACCCTGAAGCCTAAACCCTAAACCCTAGCCCTAAACCCTAAACCCTAAACCCTAAACCCCAAACCTCTGATACCTCAAAGTAACCCACGAGCTGCCCAAGGTGAGACGATGCGCCTGGTCATGGGCACACCCATCTTCTCCTTTATGGTGCCTTGGATCATATGGTGGTCTCCAAAATTCGGGTTTAGGGTTTAGGGTTTAGGGTTTAGGGTTTAGGGTTTAGGGTTTCCGATATTCGGGCCTTCATGGGTTTCTCATGAGGGCGCTGTTCGTAATTTCGGGGTTCCCTTCAAAGCACGTCATAGAGGTGCCTTAATCGTGAGAATACCAAACTGGGGGTCGTCATAGTATACTTACATAGGGCACCACAAGGGAATACCATGTGTAATGATTCTGACCCTTCCATTACTTCCAATGATTTTTTGCTTTATGAGAGGCTTTGGGTTTAGGGTCGGCGGCTTAGGGTTTAGGAGCGTGGGGGGTTTGGGATTTCGAGGTGTAAGGTTAGGTTTAGTACCTACAGGGGTTTAGGGCTTCGGAGGGAGCCATAGTTTGAAGACTCTCTCAAGGCAGTTACATGGTCCCTTCGTACGGGCCCTTAAGTTGGGAGCCCTTGGGGTTTCATATTGCTGTTATGGATGAGTGCATATGTTGGGTGTCCTTTTGGGCACCCTGCTTCATATACCCCTTGTCTAGCCTAGAAAAGCCCAAGCCCTCACACTTCAGATCCCTTTAAAGAAGGAAAAGGGCCCTAATAACAAGGGGCCATATAGCCACCCTTAGAGGCCCGAAGCCCGAAGCCCTGGCGCAACCCTAAACCCCTAGCAGGGCCTAAACCCTAAACCCTAAACCCTAAACCCTATAGCTACCCTCCAATGCTAGAGGTTGTAGGAACCCTCTCCCCACACACCCGAAGCCGAAGCTTCCTCAACTTGTTTGTGGGTTTGGGGGGGTTTAGGGGTTTAGGGTATAATGTTTAGAGGGCTTAGGTTTAGGGTCCCCCCCCCCCCCCCCCCGCCCCACCTAAACCCTAAACCCTCTACCCCTGGGGACATTTTGCAATATCTAGAATCTACAGTCTGGGAGGTTGCAGGTGAAACCTCCGGGCTTGATTGGCTTAAGGGTTCAGGGTTTAGGGTTTAGGGCTTAGGGCTTAGGGGTTAGAATTTATTTTTTTTAGGGTGCAGAGTTTCGGGTGTAAGTTGGTTTTGTGGGGTCATGAAGTAGAGGATACGTCCAACCAGGGTCCGTACTTACGACCTGTACCCTACTTCGTCCCTACTTACCCTAAACCCGAAACCGGAGACCCTAAACCCTAGACCCTAAACCCCAAGCCCCAAACCCTCCGAAGTAGAGTCCCTCGACAGGACGGCACCCTCTTCACTTTGACCTGGCCCTCCTGCGGCGTGTCTTGGCTCTTAGCGTTTAGGGTTTAGGGTTTAGGGCTAGGGTTTAGGGTTTAGGGTTCAGGGTTTAGGGTTTAGGGTCTAGAGGGTCACTGTTCTAGCTTTCGCTAGTCATTAGGGGGTTCACCCACCCAAAGAATCCCATAACATTAAGAACATATAAAGTTCACCCAACAACGCGACACACCAAAAATTGGTCAAGAACGGTGTTCTTGAGCCCTGAAACCCTAAACACCAGGCCCTGAGGTTCTGAAACCCTAAACAGAGGCCCTGAGGCCCTGACAAACCAAAAATGGTTCAAGAACGTTGCCCCACGCACCAAACAAGGCTCAAGAACGGTGCCGATTGCACCAAAAAGTGCTCAACAACGGAGGTTTAAATGCACCAAAAAGTTAATATATGGCATAAACCTATAAGGCTAGAGAGGGTTTAATCCGGGTTCATGCTCCCTTCCCTCTAAACCCCCCTGATGACCCTAAACCCTAGACCCTAAACCCTAAACCCTAAACCCTAAACCCTAAACCCCTTAAGAAGCCTATAACGATGAGGTCAGCGCCGCACCCGCAGTTGCGCTGGCGTTCGCCGTGGCGCCGACCTGAGTCATATCGAAGTTGCGTTTAGGGTTTAGGGTTTAGGGTTTAGGGTTTAGGGTTTAGGCTTAGGACTTATGGCTGAGGTTTAGGGTTTGGGGGTTTAGGGGTTTGGGGGTGTAGGGTTTAGGGTTTGGGGTTTAGGGTTTAGGGTCTAGGGTCTAGGGTTTGGGGGTTTAGGGTGTTGGCAGTTTAGGGTTTAGCGGTTTAGGGTTTGGGGGTTTGGGGTCTAGGGCTTAAGGTGTAGGGTTAGGTGCCCTACACCCTAAAGCCTAAACCTCACAGTGTCTAGGGCACAAGTGGGTCTTCATAGTCCAACTCGGTAGAGGAAAGCGCCATACAGGCCATACACCTCGTTAGATCCCCACACAGAGTTAGGGTTTTGGGTTTAGGGTTTAGGGTTTGGGGTTTAGGGTTTAGGGTTCAGGGTTCTGGGTTTAGGCTTGAGGGTTTAGGGTTTAGCGTTCAGGGATTCATAAATCCTAAATCCTAAATATCCGGGGGGGCATGAGGTCTTCGCCTGCTTCCGGCGCCGCCGGAAGAAGCAGCAGGCTGTGGTAAGCCTAGGTGTGATCCTTGCGGTTTAGGGTTCAGGGTTTCAGGGTTTAGGGCTTAGGGTTTAGGGTTTAGGGTTTCGGGTTTAGGGTTTAGGGCTTAGAGTTTAGGGTTTAGGGTTTAGGGATAATAGGGTTTAGGGTTGAGAGGGTTTAGGGATCTCTTCTTGCTAGCCGGGTCGTTCCTCTTTGCCCTTGTTGGTTGATGCGTTCAGTTTCAAAAGTGGCCAACACCAAACAGGGTATCCTTATCATGATATCGCTACTTGGCTTCCAAGTATTTGTGGAGTGTACGGTCTAGAGGTTGCAGGGTCTAGTGTTAGGCTTTAGTGTATAGGCTTCAGGGGTTGCAGTCTGCAGATGTAATTATGGCATTTAGGGTTTGGTTTTTAAGGATTGAGTTAGGATTTGGGGGTTTCGGGTTATATGGTTCATTATGAGGCTTGGCTTCGGTTCGGTCGGCTTGGGGGTTGAGGTTTAGGGTTTAGGGTTTAGGGTTTCGGGTTTAGGGTTTAGGGTTTCGGGTTTAGGGTGTTCGCGCTGCTTTCTGTCTGCAGGCGAGCATTTTCGAGGATGTCACCCTAAACCACCCTGGACCCCAAACCCTAAAACCCCTAAACCTCATAAGCTCCTCACTTTGCAGGAAACCCTGTATAGACCCTAATCTCCCAAACCCTAAGCCCTAAACCCGATTCCCCAGAGACGCAAAGCAATAGGCCCCTGAGCCCTGAAATCCTACAAACTGAAAGCCTTTATCTCCCAAACCGTAAGCCCTAAAACCTACGCCCGGATCCTGCATCCTAATTTTGGGGCAGTGCTTGGGGCTTGGGGTTCAGAGCTTAGAAGGGGTCAAGGGATTTAGGGTTTTAGGGTTACGCTTTCATGGTTTAGACTTAGGGGTGGGCGGCGGGGGGGGGGGGGGGTACTTGGCCTAGAGTTTACTGTTTCGGTTTAATTAGGGTTTACTGTTTAGGTCTTGCGGTTCAAGTGTCACCCCCAAACCCAAAACCCCAAACCCCAAACCCTAAACCCTAAACCCCTACAATCCAGACCCGAATTCTTGGCATCGTGACAGGCCTCGCGCATCAGCGCCACTCAGCTGTAGATAGCTGGAGTAGCTTGTGCCCAAGGGATTTAGGGATTTTCTGCACTATGCTTCGGGTTTAGGGTTTAGGGTTTAGGGTTGCGGGTTTAATCAATTTAAGGTTAGGGTCTAGGGTGTAGGGTTTAGGGTTTGTAGGTCATGTGGGTCATGTGGTGTGGGCCATGTGGTGTGGGTCATGATGTGTGAGTCACACGGTGTAACCTAGCACGTGAGAGCCCTACTCCCCTAAGCACTACCCCGAAGCAGAAACCCTAAACCCTAAACCCTAACTCTAAACCCTATTTAGGAGGGTTTAGGGACCCTGAACCCCTAAATCCGAGCAAGCCCAAGGAAAGTGCCGGCAGCGGCAGCGGTTCGGGTACGGGAGAGCGCTCTACCTCGCGCACGTCGGTGGCAGCTGGGCTGTTTCTTTTTTGGGGTTTAGGGTTTAGGGCTAGGGTTTCAGGGCTAGGGCTGAGGGTTTAGGGTTTTGAGTTTAGGGTTTCAGGGTTTACAGTAAGCTCCAGAAAGTTGGAACATGGTTTAAGGATGATTTCAGCTGGGATACCCTTTAGTATGGGGGGGATGTTCCAACTTTTTTGGGGTTTAGGGTTTAGGGTTTATGGTTTTTTGGTGCTTACCGTAGCGTTTAAGATAGGGTTTCATGAAGTCTATACTATTGTGTTTTAGGGGTCTCGGGGCATTTGCAACGACAGGACCATACTTCCTTATATCCCTAGTCCCTGACTAAACCCTACTATAAACCCGTGTAATTATAAACGCTACCCCTAAACCCTAATAACCCTAAACCCTTGCCCTAAAACCTAAACCCTGAACCCTAAACCCTAAAGCCTGAACCCTAAACCCTAAACCCTAAATCCTTCTGCAGGCCCCGAGTTCGGTCCGCCACTCCGTTGCCCGCTGCGCGGTCGCATTGCGCCGGCTCTGTTCCTTTGGGGTTTAGGGTTTAGGGTTTAGGCTTAGGGCTTATGGCTGAGGTTTAGGGTTTGGGGTTTTGGGTTTAGGGTTTGGGGTTCAGGGTTTGGGGTCTAGGTTTGGGGTTTAGTTTTTGGGTTTTGGGCTTGGGGTTTGGGTTTTGGGGCTAGGCTTTTAGGGTTTGGGGTTTCGGGGGTTCAGGACATTTGGGCTTCATAGGCTTGATATAGTTCTTATGTTGTTCGTAGGGTTTATAGATTTTAGGGCTTTTCGGGCTTGTCAGGTTTACAAGGTTTGTAGGCTGCAAAGGGGCTGGGCCTTAGAATTGCAGGGTTAAGTTGGCCTTTTCAGGTTTTTGAGGCTTAGGTTTCGCTAAACCCTAAACCCTAAACCCTAAACCCTAAACCCTAAACCCTAAACCCTAAACCCTAAACCCTAAACCCTAAACCCTAAACCCTAAACCCTAAACCCTAAACCCTAAACCCTAAACCCTAAACCCTAAACCCTAAACCCTAAACCCTAAACCCTAAACCCTAAACCCTAAACCCTAAACCCTAAACCCTAAACCCTAAACCCTAAACCCTAAACCCTAAACCACAACCATAAACCGCCTTGCTACCCCAGGACATGATATAGTTTAAGGGGACCTCTCTGCGGTTCGTTGCTGTAACCTTACCAAACCTTACGAGCCAAGTCCTCCCCCCAAAAGGAGTACACCAAAGAATCTGAGACCTAAAGTTGTTGGGGAATATTCGGGCGTGCCCCTTTGGGTTTAGGGTTTAGGGTTTAGGGTTTAGGGTTTAGGGTTTAGGGTTTAGGGTTTAGGGTTTAGGGTTTAGGGTTTAGGGTTTAGGGTTGCGAAACGCCTATGGTGCTTATAGGGCAGAACTCGCCCCTGACTGTAGGTAACCGGGGATGCAGGTCGCTCCAGACTCCTCGAACGCCTGAAAATCCAACCCTGAACCCTGCCCTATTTCGGGTTTAGGGTTTAGGGTTTAGGGTTTAGGGTTTAGGGTTTAGGGTTTAGGGTTTAGGGGCCCCCCAACCCTAAACCCCTAAGCCCTGAACTCCAAGCTCAGGCAGCAAGTTCGCCCAGACGGGCCGCAACAGGATCCGGAAGGGGGTTTAGGGTTTAGGGTTTAGGGTTTAGTTTTTAGGGTTTAGGGTTTAGGGCTTAGGGTTTAGGGCTTAGGGCTTAGGGTTTAGGGTTTACGGTCCAGAGTTCAGCATCTCAAGTCCAAGCATTCATTAGTTTAGCAGCTTGTCAGGAGTAGCCACCCACCCAGAGAATCCCATATTAAGATATTCAAAAGTTTCTAAGTGTCGTTTCATGGGCCTTGTTATGGTCCCTTTCCCTCTTAAAAGGGTGCTGATGTATGAGCCCTTAGGTTGTATAGGGCATATAAGGGGTATACAAGGGGTCCCCTTTTAGAGTTTAGGGTGTAGGGTTTAGGGTTCCTAAACCCTAAACCCTAAACCTCTATGTCATAACATATATATATATATGTATATATGTATATACGTTACTGAACCATTGGGCAAGGTCATTAATTCTTTGCAAGGTCATGAAACGTCGTAAAGTCATTGGGCAAGGTCATAGTTACAAATTGGGCATGGTCACCAAATACTTGGGCAAGGTCTTAAAATTATTGGCCAAGGTCAGTTAGTAGCTGAGTGAGTACACTTTACACTTTTTGACTATAATCTCTACAAAACTAAAAGTGTGCCCTGTTTTGGGGCTTCTGAACTCAGCAACTAAGGTCATAACATCATTGGGCAAGGCCCGCCGGCTGAGCCATGACATTGCCCAATGCTGGCCCTAAACGCTAAACCCGTAAACCCGTAAACCCTAAACCATTCTGACCTTGCCCAACCTTTTTATGAGCATGGACAGGGTCAATAAAAAGATTGGGGCAAGGTCATAGAAAAAACAACGGGCAAGGTCATAGAAAAGAAGAAGAAGAACAACATTCGGCAAGGCCATAAGAACAATGGGCAAGGTCATAACAAAGCAAAAATCACCGGGCAAGGTCATAAAAGACATTGGGCAAGGTCATAGAAAATCGAAGAACAGCATTCGGCAAGGTCATAAGAACATTAGCATTGGGCAAGGTCATAAGAACACATTGGGCAAGGTCAAGGGTTCCCTTAGTGACTACGGTTGAAGGTTGAAGGTTCAGGGCCTTCAGGGCCTAGGGTTTAGGGGCCTAGGGTTTAGGGTTCAGGGCCCAGGGTTTAGGGTTCAGGGCCTAGGGTTATAGGGTTCAGGGCCTAAGGTTTAGGGTTCAGGGGCGGGCCTCGGGTTCGGGTTGCGTGTGAAACTTTCTTAGGGTAGCCTTATACAACATGACCCTAAACATGTATCCTTCAAGTCAGCCACAAAAGGTGCGCATTTCTGATCTCTCGATTCAGCCCCACGAGTGACATCCCGCTTCAGTGTCGCAGCAATGTTAAGGGTTCAGATGATGGCTACTGGCCGAGAGGTGGCTTGCTTGGAGCCGGAGGAGTTGCTGAGCGTTACTGGCGACACTGCTGTGGGCCACGTGCGTGCCCTAAAGCTCTATCTCCAAAGTCTCTGTGGACATCCTCGGTTTCGACAACGGCTCGTGGAGGAAGACGGGCAGATTTTGCCCGACGAGGCGGTTCTGGAAGCACCTTGCCTTTTGCACCTGTTAATTTTGGGATTTGCCGAGACCTCTCGCGATCATATTAAGAGGCTGTTCCATGCAGTGGAAGCAGGCGAGACAACAGAGCTCGAGTCAATTTTGCAGCGACCCCAAGATCCAAACTTATCGGCAGAACACAACATCACAGCGTTACATGTTGCAGCTAGGTCTGGCAGGAAAGTCGCCACAGGGTTGCTGCTCGAATCAGGTGCAGGAATCGACCAAACAGATGACCGTGGAGCCACGCCTTTGTTTATCGCAGCTCATCACGGGCGCTTGGAAGTGGCAGGATTGCTATTGCAGTTTGGTGCAGACAAGGACCTGGCCAGGGCAGATGGAGCCACGCCACTTCTAATTGCAGCTCACAACGGCCACTTGGAAGTGGCACGTTTGTTGTTAGAGTTTGGTGCGGACAAGGACCTGGCCGAAGCAAATGGAACCACGCCACTTTTCTTCGCCGCTCAGAAGGGCCACTTGGAAGTGGCGCGTTTGTTGTTGGAGTTTGGTGCGGACAAGGACCTGGGCAAAGCAAGTGGAACCACGCCACTACTCTTTGCAGCTTCCAAAGGCCACTTGGAAGTGACGCATTTGTTGTTGGAGTTTGGTGCGGACAAGGACCTGGCCAAAGCAGATGGAGCCACGCCACTTTCCTTCGCAGCCCAGAACGGCCACTTGGAAGTGGCACGTTTGTTGTTAGAGTTTGGTGCGGACAAGGACCTGGCCGAAGCAAATGGAACCACGCCACTTTTCTTCGCCGCTCAGAAGGGCCACTTGGAAGTGGCGCGTTTGTTGTTGGAGTTTGGTGCGGACAAGGACCTGGCCAAAACAAGTGGAACCACGCCACTACTCTTTGCAGCTTCCAAAGGCCACTTGGAAGTGACGCATTTGTTGTTGGAGTTTGGTGCGGACAAGGACCTGGCCAAAGCAGATGGAGCCACGCCACTTTCCTTCGCAGCCCAGAACGGCCACTTGGAAGTGGCACGTTTGTTGTTAGAGTTTGGTGCGGACAAGGACCTGGCCAGGGCAGATGGAGCCACGCCACTTCTCATCGCAGCTCGCAAGGGCCACTTGGAAGTGGCGCGTTTGTTGCAAGGTGTCAGCTCAATAACGGCCACATATCCGAGCCCTGTAATTACGGCACACTCATAGCAGATCAAACAATTCCGAGCCATGGCGTTTGCGTAGGTTTCAGAGAATCGCCTTCTGCCGTAAACCCTACCAGTTAGTCGGCTCAGGGTTTAGGGTTAAGGTTTAGGGTTTAGGGAGAATTCACCCTAAACCCCAAACCCTATAAACCCTAGCAGCTCTTTTTGTGGGGAGGAGGAGTGTTGTGTTGACGGTGTTTTTGAGGGTGTGGCGGGGGGTCCAGCAATCCAGCTCTTAGACCCCTAAGCCCGCGACCCTATAAATCTTAAACCCCGAACCCCTGAGTTCCCGGAACCTCAAACCCCGCCAAGTCCCCGAACCCTAAACCCTAAACCCTAAACCCTAAACCCTAAACCCTAGACCCTAAACCCTAAACCCTAAACCCTAGGCACTTTGCATGCCTAAACCCTAAAGAACCCAACCCCTCGACTTGGTCATATTTGGGTAAGTAAACCCTAAACCCTAAACCCTAAACCCTAAACCCTAAACCCTAAACCCTAAACCCTAAACCCTAAACCCTGAACCCTAAACCCTAAACCCAATACTAGGATGCCCAGTAGTGCCCTTATTCCCTTTTTATTGGGTTCTTATCCCATATAAGCCCCTATAAACCAAAAAGGGTGCCCTTTTTTCTCCTAGGTTACTGGGGAAAGCAGAACAAGGAATATTAATTTGAACTTTTATTACTATCCCAACCATGAACTAGTAGACCCCTAGACTCCAAAACCCTAAACCATAAATCCCCAAAACCATAAGTCCTACACACCCTAAATCCCCAACAACCCAACCCCCAAATCTCGACACCTCAAACCCTGTAAACCCTAAAGCCCTAAACCCCACACCCTAAATCCCCAACACCGCAAAACCCCAATCCTTAACACGCTAAACCCTATAAACCCCAAATCCCCAAAATCCCCAAATCTCGACAATTTCCCCAAAACCCTAAACCCTTGTGAAATTCCCCTTGTCTTACAGTACGACCCCACATTGTGCAGCCGAGGTCGTGTTGTGCGACTTGTGTCGTGTGACACGTGTAGTCCTTTCCAGTCTTCCTCACTCAATGACCCCTAAATAGGGTATTTTAATTCACTTTACAGACGTCTTGAGCTCAGAGCGAATCGAACCACAAACCCTAAGCGTTTCCTCACCACCCCCCGTCCCTCGTACTAAGTCTAAACCCTAACTCCTACGCCCTAAACTAAACCCTCAACCAAACCCTAGGCCCTAAACTCCCGTTTCTCCTTGCCTCAATCAAGTGTGGTCCAAGCTCCCGAAGCAGCGGCGAGGACGCACCTCGAGAACCGTCGCACGAGCCTCACTGAGGCAACATGGTTTGGGGTTTTGGGCTTAGGGTTTAGGTCTTTCGGGACTAGGGTGTTTAGGGTTTTGAGATTATGTAGGGTTTAGGATTAGGGGTTTTGGGATTGCTTTAGGGTTTCGGGTTTTGGGATTAGGGCTTCGGTTGAGAATAATCCGGGCCCGTACTCATCCCATCCCCCTAATACTAAACGGGGCCCCCCCCCCTCCCCCCCAATAGAAACTCGAAATGTGTGTTTATAATTAGGGGGAGGATGTTATCGAAATGTCATAATTAAATAGACTTCAGGGTTACTCAAGTAATCAATTACTTCAGCGTGGTGTAAACTGAAAGAGAGAAAGAGAAAGAGAAAGAGAAAGAGAGAGAGAGAGAGAGACCCTCAAAGCAAGAGAGCCAGGCAGGAAAAATCTGGCATATCGTATGACTAGCTAGGATGCCCAGTAGTACCCTTATTCCCTTTTTTAGGAGGTTTAGGTTCCCTTATAAACCCCTTTAAGCAAAAAAGGGCACCCTTTTTCATCCTAGGTTACTGGGCAACCTAGCTAGGGAGGTAGCTCGAGCAGAGAGAGGCTCACAGGCAGCCGGACAGGCAGCTCACAGACAGCATCGTGCTGAAGACTGGGCCCTAAACCCTTAACCCTAGACCTCAAACCCTAAACTCTCTGAGGGTTTTATGGTTTATTGGAGGCCTGAACCCCCCCCCCCCCCCCCCCCTAATTCGGAATAGGGTTTAAAGGCGGGGTCGGTTTCGGCAGGATTTTCCGGAAAGCGTTTTTGTTATTGGGGCGGTCTTTAGTAAAAGCGGGAAGTGATTACTTTCACGTGGTTCGGGTTGAAGATCGGCCAAGAACTCCAACATCCCATAACTCGGGAAGATGCGCCTTAAGTCCTACTCAAATCCCTATCGCAATGTAAGGAAGAGGCCCTAAAACCCAAAGTGAGGGAGGTTGGAGTGCTTGCGAAGTTTCAGATGTCCCTAAGCCCTAAACCCTAAACCCGAAACCCTAAACCCTAAACCCTAAACCCTAAACCCTAAACCCTAAACCCCTCGTTACATGTTCATGCCGATTGTTTTGGTAACTTACGGGATGCCCTTGCGGCCGATTAGATCCTCTTAAGGGGTCCTAAGAATGACCCAGTCGTAGTATAGGGTAACATGTGGGGCTTCTGCGAACCCTAAACCCTAAACCCCAAAACCCTAAACCCTAAACCCTAAACCCAGAAATCTGGGAGTTCGAAGAAGAAGAAAAAACCAGAAATCTGGGAGTTCGAAGAAGAAGAAGCCATATTATGTGGTGCCTTCAACACCCTCAACCCTGAAATCGAAAAACTTATGAGGCATCCGAAGCCCTCTAAGCCCGACGAATGGGATTAGGGTTTGGGGTTTAGGGTTTGGGGTTTCGGGGCTGAAGCCCTAAACCCTAAACCCTAAACCCTAAACCCTAAACCCTAAACCCTAAACCCTAAACCCTCCGGGATTGAATGTTTAGGTCCACTACTGTTCGCGAACCTGGGCATGCCTACAGTAGCTACATCCGAAGTGTACTAAGGGAGCCCAAGCCCCAAAACCCAAAACCCAAAACCCTAAACCCTAAACCCTAAACCCTAAACCCTAAACCACAAGTGCAAAACCCTAATCCCTCAGCCCCGAACCATGCAACCCAAACCCCGAACCATAGAACCCCAAACCATAAAACCCCCAACCCTACACCCCAAACTTAAAACCGTATACCCTAGACCATGAGATCCGAAACCCTAAACCCTAAACTCCAATCCGTGAACCCTAAACCCTAAACCCTAAGCCCTAAACCCCAGACCGTGAAACCCCAATCTTCCCAGGGGTGCAGCCCTTGCAGGGGTGCTCGTTTGCTTGGCCGACCCTAAACCCTAAATCCTATACCCCAGACCCTAAACCCTGCACCCTCCCTAACCCCTAACCCCTAACCCCTAACCCCTAACCCCGAACCCCTAACCCCTAAACCCTAAACCCTAAACCCTAAACCCTAGCCCTAAGCCCTAAACCCTAAACCCGAATCAGGCGATGGGCTTGAAGGATGTCCGGAAAAGCCCGGGGTCCCGGCGATGTCCAGGGTTCCGGGTTGTGAACCGTACAACCCTAAACCCCAAACCCCAAACCCTAAACCTCAGGATCCCAAACCCTAAAACCACGCATTCTCTGCCAAGGGTTTAGAGTTAAGGTTCAGGGTTTAGGGTTTAGGGTTGAGGGTTGAGGGTTTAGGGTTTAGGGTTTAGGGTTTAGGGTTTAGGGTTTAGGGTAGATGAGATATTTTTTGGTTGTTAGTCTGTGTGCTCTCGCCTGTGAGTGTTAGTAGTTACTGCTTCTGAGTAGGTTGCGTGTAACCCCTTCTTGTGGCTAAAACCCTTCAGTTTAGCCTTCAACCACGGGGACCATAGGCAGACTGTTGGCATCTGGCATGGCAGGTCACGAAATAGGACGCAGAACTGACCTATCACCATATATGGTTGGAAGCACAGCTGAAAATTTCTTTCAGTTGAACAGTCTGGGCTCACACATGCTACTCATCAAGCAAAAGGGTTGAGGGTTTGGCCTAGAAGTAGAATGGAGTGAACCCAGAAATTTGGTTTTAGGCTTTAGTCGCCCCCTCTTCCCATCTACCCTGAATTCAGGGCTGCGGAGGGCCTGGACCTCATAGTGCAGCCATTCAGCGCCTTCTTGGGGGGCTCCAGGGATTTAGAGTTTCGGGTTTAGGGTTTAGGGTTTAGGGTCGAGGATCAAGACGCAAGGCATAGAAGACAACGGACCCGAACCCGACCATCTACCAAGGACTCACCCGACGACAGAAGACGATCGAGCTCAGCCGCGTAGTCAGCAGTTTAGAGAGTTTAGGGTTTCGGGCTAGGGTTTGGTGTTTAGGGTTTCGGGTTTGGGGTTTGGGGTTTGGGATTTGGGGTTTGGGGTTGGGGTTTAGGTTAGGGTTTAGGCTCATGGTTCTGGAGACGAGTTCGGCTTCGGGTTTGCCCAGAACCCTAAACCCCAAGCGCGAGACCCCAAATCCCAAATTTGTTAAAGCCTACGCCTTGGAATCAGTGGGTTAGGACGCGTACCCCTAAGGTTGTACCCTAAATGGTTCCCCTTAATATACGTACTCCACATCTGGCCCTTAGATTACCTTAAGGATCTTTAACCCGAGAACCCAAGGGCACAACCTTAAGCCCTAAACCCTAAACCCTAAACTGCCCTAAACGCTAAACCCTAAACCCTAAACCCAAGGTACACCCCCTAGAGGAAACCAAAGCACATGCTGCAACCAATGCTTGCGAAAGGCTTCTGCTGTTAAACGTAATGGCTCTTAGTAGCCCTAAACCCTAAACCCTAAACCCTAAACCCTAAACCCTAAACCCTAAACCCTAAACCCTAAACCCTAAAGAATTGAGGGACTTCGACTTAGCTCCCCTCTGGTCGCCTTTCAAGGGTATGTGGTATTTTTGCGGGCCTAATTCCCTCATTCCCTACACCCTGAACCCTAAACCCTAAACCCTAAACCCTAAACCCTAAACCCTAAACCCCCTAAACCTAAACCCTGCACCTTAAATGAAGCCCCGAAAAGCCCTGAAGACACCCTGAAATCCCAAAGCCAAGACCCTTATCTTCTCCTTCTCTAGGGGTTTAAGTGTTTGGGCTTAGGAACCCTGCAATCACACAGCCAATGCTCCTAAACCCTACAAACTCTCAGCCCTGTGCCCTAAACCTCCGACCCTGAGCCATCTCTATATTCGGGTCCATTTTGGAATAGGGGCGTTATTGTAATATTTAATATAAGAAAGGACCCCAAAAAGGGACCATCATGTGGAGAGGGGTTTAGGGTTTAGGGTTTAGGGTTTAGGGTTTGGCCACATGTTCTCCCACCATCGCCGAGGTGGCAACGACGAGCCTGCCGAAGCACCTCAGGCTCTGGAAGTAGGGAGTTAGGGTTTAGGGTTTAGTGTTTAGGGTCCCAAAACCCTAAGCCCACAAGCCCCCTTAGGCCCTAAACCCTGAGCTCTAAATCCTAACCCTAAACACTAAACCCTAAACCCTAAACCCTAAGTCAAGCAAAAAAGAGCCTTAAGAACCCAAAGAAGCAGGACCAGACGCAGCTGGCCGAGGTGATGTGAGCGCCGTCTTCTTGATAGTGTTTAGGGGTTTGGGTTGGGAGGTCGGGTGGTTTAGGGTTTAGGGTTTATAGGGTTTAGGGTTTAGGGTTTAGGGTTTAGGGTTTAGGGTTTAGGGTTTAGGGTTTAGGGTTTAGGGTTTAGGGTTCCTTAAACCCTATCAACCCTGACCCTAAACCCTCAACCCTAAACCCTAAACGCCAAAACCTCCCAATTGTCAGGGGCCTAAGACTTGCTATCCCAGTGGTACCCTTTGCCCTGTTTCTTTCCTAAGCCCTAAACCCGAAACCCGAAACCCGAAACCCTGATTGTGGTTGGGCTACCAAGGCTGCCAGAAAGACTTGAAGGGTTTTGGGCTTCGAGTTCAGAGCTGGAGGCTTGCATTCTGGAGCGTTTTAGGGTTTAGGGTTTAGGGTTTAGGGTTTAGGGTTTCGGGTTTAGGGTTTAGGGTTTCGGGTTTAGGGGAACCCTAAACCCTGAACCCTAAACCCCTAGAGATTTTAGCATTTTCGGGGCTTAATGGGGGGGTAGTCTCTAGGATGCACCACCGGGGCTTGAGCCGGCTCTTCGTGCAGTGCTTAGGGTTTAGGGTTTAGGGTTTAGGGTTTAGGGTTTAGGGTTTAGGGGTTTAGGGTTTAGGGTTTAGGGTTTAGGGTTTAGGGTTTAGGGTTTAGGGCTTAGGGTTTAGGGCTTAGGGCTTAGGGCTTAGGGTTTAGGGAGGGAACCCCTGTAAAGCCTAAAGCCTTAACCCTACATTACTCCCGATGTAGTCACAGATGTCCAAACCCTGATTCCTACTTTGTGGTGCTTTACTGTAACTTTACGTCTTTAGCCTTTTTGGGTTTCTTAATAAGGCAGCTAAAAGTTTAGTTTTTTTGCTACCCTCCTAAGTGCAGCCAAGCCTACAGACAAGAAGCGCCGGCTCAATCCTCATCTCCAGCAGCTTCGGCCGTCGAAGATGTCGAGGCTGCCGTGCACGTCTCACCCTAAGAAAGGTTGTTGGACCCTGAACGCCTAAAAAACCCTAAAACTCTTAAATTCCTGAAGCCCTAAACCCAAAAAACCCTGAATCCCTAAACCCTGCATCCCTAAACCCTAGCCCCAAACCCAAACCCCTAAACCCTAAACCCTAAACCCCAAACCCTAAACCCTAAACCCTAAACCCCAAACCCTAAACCCATAAACCCTGCATCCCTAAGCCCTAAACCCAAACCCCAGAGTGCGATGCCATAGCCTCGGTGCACGAAAATGTTGAGGCATGACGCCCGCGCTTCGGGGGCTTTCTCGGATTTGAGGTTTGAATTTGTTTAGGGTTTATAGGGTGTAGGGTTCAGGAATTGGGGTTTAAGGTTTAGGGTTTAGGGTTTAGTGTTTAGGGTTTAGGGTTTAGGGTTTTGGGAAGCCATGGTCTAAGTTTCAGGCCACTTCCCATCTACCTCTGACACCGTCATGTCTATTAAAACCCTTACAAGTACCCTCGCATGGGTACGACACGGCCCTGAAGGGAGGAGGGCCCCGCATACATCCCTAAACCCTAAAACCTAAACCCTAAACCCTAAACGCCCCTGATGCACCCTATAGTAACACCCCAAGGGCCCATACTTCAGAACCCTTTAAAGAAGGTAACGGGCCATATTCGTAAGGAAGGGACCATGTAGCTACCCGTAGATATGGGGTCGGGGCGTTCATGGGGGGGGGGGGGGGGGGGGGGGTAGGTATCTAGGGGGCACCTTCAGGAAGCTTAGGGAGCCTGAGGGAGTACTGGGGAGTACCCACAAGCCCCCTCCTAAACCCCAAACCCCTAAGTCCCCTTAACCCTAACACCCCTAAAATCTCCAAAACCCCGAAATCCCCTGATCCGCAAATCCTAAACCCCTGCACCCCTAAACCCGAAAACCCGAAGCCCTAAAGCCCTTAACCGTAAAACGCTTAAAGCCTAAACCCCTAAACCCCTAAACCCTAAACCCTAAACCCCTAAACCCTAAGCCCGTAAACCCCCACTTCGGGACTTCGTGGATCCGAGGGCCTGTTTCCAGGGCATCTAAGGGGTATATAAGGGGCCTAAACCTTAAACCCTAAACCCCAAACCCTAAACCCTAAACCCTGAACCCTAAGGGCCCACTCATATAAAGGAACAATGAAGCAACCATGAGACTGAGGCTCTCCACGCCGCCCCCTGGGGCCCAGCAGAGGTGGGTTTTAGGGTTTTGATTGTTTTTTTTTTTTTTTTTTTTTTTTTTTTTTTTTTTGGGGGGGGAGGTTTTTTTTTTTTTTTTTTTGTGTGTGTTTTTGTTTTCAGCTGTTTTTTTTTTTTTTTTGGGGGGGGGGGGGGGGGCGCGGGGTGTTTTTTTGGGGTGTGTTGGGGTTTTGTTTTTGGGGGTTGGGGGTTTTGAGGATTTGGGGGTTCTTTTTCGTTTTTTGTTTTTTGTTGGTTTTGTGGTTTTGTGGTTTTGGGGTTTTGGGGTTTAGGGTCTGGGATTCTGGGGTTTTGGGGGGTTTGGGGTTTCGGGGTTTTTGGGTTTTTGGGTTTTGGGATTTGGCGGGTTTGTGGTTTTGGGGGGTTTGAGGGTTTGGGAGTTTTAGGGTCCAGGGGTTTCAGGGTTTATGGTTTAGAATTTGGTTTAATTAGGGGGTTCAGGATTTTGGCCTGGGTTTGGGGGTTTTTGGGATTTGGGGTTCAAGGGGCCCTAACCCTAAACCCCCTAAACCCTAAACCCTAAATCCTAAATCCTAAACCCTAAACCCTAAACCCTAAACCCTAAACCCTAACCAGCTTTAGGGGTTTAGGAGTTTCGAGGAAGTGGCTGAGTAGTTTCGGTCAAGGTCTCGGGCCCACTTCAAGGCGGGCAGTTTGGGCCACGGACCCTAAACCCTGAACCCTAAACCCCAAACCCTAAACCCGAAAGATTAAGGCGGTGATAACGTCGCTCTAACTGCGAGGGTTTTAGCTTGAGAAGTGGGGGCTCAGGGTTGGCGTGACGGTAAACCCTAAGCCCCGAACCCTAAACCCTAAGCCCTAAACCTTATAAGTCCTAAACCCCAAACCTGAGGCCTAAGCCCTAAACCCTAAACCCTAGACCCTAAGCCCTAAGCCCCAAACCCTAAACCTTAATCCTCATCATTCTGTCGGGGCAAGCCGGGTTTGCTGTCAGATCAAATCTCACGGATGCGAGACGTGGAGGGCTGCCGTGAGGACACCTGCTGTTTTGCTGGAGATTTATATAGGGTTTTTTGGGTTTAGGGTTGAAGTCACGCAGCTTGGAGGGTTCTGCCATTTGACATGGCGGCGACAACTGCTTGATAGTCAATGCGAGCCAGAATCCATCGACTCGTGCAGAACCCAGCCGGTGTACAGTGCCGAATATCGCGCTACTGGTGCCCGCAGCAAGGATATGGGATCGCCTGGTTAAGGGTTCTTTGTCATGAGACACTCAGCTCTCCCTTCGGTTTAGGGTTTAGGGGTTAAGGGGCCCTAAACCCTAGACCCTAAACCCTAGACCCTAAACCCTCAACCTAAACCCTAAACTCTAAACCTGCACTTCCCGGATCTAAGGTACGGGATCTGTGGCTGCGTCTAAGGCTCTTGCGAGCCCGTGAACCACGAGCTCAAGGTTTTCGCACATGAGTGCCCTCAAACAGCGCGTTGACCTGATATGCCCTTGGAGCTTCATCCACAGTGCTCATGGGGCGAACGGGGGGATCCTAACAAGAGACCTTAGGGGTTGTTTGGGGGTTATTTCGGGGCTACTTCGGTATACAGGGGCTCTATAAGGTTTTTCAGGTATATATGCAGGGGTTATATAAGGGAGTCCCTTCTAACGGTCCCTCCTTGTACGCTTACTAGTACCCCCAAAGCCTAAACCCCAAACCCGAAACCCTAAACCCTACACCCTAAACCCTAAACCCTAAACCTTCTAGAAATAAACAGACGGCAGGCCGGACTACATACCGCGGCCTCCACCTGCAGCCGCCAAACCGAACCGATTCCGGCCTGGCGCCCGCAGGGTTCGGGGTATAGGGGTTTGGGTTTAGGGTTTAGGGCTTGGGGTTTAGGGTTTAGGGTTTTGGGTTTAGGGGTTAGGGCTTAGGGCTTAGGGTTCATGGTTCATGGTTTAGGGTTCATGGTTTAGGGTTTTGGGTTTAGGACCATTCTCAAGTTCATGGGTTTCGCGGCCATCTTGGTTTTTTCTCTTTGGCGGTCGAACATGCTCATTCTTCAACGCGTTGTCGTAGGAGTTCCCAAGGTAAAGTTGAAGGCTAATGGGCTTAGCTTCGTGCTTCAGAGTTTGACGCCACGAGGTCTTCGACCGCGATCCAGTTACGTCCTTGCGTCTGGTGCAGCGACTTGTTGAACAGGCAAGTAGTCATATTGTATTCTTTCTTTTGCTACAGCGCCCGCTCGCAAGGCTTCCACGGTGCGTTGGCATATATAAGCCCTAAACCCTAAACCCTACACCCTAAACCCTAAACCCCCTAGACAAGACATCCTATCAGACCCACCATCCTGGGACACAGGATCGCACGGGCGAGCTTCGAAAAGGGAAGGGTCTGCAGCTGACCACTGAGAGATTGAAGTCGCGTGGCGTGCAGCTCGAGCAGATTGCATTGGTCGACGACGGCTTGAGGGTAAGGTCTTTAGGGCATTTACCCCTAAACCCTAAACCCTAAAACCACACACTTCAGTCGGCTCCAAGGCAGGAAGGGAGGCAGATTCTCCACACCCTCAACCCTCAACCCTAGACCCTATAAACCCCAAGCACTATAGTGCTTGGGGTTTATAGGGTTTAGGGTTGAGGGTTATAAGCCCATCTAAACCCTAAACCCTAAACCCCAAACCCTAAACCGCCTGCTTGAACCCACCGAGCCCTAAGGGATTCAGGGCTAAACCCTGTCCCCAAAGATTTCGGTCCCCGAGTGGGGCCTTCTTCTCTTTTTGTTGGGGGGGGATAGGGCTACGGTTTAGGGTTTAGGGCTAGGGGGGGCTAGGGTTTAGGGTGGTTTCGGGTGTAGGTCTCCTTCTTAGCGCCTGTGCCTTTTTTGCCCTGTTGGGGATGTGGGTTCCCTTGTGGAAGTCACACCAAAAAGCGTACCGTTATAACATATTTGGTGCAAAATCTGGTTGCCGGGCAGCTAAGTTTACAAGGCCCCTTCAGCTGAGCCCTAAGCCCTAAGCCCTAAGCCCTAAACCCTAAGCCCTAAACCCTAAACCCTAAGCCCTAAACCCTAAACCCTAAACCCTAAACCCTAAACCCTAAACCCTAAACCCTAAGCCCTAAACCCTAAACCCTAAACCCTAAACCCTAAACCCTAAACCCTAAACCCTAAACCCTAAACCCTAAACCCTAAACCCTGACCCTGAACCCTAAACCCTACACCCTGCGTATTCCCAGGTTACTTTGTGATCCAGAGATTCATTCCAAGAGCCTTAAATCCTGAAACCTCAATCAAACCCTTGCCCCCTGAGAAGCCCTATTCCCCTGGGGTTCCCCTAACCCTACACCCTAAACCCTGACCCTTAAAAGTGCGTTGATAGGAACTGTGTTCCTGGTTGCAATGCTATATAGTTCTTCTCGTGCAGGGAGAAGCACAACGCCGTGTACTAACAACCCTGGATCCCTTATCTTCAAGGGTACCATGAAGGGCGCCCACCCAAAACCCAAAACCCTCAACCCTATACCCTAAACCCAAACTAAACCCTATAGCCTAAACCCCCAGCCCTAAACCCTATACCGTAAACCTTATACCCTAGGCCCTAAACCCTCAACCCTCCAAATGCTCCCAAGCCCCAGGCGCACCAACGCGAGGTCGGAGGCAGCGAAAGGCAGCGGAGGCGGATTGCTGTTCGCAGGCCTGTGGTGGGGTTTTACGGTTTAGGGTGTGGGGGTTAGGGCTTAGCGGTTTAGGGTTTAGGGGTTTAGGTTCAGGGTTTAGGGTTTAGGAGTTTAGCTGTTTCGGGGGTTAATTAGGGGTTTTGGGTTTTAGGGGTTTAGGGGTTTTCGGTTGGTATACGCCCTCGTACTACCTCTATACATGTCTTCCAAGGCTTTCCTACAGGTGCCTGAAGCCTAAAGCCTATATCCTACACCCTAAATCCTAAACCTTGCAATGAGCGCCCCTGAAAAAGACAAGAACAAATAGTAACAATAAAAAATCGAAAAACAAACAGTAAGAGCAATAATCAGAATGTTAATGATAGTAGTAAGAATAGTAATAAACATGGCTAAGTTCTAGGCTCAAGTATAGGGGGTCGGGTTTAGGGTTTAAGGTTTAGGGTTTAGGGTTTAGGGTTTAGGGTTTAGGGATTAAGGTTTAGGGTTTAAAGGGCTTAGGGTCCACGATTTGGTTTTGGGTTTAGATGTTAGGGTTAGGGTTTGAAACTTTGGTTTTTAGTTTTTAGGGTTAGGATCTATGTTTCATCAAAACCCTCAACCCCTAAACCCCTAAGCCCTAACCCCCCCCCCCCTCCCCCGAAACCCTAAATCCTACCAGAGGGTCCACTTGTAGTACTATTTTGGAATTAGGTACCCAAAACCATACTTAGCAGGGTTTTGGGGGTACCCATATAATGCCATAATCGTACTACCAGTGGACCCTCTGGGCCATAAACATTATACCCTCAACCCTCAATCCTCGACCCTCAACCCTAAACCCTAAACCCTAAACCTAAACCCTAAACCCTTGGCCCAAGCAGCCCTGCACGCGCACACGCAGGAGATGCCCGGTGAGTGGTTGCGGAGGAGATTCGCAGCACTGCCTTCTGCTTCCGAAAGGGCCTGCGACGGGCCTGCGACGCACCAGGGGCTGGAAATGCCCCTTTAGTGTTTAGGGTTTAGGGTTTAGGGGTTAGGGTTAGGGGTTAGGGTTTAGGGGCTTTGGCTCAGGGTTCAGGGTTTAGGATTTAGGGTTTAGGCCTTAGGGTTTAAGGTTTTGCTGGAGGAAGTTTCTGTGGTAGCCCTGTATATGCTCACTACATGCAGGCACCTTCCGTTCAATGGTGCGTGTCTGTGTACGTACATGTTTCTGTTTATGTATTTTGGTCTTGGTAGGGTCTAAACCCCTAAGCCCTACAACCCCCAACCCCTGATTCCCACCTAATCCCAATTAACAAGAATCACGCTAAACCCTCGAACCTAAGCTCCTAAACTCTCAACCCTACAAACCGTAAACCCTAAACCCTATCGTGTGGCCCCATCTGGCAAGAAGCAGGACTGCACGAAATCTCTTTTCAAGCGCCCTGGAGCGCTCTTGGGACAGCAGTGGAGGCCCCGAAGCCTAGTTTCAGGGTTCAATCCTAAACCCTCAACCCTAAATACCCAAAACCCTAAACCCCTAAGGGTCAGGGTTTGAATAGGATTTGGTCATAGGGATTTCGGGTTCAAATGTTCAACTAGGGTCGATGGCTTTATGGTTCAATTTGGGTTCAGGGTTTATGAGGGTCCAGAATTTAGGGTTTAGGGTCTGAGGTAGAATTCGGGCTTCCAGGGTTGAGGTCTTGTTGTTCAGCATGGATTTAGCATATAGCTAGGGTCTACTCAGAGCTGAGAGTAAAACAGGGTTCGATTTAGGGTTTGGGTTTTCGCGTTAAGGGTTTGGGGTTACGCCAAACCCTTGCAAGGCTTTATACGCACTGTTCCCAGATCTACCCTAGACCTTAAACCCCAAACCCGAAATCCTAAACCCTAAACCCTATACCCCGAAACCCTAAACCCTAAGCCCCTATTGGGTTTCGGGTACCATTCCCAGACCCCTGCAGACAAGAGCGCCGGCCCAGCGACGAATCTACGGGTTGCGAATCAGCGCCCCGTCGCGGAACGGACAGCTCTCACTTCTTGGCTGCCGCGTAGAAGCACCAAGCCAAACCCCCAAGCCTAAACCCTGAACTCTGAACTCTGAACCCTAAACCCTAAACCCTAAACCCTAAACCCTAAACCCTAAACCCTAAACCCTAAACCCTAAACCCTAAACCCTAAACCCTAAACCCTAAACCCTAAACCCTAAACCCTAAACCCTAAACCCTTAAACCTAAACCCTAAACCCTAAACCCTAAACCCTAAACCCTAAACCCTAAACCCTAAACCCTAAACCCTAAACCCTAAACCCTAAACCCTAAACCCTACCAGCAGGATGTTAAGAACAAGCAAGGTCGGTCCTAAGAACCTCCGAGCGTCGAACCCCTTCAGGGTTTAGGGTTGGGGGTTTAGGGTTTTGGGGTTTCGGGTGTAGGGTTTACAGGGTTTAGGGTTTAGGGTTTAGGGTTTAGGGGTTCGGGGTCTGGGGTTTAGGGTTCAGGGTTTCGGGTTTAGGGGGAGACTCTTCTTGGCAGCCCAGTGGTACCCTTTTGTCCTGTTTGGGTGCTGGGTTCTTCCCCTGTAAGAGAAACCTAAACCCTCAGCCCTAAATCCTAAACCCTTGTTATACGATGGCTTTTTTGGCTACCAAGTCATTCTTGGTGGCCTGAAGAGGCGTAGGGTTTAGGGCTTGCGTAGACTACTAGGCTATGTGCAGGTAGAGTAACCCCAAACCCTAAACCTTAAACCTTAGACCTTATATAACCCTAAACCCTAAACTCTAAGCCCTAAACCCTAAGCCCTAAGCCCTAACCCCTACTAAACCCTAAACCCTTGCGCGTGGCAGCCGGATCAACAACATCATCGGGCTCGCGGGAGTTTCTCGTGCTGCGTGAAGGGCGGAAAGCCGGCTATAGGGTTTAGGGTTTAGGGGTTAGGGTTTAGGGTTTAGGGTTGAGGGTCCCTTGCGGACCCGATACGCGCACGTAAGCCCTAAACAGATGGAGCCCTAGACGCGACTCGAAACCCTAATCCCTAAACCCTAAACACCCCGGGAGCCCAGAGCCTAAACCCTCATTCGGAAAGTAGCTGGAGATGACATTAGGGTTTAGGGTTTAGGGTTCAGGGTTTTTGAGCCAGACTCGGTAGACTTCGGTTGCAGAAGGAAACTCAGGATGGTCTTTAGCCCTAAACCCTAAACCCTAAACCCTAAACCCTAAACCCTAAACCCTAAACCCTAAACCCTAAACCCTAAACCCTTCACACGCAGCGCCCGGCGCCTGGCGCCCGGCAGGAAACTCCCAAGTAGCCCCCGAAAATGGGAGCTTTTGGCCTGGAAACGCCCGGCAAAGAGCTCCTTCGTCAAAACCCGGCTGGGCCGGCCCTCCTTTCTTCTCCAGGACTCCAGGGTTTAGGGTTTAGGGTTTAGGGTTTAGGGTTTAGGGTTTAGGGTTTAGGGTTTAGGGTTTAGGGTTTAGGGTTTAAAGATGTTGCTTTCAGGTCCTGTAGTTTTGGAGTTTAGGGCTTTAGGCGGGTGTAGGAGCTGAGAGGCCACTTCTAGGGTTCAGGGTTTAGGGTTTAGCGTTTAGGGTGTAGGGTTTAGGGTTTAGGGTTTAGAGTTTAGGGTAGGGAACCCACCAGCCGAAACGCGAAACCACTTCAGCTACCTTCGGGAGCGTCAAGAAGGGCCGCCCAGCTGCATCGACCCGAAAGGGTGCGCGCGAACTTTCGGGGGGCCTCAACGGGCTTGGGGTTCAAGGCTTCCCTTAAAATTTGAGGGTTCAGGGTTTAGGGTTTAGGGTTTAGGGTTTAGGGTTTAGGGTTTAGGGTTTGGGGTTTAGGGTTTAGGGTTTGTGCTTAGGGCCTAAATCTTAGGGTAGCTACATCCCTTAACATGGGCGCTTAAAAAGGGAACCCTTCTTTTAAAAAGCCTATAAAAACCCAAGGGCTCCATATAAAGCCCAAGGGCCAATACTAAGGGCCCAGGAAACTCCGAAAACCTAAACCGTAAACCTTGGACATCCCTAAACCCAAGCCCGAAGGGTTTAGGGTTTAGGGTTTAGGGTTTAGGGTTTAGGGTTTAGGGTTTAGGGTTTAGGGTTTAGGGTTTAGGGTTTAGGGTGAAGCCCTACATACACATACTCCGAGATTTGGGGGGGGCGGGGGGGGGGGGGGGGGCGTTTGTAGGGTTATGGATTCAGGGGTTGATGGAGTGTAGGGTGTAGGGGCACACAGTTTAGGCTGTATGCGGCTTATGCGGTTTCGGTTAGTTGCGGCCTAAGCGATAGGGTTTCGGGTCAAGTCAATCCGAATGTCTACTGTTCGCCCCCGGCCCCCGAAAAATTCATTTTGTTTCACATTGCGCCAGGACAACCGGAGTTCTGACACAGGTTGGGTCCAGGAACTAGGGGCTGTAAACATATACGTACAGAAATCTGAATACATGTAAACAAATATGTAAACACGTATTCGAGCTAAACCCAAAATCCGAAACCTAAATCTTAAGCCCATAACCCGAAACCCAACTCCTAAACCCTAAATCCCTAACCCTAAACCCTAAACACCGCAGGGAACGGAGGTTTCTGCAGCTACCCAGATCTTGAGGGAGGGATCAGGTTCCCTCGTAAACCCTCAACTCTTGAACCTTAACCTCTGAGCCCTAGAGGGGTTTAGGGTTCAGGGTTTAGGGTTTAGGGTTTAGGGTTTGCTGATGTGACATGGCGCGCAGGCGTCGGGTTGCAGACTGTGCAGACTAGCTTCGAAAGCTTCGTGAAATGCAGAGAGCAGCCATGGCCCGATTGTGGAGGCATCTAACACTTTATCCCAGCCCACGGAACCACCCTAACCTATTCCTTTTAGATTTAGGCCTGAATTCAAGTCAGTTATGCTTCCTTCCGAAAAACTTCTGCGGCCTGGATCGGCTTGTGCATAGAAGTCGTCTTGGCTGCCCGCTGCCTTTTAAGGGACCTTGAGGGTAATGACTTCGGTATAGGGACTGCATAAGTATTTAGGGGTTATATAGGCAATACGATTAAGGGTCCTTTCCAGGGGGCCCCTACTTATGTCCCTGAATTGGGGGGTTTTGGTTCCTTTGTATCAAATCGTAGCCGGAGCAACGAAGGGTTTTTAACATAGGGCTTCATTAGGGTTTAAGTGTGTGCAAGGTTTTTCGGGGCTTCTTTAGGAAGAGGCCGTGAACCTCGCGAAGCCACCCTAAACCCTAAATCCTAAACCCTAAACGCTAAACCCTAAACCCTAAACCCTAAACCCTACTGTAAACCCTAAACCCTAAACCCTAAACTTAAACCCTCCTAAACCCTAAACCCTAAACCCCCCCCCCCCCCTCAAATAGATGTTGATTTCCGGACTTCGGTCTTATTCCTGGCCGTGGCGGAAGATTTCTCCAAGCTGGAGAGCTCTTCTGCCTTCACGCGAATTCTTTCTTCGGGCCTGGAGCTTTCAGTGCAGGTCGGTCTTAAAGATTTGTAGAAAGTTAGGGGTTTAGGGTTTAGGGTTTTTAGGGTTTAGGGTTTAGGGTTTAGGCCTAGAGGGTCTAGGGGACAGTGTAGGGCTTAGGGTGTATGGGGTGTTGGCAACGTATGCAAATGGACCTCCTGACTGGCAGAGAGAGAAAGGCAAAGGGGTTCAGGGTTTGGGGTTTACGGTTTAGGGTTTAGGGTTTGTTTAGGGTTTAGGGTTAGGGCTCTTAAATCCCTAAATCCCTAGCCATAAGCTCGACAACCCTGAACAGAGAATTCGAAAAGCTTAAACCCTGATCCTTACACCGAAAAGCAGGCCCTGAACCCTCAAATCCCCAAACCCCAAAAACAGTGTCTTCTTACGACACCGTGTTAGGTGCACACTGACAGGCTTTACAGGTTTAGGGTCAACCCTGCCAGTATGTGCTAGTATGTCTGGGACTGGGGGGCCCGCAGAAAATGCGGTTTGGTGTTTGGGGGGGGGGGGGTTGGGGCACACAGAAAATGCGGCCTGGGGGGGGGACAAGGGGGGGGGGCTGGGGCACACAGAAAATGTGGGGGGAATCTCTGTTTGGTGTTTTCAGGGCTTGAAAACGATTCCGCAGTGGGGGGGGGGGGGGGGGGGGGGGGGCGCACACAGAGAAAACCACCGTTTTGGTGTGGGGCTGGGGGGGGACGGGGCGGGGCTGGGGCTGGGGCACGCAGAAAATGGGGGCGAATCACTGTTTTGATTTTTGTTTGGGTTTGTCCTTGTCGTGTTGAGGTTTCATTCGCTGTCGTGGTCGGCTTGTTTTCTGTCGTGGTGCCAAAATTTCCTTGTTATGGTGTGGATCTGTTTTTCTTGTCGTGGTAGCAACGCCCGCCCTCTCAAACCCTAAACCCCCAAAGCCCATAACCTTAGGCAGGTCTAATCTCATGCCCATTAGATGCTGCACAAATTAATAATGTAAGCGTTTCCTGTATTTTTGACACTTTGTAAATCAGTTTTCATTGATATTAAGTACAATCAATATTATGCTAACTGTGAAATATGTACTAGTTTGCATAGCATGCATTATGATCAAATGCCTATTAAATTCATACAAAAAATCATCAAAAACATAGACATTTGAATGAACCCAAGATTAATATAATAAACCGGGTTCAGAGCTCTAGGATCCTTGGGGGTGTTGGGGTGGTAGGGTTTAGGGTTTAAGGTTTAGGGTTTAAGTAGGCTTTAGGCTAAAACGTCACGGGTGATAGGGTGGCAGTTAGGGGCTTACGATGTCAGGGAGTCAGGGGTCAGGGCTGTTATTTGGTAGGGTGTTTGGGGATTTTTTTATACGGGTGTTAGGGTGTGGGGTTTAGGGTTTACTTTGGGAACCTTAAGACCCTAAGCCCAAAACCCTAAACAGTTTTGTGGAACCGTTTGGGGCTTGTGGGGGCTTGGTTTCAGCCCACCACCTTTTAGCCAAGCCAACAAATGACAGAAGCCCAAAGAGCCCCTCACGAAGCCCCAAAATCCTGGAGCTTGGGTTTCGGGCTTAGGGCTGTTTGGCTGAGGCCTTAGGCTTGCGCAGCAAACCCTGCATATCTGCAGGGAGTTCGAGCCATGGTGCCACAGCCACCGCCACCGCGGCAATTGCCTGCAGTGGACCGCGAGCAGGAAGCTGGGTCATTGTTGAAAATCATTCTTCGTTTTTATGAATACTTAAACTTAAACCCAACAAGGAACAAACATGATCATGTTTAATTGTGCCCCAACAATGGTGCAGGAACGGGCTCTGAAGAGGAGGTCCGTGTCATCATTGGCTTCGTCCATTGATTCGGGACTTCTCAGAGCTGTTCCAATGGGGTTGGTCTTAAGATGCTGTGGGAGACAATGGGGGAGTCGGGTTGTGGATGAGTACCACCTCAGCCGGCCTGTGAACGAGATCGATGCTTTCTTGAGTCATGACTGGGGAACACGGCGTTGGCTGAAAACGGCCACTATGATGGTCCATTTCAACAGTGTGCCGGCTGCCGTGGCAAGTTTGCTGACGTGCATTGTGGCATGCCTTCTCATCGTCCTCAGAGTGTCGGACGGATGGCTCCCTGGCACACTCGCCATCCACGGTACTTACTGGTTTGTCTTTGTGTGCTGGCAGGATCTTCGCGGCTTGTGCAAGAAGAACATGGTCTTTCTTGATCGAATCTGCATTGCCCGGCATGATGCAGATCTCAAAACACAAGGGATCCTATCCTTGGGTGGGTTCCTTTCGAAGTCGCGCAAGCTGGTGGTTTTGTGGAGCCCGCGATATTTCACCCGTTTGTGGACAGCCTTTGAGTTGCTTGGTATAGGGTTTAGGGTTTAGGGTTTAGGGTTTAGGGTTTAGGGTTTTGGGTTTAGGGTGCAGGGTTGAGGGATTAGGGTGCAAGGTTTAGGGTTTAGGTTGTAGGGTTTAAGGCCTTTTTTGGGAGTGGCCTTCTGCAAAGGTAAGTGACACCAAGAAGGCTATCCTGATTCTTATATGGGGAAAATAGACGCCTAAATAGTAGGATCCCCTATTTTGGACCCCCAATAAGGTGCCCTATTATCGTAAACCCCATATAGTTACTGGGCTGGACCAAGGTTGTCGGCATTCTTGAGGGAAGGTGAAGAGAAGGAGAAAGACATCGATTTTGCTCCAGCCAGCATGGGTCCGCTACTTCTGTACTTTTCAATTTTTGAAACGCTGCTAGTTGCCAGCTTCCACATTCTTGTGCTTCGGTTTGTGGAGTCTGTGCTGCAAGAGCAAAAGGTTTATTTGAAGAACGAGAGCAGCCTGTGGAATTTCACAGTTGCTATGCTCGTCATTTGTGCTCCAGCATTTCTGGTGGTTGCGCCTATGGTCCTGTACCTTGGCACAATGCAGATGAAAGCTTTGCTGCAGCTGAGAAAGCAGGTGGATGAGTTCAAAATTCGGGATGCTCAGTGCAGCTGTTGTCAGATGGACCATTGTCAGCCTGACACCGGTGAAGAGCTGCTATGTGACCGGATGCTTGTTTTCGAAACACTGAAGCGATGGTATCCACTGGAGACTTCATCGGAGGCTTGTCTGGACAGATTTGACGAGACTGTTCACAAAGAGCTGGGCGGCTATGTGCGGAACCGGTTAGGTGCCGGCGCTCCACCATTGCGGCACATAGTGGCAATTTCCGTGCACCCTTTGCTTGGCTTCTTATGCATGTACGTCTACCTGGCCGTGAACGCGCACCTTTTTCCCTGGTCAGCCCTTGCCTGGATCATCGGATGGTTCCAGGCACCACCCATGGTGTCTTTGTCATAGTGGGGGTAACATGTTACATCTTTCAGGGTACCTAAACCCAAAATGAGGAATAGAAATCTTCATCTTTTATACTATCCCAACCATGAACTAGGTGTACCTTGCACTCTGGGAGTTCTTGCAGATGTGGAGGCTCGGTGTGCGATTTGGCGATCGGTGCTCGCTGTGGCTCATTTTCCTGCTTGGAGAGGCTGCGGGCATTGGCTTCAATGTCGCGATCTGGATGCAGTACACTGTGCTGAAATATACTTTTGGGCATGATGTAAATGGGCCCGTCCTCGGCTCCCTCGCTTTCATGTGGATCACCTTCATACTGCCATATGTCTACGAATATTCTCCGAAGCTTTTCGGCCTTAAGTGACGTCGATAAACCGACCGAAATGGCGGCAAACCTGGCCTGATGTGAACTTAGAGCCTGTCGCTTAAAGCGTAGGACGATTTTGGCAATGAGTAGTGAGTAGTGAGCTCTGTGTGGCTGCTTCTAGTGCGCCACGTGTGGTGCGCCAAGCGTTGTGCGCCGGCGCTGGCATGGTGCATGGTTGCATCGTAGGAGCCCGAGCCCAGTTGTGCCTACTCAAGTGCAGCGCGCAGCGCCTGGAGTTTTTGGGATGAGGGAGGCTGCTAACGCAACCTCTCGTACCGTCGTATCAAACTCCGTTACCCTAACGGGTTTGAGTTGAGTTGAGAAGTGACGTCGAACTCCCGCAGGTCCGTGCAGACTCGGCTGCAAGCGCTCCCCCCCTTTCCCCCCCCCCCTTTGCTCTTAAGCTTAGTAGCTGAGTGAACACACTTTACGGATACTAGAATCCCCCATGGAACTGGAAGTGTACACTTTTTTTGAGGCTTGTGAACTCAGCAACTAAGGTAAGGAAGTTGTCTAGGTTTTAGGATTCCGGGTTGACGGTAGAGATCCCAAACCCGTTTAAACCCTAGCCCTAGGCAGTTTTCGGCAGGACCCTTTGTTAGAATGCCTAGGACTGGTTTATCCAGGCGGCAAGAGGGCTTGGGGGCTTGGGGCTTTGGGTTTTGAGTCTGGGATTTAGGCTTGGATTTAGGACTTGAGCCCTACACCCTAATTAAAAACGAAACCCTAAACCCTAAACCCACCAAACAGCCCAAACCCCCCCCCCCCCCCCCTCAACCCCTCAACCCCTCAACCCCTCAACCCCTCAACCCCTAAACCCTAAACCCTAAACCCTACTACACCCCTTGAACCCGAAGGGGTTTAGTGTCCCAGGTCTTAGGATCCTCGGGTCAATGAGAGTGATGGTCGTGGTTTGTGCCTGGCTGCTGACAGTCGGGTGCTTGAAGGCCCATCGGTAGTTCGATTTACAGTATTACGGTTATACTCTAAGGAATGGGTAAACCCTGAACCCTAAACCCTAAACCCTAAACCCTAAACCCTAAACCCTAAACCCTAAACCCTAAAACCCTAAAACCCTAAACCCTAAACCCTAAACCCTAAACCCTAAACCCTAAACCCTAAACCCTAAACCCTAAACCCTAAACCCTACCTTAACTTGGGGCCCTTGAGCCGGCCCTTGGGCCGGCGGCCTCCATGGCGCCGCTTCACCCGCAGCTTTTCACGGCAGGCCAAGGCTCGACCCTTGCAAGCGGAGCAGGGTTTAGGGTTTAGGGTTTAGGGTTTAGGGTTTGGGGTTTAGGGTTTGGGGTTTGGGGTTTGGGGTTTAGGGTTTAGGGTTTAGGGTTTGGGGTTTAGGGTTTAGGGTTTAGGGTTTAGGGTTTAGGGTTTAGGTTTACGAAAAAGGGAAGCCCTGAATAGACCTCCAAGAGTAGGATTCCTTTATAATAAGGACCCTTTTATGCTCAAGGTTCAGTCCAGGCTTACCCAAACCCCCTAACCCGAAACCCTAAACCCTAAACCGTAAAACCCTAAACCACAAACCCTAAAACCCTGAGCCCTTAACATCCGGTTTTAGGGTTAAGGGCTTAGGGTTTAGAGGGGTCTGACTTCGGGGGCTTTAGGAATCTTGGGGGCATCCCAGGTGCCTCCCCAGTTCACTTTTTAATGAGAATCCGTCTTATCCCCTGGAGGACCCCAAACCCTTAAACCCTAGTACGCCCCACATAGAACCCTTACTCTTTCCTAGCACTACTAAACCCTAGCCCTAAACCTGAAACCCTAGAAAACGGAGCATGAGGGCCATTCTGCTTTGTACCCCTAAGGTCTTTTTGTTTGCCAGAGGACCGGGATCCCTTTCATGTGCTGGGAATTGAAAACAACCCTAAATTTGTGCCCCCGATATACCCCTGCCTTATAAAGGGACCCACCGGGAAAACTCCCTTTTGGCCCCCGTTTAACCCAACAAGGGCACCCGTTTCATTCCTAGGTTACTCTTGGGTCGAGTATCCTAGGGCAGTTCTACAGTCTCTTAGTATGGGGGGGACCCTCATTCACCCCGTATAAACAGTATACGAACCAGGGCCCATACTTCAGAAGCCTTTAAAGCATCCTTGGGGTTCTGAGGGTTTAGGGTTTCTAGGGTTTCGGATTTTTCAGGGTTACCAGGGTTTAGGGTGTAGGGTTTAGGGTTTAGGGCTTAGGGTTTAGGGTTTAGGGTTTAGGGTTTAGGGTTTAGGTTTAGGGTTTAGGGTTTAGGTTTAGGTCTTAGGGTCTTATTCGGGTCGGCCTGCACCGACATATCCCAGCAGGGAAGGCGCCAGGAGCTTAAGTTGCCGCCCTTGGCAGTTGCCAGGATTGGGCCCTGAAACCAGCGGATCTTAAACCCTAAACCCTAAGCCCTAAACCCTAAACCCTAAACCCCAAACCCCAAACCCCAAACCCCAAACCCCCAAACCCCCAAACCCTAACTTAACTTGGGCTCTCCTTTCCAACAACCCCAACCCGATGCCTCCTGAACAGCGTTCACTTTCCCAAACCCGAAGCAAAGCCAAGATCTTCCAACATCCCTAAATTAGGGTTGAGGGTTTAGGGTGTATAGGGTTTAGGGTTTGGGGGATTGTTCCCTGAATTCTAGTAGGATCCTTACGAAGAGTTTTCAGGATTGTTCCTCAACTCTAGTAGGATCCTTAACAACACCGTAGGGAATGTTCCTTAATGTATGGTAGGCTCGTTAATGTGATTTTTCCGGGAAGATTCTTTAACTTAGAGTGGATTCCTGTGTGCGACTGCAGGGGAATATTCACTAAAAATGTGGTATGGTGATTTAGGGTATGTTCCTCAAAACGATAGTAGGACGTTCGCGCAGCTAGGGTGTCCCGAAGGGTCCATGCCCCTATATCGTGTTTACAGAACCCTTAGGGTTTAGGGCAAGGTTTAGGGTTTAGGGTGTAGGGTTTAGGGTTTAGGGTTTAGGGTTTAGGGTTTAGGGTTTAGGGTTTAGGGTTTAGGGTTTAGGGTTTAGGGTTTAGGGTTTAGGGTTTAGGGTTTAGGGTCCTGTTTGCAGGGAGTATTCTTTCATGAGGCCGAGGGGATGCGTGTGCGCGTGTGTGGTTTCGGGTTTAGGGTTTAGGGTGTAGGGTTTAGGGTTTAGGATTTAGGGTTTAGGGTTTAGGGCTAGGGCTTCGGAAGAGAACTTGCGGGTTCTTCTTTGCCTGCATCTTTGTGGCTTTGGGGCTTTAGTTTTGTGGGGTGGTGGTTTGAGCAAGCTTGCTGCCTCACTTTCTTACACAGGTTCTACGTGGTTGTTGAACTGAGGACAACATGGCTCCCATAGTCCTAAACCCTAAACCCTAAACCCTAAACCCTAAACCCTAAACCCTAAACCCTAAACCCCTTTCTTTAAAGGGTTCTGCTGTATGGGCCCTTGGGTTCTATCGTGTATATGAAGTAGGGTATATATATTTCTTGTACCCCCAAAAGGACACCCAATATATACACTCACCAATATTGAAAAGGAACCTTATATACACTCACCAAAAACGGAAATGTAAACCCTACTTCATATAAGGGGTATACAAGGGTTTTTAAAATAACAGGGTATGTAACTAGCATACGAGATGGCTTCTTTAAGGGTATATCCCTAAATAACCCCTAAGGTCCCTGGTAAGGGTCCCTCCTTTAGTCCTTTGACTTCTGATTGGGGGTTTTGAGCTTAGGCTTCGAGGTGTTGGGGCTTTTTTGGTCGCAGGCACAGGTTTACACCCTTCAGTTCCGGCCTCTTAGGGCGGACGGGGCCGGGTTCGGGGTCTAGAGTTTAGGGTTTTGAGTTTGGGGTTTAGGGTTTAGGGCTAGGGTTTAGGGGGTCTACCAAAGGTCTCGTGTTGAGGTGCTCTCCTAGCTCCCTCCACTGCGCTGCTCGTCTCGCTCGTTAGCCGTCTGGCTGGTTTGCTACATATGAACCTCGACGAGGTTTTTGCGGCAGTCGCGATCAGAGAGCCTGCTAGAAAAGCATGGGGCATCCCTAAACCCTAAACCCTAAACCCTAAACCCTAGTACCCTCAAAGGTCGCTCTCTTGACGCCAAACACCACAAGCCACTGGTAGATCATCCACCACACCACGCCCACCAAGTCCGGCCCAAAACCCTCAACCCTGAACCCTCAAGCCCTAAACCCTAAACCCCAAACCCTAAACCCTAAACCCTAAATCGTAAACCCTAAACCCTGAACCCTAAACCCTAAACCCTATCAGAGGGGTACCCTTTTGATTCTCCTGGCGGGACCTCAGACGCCATGTCCGGCCGACTCGCAGTCACGAGCTTGCCGATTCGCATAGCGACTTGGCAGTCTAAGCCCCTAGCCCTAAACCCTAAACCCTAAACCCTAAACCCCAAACCCCAAACCCCAAACCCCTAGCCCTAAACCCTAAACCCTAAACCCCAAACCCTAAACCCTAAACCCTAAACCCCAAACCCTAAACCCTCCCTAGGACCTAAGGACCTAATGACCATTAACCCAAAGGCCAGTGTTTTCTGACCCGGTTTTCCTCTCCTCCTTCGTAGGCTTGAAAAGCTTGAAGCCTCGGGCGGTGGCATGTTGCAGTCAGGCAGAGCCCTATGGAGGGCTTAGGGTTTAGGGTTTAGGGTTTAGGGTTTAGGGTTTAAGGTTTAGGGTTTAGGGATTGTGGCATGTTGCAGTCAGCCGCCAAAGCCTTATGGAGTTTCAAAAACCTTTTCTTGCCCCCCCCTCCCCCCCGGAATAATAGAATCCCCCCTTCGACGCCAAACCCTAAACCCGAAGGACTCCCTACACTCTTCACCGAAGTTCCTATTCCGAAACCCCATGCAAGGTCATTATCGGCCATGGACCTGTTGGGCATATTCTCCTGGAGATCCTCGGCTACAGAAGTAGGGTTTAGGGCTTAGGGTTCAGGGTTTAGGGTTTAGGGTTCAGGGTTTAGGGTTTAGGGCTTAGGGTTCAAGGTTGAGGGTTTGGGGTTTAGGGCTTTAGTGCCCCCAATGTTCGAACGGCTTACATTCGGACGCGGCTCTGGACTTGAATATTTTCGAGGAGGCGATACCTCATATCCCCCCCCCGACCTCTGGCTTTCGTCCCATAAATCCTAAACCAACCGTAAGCCCAAGTGTCCCCGGTTTAGGGTTTAGGGTTTAGGGTTTGGGGTTTGGGGTTTAGGGCAAGGGACCCAAATGTCCCGAGTGAAAGTGTGCCTGCATGTTTCATTTGTAAGTTTGGCTCGCGCTGGCTCGGGTCTGGGCTCCCTGGGAGTAGCTTCCATGTCTGCAGACACAACTGATGAGTTCTCTAAAATTATCTTTGTAGTACTTTACTGTAACTTTAGATCCTTACCTTTTTTGGGTTTATTGGGTTTCTTATTAAGGCAGCCAAAAGTTTAATCTATAGCTACCCTCCTGAGTGCAGCCAAGTTATGGTCCCTTTGGCAGTCCTTCTTGTAAGGCGGCCCCTATTGTTTAGTTACCCCAAAAGGGGAACCATCATGTTGAGCATTGGCCAACTGTTCGCTCACACCCAGCGCACACTCGAGCCCAAACCCTAAACTCCAGTTAGCCCCCCCCACCCCCCCCCCCCCCCCCCCCCAAAAAACAAAAAAAAAAAAGACAAAGCAAACCTAAAGGCCTTAAGTCTTAAACCCCAAGTTTGAGGCTTGTGGGTGACATGTGAAGAGCAGGTTTAAGTGTTTCTTGTTGGGAGTGCTCCGGGTATCATAGCGAATTTCAGGAGTCTAGACTTAAGACTCATCTGTTTCATAGCCTAACCCTGGACCCTAAACCCGAACTAACACTAAAAGTAGATTCTTGAACTTTGGGGGCGGGGGTATTGGAACATTCCCCCCTAAACCCTAACCCGAAGCCCTCAAGCCTAAACCCTAAACCCTAAACCCCAAACCCCAAACCCTAAACCCTAAACCGCCTTAGGTATCTCACCGAAGGAACTGAGTTCCCACTGGAGCTCACGGTCCTCTGTCCGGGGGGCCCAGATGAGTCTGCGGTTTAGGGTTTAGGGTTTAGGGCTTAGGGTTAAGGATTCAGGGTTTACTTTCTGGTTCTTTGTGGGAATACGGTTGCCTTGCATCCTCCTTCTATTACCCTTTAGCGGTTTCTATTGGGTACCTAACTCCCACAGTCCCTCCTTAGGAAAAGCCAGCTTGGGATTTTGGTGTTGGATCCTGGGCTTTGGAAGCCCTAAAACTCTAATCTCTAAACCCTAAACCCTAAACCCTAAACCCTAAACCCTCAGTCTTTCGGTTGGACTCAGCTTTGTTCTATGGATTTTGACGCGACGACACCATGTGGGAGGCAGCAGGCCTCGACTAGCTTAAACCCTAAACCCTAAACCCTAAACCCTAGCTCCTTGCTCTTGCCCAAAAAACTCGGCAGCCCTTGACCCCAAAAGAGAACCCCTGAAGCCTCAACACCCATGTGAGTTGGTTTAGGGATTACTGGTTTGGGGTTTGTTTTAGAGTTTAGGGTTTGGGGCCGAGGTGTAGATTAAGAGGTTTAGGACTTGGGTTTTGGGGTTTAGGGTTTGGGGCTTGGGGCTTAGGTCTTAGCTTGAGGAATCTGGCCTGAGATTGGCTCTTTGAACTGCCCAGTTTGATCTTTCGTTGACTTTCAACAATGGAAT
Organism: Symbiodinium natans; assembly: GCA_905221605.1. NCBI lineage: Eukaryota > Dinophyceae > Suessiales > Symbiodiniaceae > Symbiodinium > Symbiodinium natans. Next base: position 198,759 of record CAJNDS010002465.1, on the reverse strand, counting down.
GCGTGGCTGACGGAGGCAAAAATGGAGACATCATCATTCGCGATCCTTACCTGTTTCCGCTTGCGCACGCTGTCAGAACAGCTATGCTCTTTGCCACGTCAGCCTTGGGCATATTATTTGCCAGCAGCTTCTTCTGTCCGGCTATTCGTTCGGGCCCGTGGAACCTCACGAAGAAGATTTGCTGCTGGTACCTAGGTTTGAACAGCTTTGGCTGCGCTTTGGAGGCAGCCGCCACTGTGTTTCTCTCAGAGAGTGAGCCTTGGATGCAATCGGGCAAGCTTCGGTTGCAGTGATTCCCTCCCACCTAATATTCAACCATCCCCACCCCCCTACTAGTAAATTAAATACTCCCCAACAAAATGTACCACAATTACCGGGCACAAAATTAGGGGAAGGGGATACTGGTTTCCTCATCCCTTCATCGGAGACATGTCTGCTTGGTGTTTCGGATATGAGGGCAGGGCAACATGTCAACATCTTCCCTGAATGTTGAATGCTACGCGACCCGCCTCGGCCGAAAGCTGGCGTAGCTCAGGAGGGCAGGAAGAGCCTGGCTCTCCTGCTAGCGTTGGCAAGGAACGCAGCAGAAGGGAGCAGTGCAGACTGCTTCTCAGGGCGTGAGCAAGGCGGCCAAGCTGCAGTTGCGGAACTGCACTTCGCATAGGGAGACAGGTCACGGAGAAGTTAGGACGAGTTTGGGCGGTAGAGCGGAAAGAGAAGAGACAGCCTCTCACTCTGAATCCTTGCGTGCCTGTGGCGGCTCGATGCGTGCAGCAGCTTGCTCGCTCTTCCTTGAAGCAGAGGAGTATCTTTGCTATTGGAAGGTGGGTTGACAGGGGTGAGGAAGGGGCGGGGGTGGGGGGGGGGGGTGGAAGAGAGTTAGGGGGGGACGTTCGGTTCATTCCCAAAGGCCCAAAGGGTCCATGTACCTTATTACTATGTACTTGGGCCTCAAAGTCCTTGTATAGGAAGTACCTTAGGGCCCAAGTATTCCTTCTTGAGGTACATGGACCCCTAGGGATTTCCAGGGCCGACAATGAAAAACAACGGGGCAAAACAACCCTAAACCCGAAACCCTGAACCCTAAACCCTAAACCCTGAACCCTGAACCCTAAACCCTAGGGGCTTGGGCTTAGGCCTCGGCCCGAGATTTTCGGGGAAGTCCCTTGAATATTCTCTAGAGTCCCCTTAGGATTTACATTTTTAAACTATTTGTATATAACCCAACGGAATTACTATCATTTATTTTATCTTATGGTTCTAAGGGGAGTATATAGTCTCCACTTGGGATGTTCCCCGTTATACGAACAGTCCTTCCTTGGGATTAGAATGGGGGGTACTGTAATCCTTCCTGATCAAAGGCTGCGAGTATAAGGGGGAACATCCCAAGTCTCTGCCCTTCTGTTTCCAGGATGGTTTAACCCTAAACCCTAACCCTAACCCTAAACCCTAAACCCTAAACCCTAAACCCTAAACCCTAAACCCTAAACCCTAAACCCTAAACCCTAAACCTTCTGATGTCAGGATGGTCTCGCACTGATTGCCGCAGCACGGATGGTCCTCATTACTTCGCTGGCTCCCCTCCTAGCAGCTGCCAATGGGGCGGCCCAGTCGCTTGGGGATACGTGGAAATATATTTTTTTGGTTTTGGGTACTATAACTCCTAAGAAACAGCGAAGATTCTACAATTTTTGGGCACTATATTTCCTAAGAAACAGCTAAAAAGGAGAGTTTTTGCCAGGGTTCCATGTTCAGTGTAGGTCAATTTGGCCCTCAAAGTGGTGGCAGCTCATCTGGATTTTGAGCATCTTGGTAGCCCAGTGGTACCCTTTACCCTTTCTTGGTTCTGGGTTCCCTTCTGACGTAGCCTACCCCAAAGAGAAGGGTGCCCTTATCTATACGATATTTTGCTGGGCTACCAAGGCATCTTATTTCTCATCTCATCGCTTGCACTATTTGTCACCTTTCTGGTGCTGTTGAAGGATTTTGCCCTTTTGGCCCTGGGATGCATCATGGGCTGTGGTGCATTCTATTGCGCTGGCCTGTGGTGTCTGGTGATCCGCAAGGTAAGTTTCGCCTTTGCTTTTGCCGGACCTGCTGGAGCTGCACTGCTTCTTGTATCCTATGTGGTTTTGGGCGTGAGCGACTTGGGTTGCGGCCCTCAGGCACATGTGGATTGCTACAAGAATTGCTTTATGGGGCAAGGTGGGGGTCACTACATTCCTTCCTTTGTCGTATCTTGGCGGCAGAGAAAACTTTGGGAAGTCTGGGGGCATTTGAATGCTGATCAGAACCATACTTAGAAGATCACCACAATCTGAAAGTGATCACTAGCCATGGGACACAAACATGGTATATCTCGGGTACAGCTTATTCCACTGAGATGGGTTGTTTTCAAGTTAGTACACTTTTGGAGCCTGTAGTTTTGGACCCATCGCGACTACTTGGAGGTTCATGGTACTTCTTAACAAACTATAACTGTACATATAACTGTACTTATAACTGTTAGGGCACTTAAGGGGCCTACTAGCGGGTTATAACGTACAACTCTAATTGGGTAATAAGTACACATGAACCTCCAGTAGTAGGTGATGGTGCTGGCGAACCTGGCGATTACGATGTTTTTCGCCCAGGACACGTTGCAGATGAAGCTGGCTTTCTGGGGCCCTGGAAATCCAGCTCCTGAGGCTGGCCACGTGACACCACCGGGATGACTGACCAGTTGAGCATAGCTGAGCACCACAAAGCCCTAAACCCTAAACCCTAAACCCTAAACCCTCAACCCCAAACCCCAAACCCCAAACCCCAAACCCCAAACCCCAAACCCCAAACCCCAAACCCTAAACCCTAAACCCTAAACCTTGCTAAGCCCCCTAAGCCCTCAAGTTAATGTCTCTCTTGCGGAGGGCCTTGGGAGCGTGGCATGAAATGCAGGCCCGCCTCCCAATGCCCCCGTGATGTTTTGCACCCAAAGATGTGCCAAATCCTAAACCCTGAACCCTGAACCCTAAACCCTGAACCCTACAGATCCCCTTTGACAGGGTGTCCCCGCAGGCCTTAGGTTCTTGGCGGTGGAAGCCCTTCACGCCTGGACCTTAAGCCAGTGCTGTATGCTAGGTCCATCTCAGGTGGGTAGTTTCCCCTATATACCCCTTTTTGTTAACCCTCATAATACCCTCAGCGCCCTCTTATACTCCTATACCATTCCCTTCAGAGAAGCCTTGCAGAAGGTATCTATCCCACCTGAAAGCTGCAGTTTGCGGTTCGCTAAGCGACGAAAATGCCAGCCACAGACCGTTGCAGGCTGGGTTGCATCGCTTGGGTTTCAATGCAACCCTAAACCCTAAACCCTAAACCCTAAACCCTAAACCCCATTAATTCCATTACTAGGAGGGTTGGGCTCCCTGTTTCAAAGGCTCCATGGACAGAAGTGAGCACCTGGTGAGTTCTATAACTTCCCGCCCCTGCGAGGCTCAGGGCGTTCTAGCAAGGAGGTGATCGATAGGTAAGGTTGTCATTATCCTATGTTGGGTTTAACCCTGAAAGCCTAATCACCACCCGGCCCGAAGCCGAAAAAAACAGTAAACTTGAAACCCCAAGCCAACGGGAGTTGGCAACATCATGCCAACCTCTACGTGGACAGGCGTAAGAAAGTCCAGGTTTCATCTCTTCAACCAACAACGAGGCTTCCCGCATCAACTTCATCAGCATGGTGTGCTACGGCGAGTTCTTTGAACCCCAAACCCTAAGGATTGAACAGACCATCGCCCTGCCCAACCTTTTCAACGAAGCGACGTGAGCATTGGCCACGTATGCAATCTATAAGGGCTACTTGACGAAGGCCTCCCATATGGGGGGGGTTTTCCGAAAATAGGGGTACCCATTTTGGGGGTCCCTTTAAGGGGATTCTTTTGTATTTAGGGGTATAAAGCGGTACCCCCTATTTTGGGAAATTGGAAAATACCCATTTGTCGTGGGAGAGCTTTCGCGTCCCTTACCACATTCCCATATGTCTAAGTAGGAAGCATTTACAAACAATGAGTCGAACCCGTAGGCCTGCAACCATGCTAAACCTTAAACAATTTCAGAAACCCCACCCCCTTAAACTCAACTCTTCACGAGACCCGAGTCCTTTGAACCCATTCTCCCCAATAGCCTTATACCCTAGACCCTAAACCCTAAACAAACCCTAGTACCCAAAACCCGAGACCCTAAACCCCATATAAACCCTATCCCCTATACCCTCAACAAATCCTAGAACCCTAAACCCCCAAACCCCTAAACCCTAACCCTACAACCCTGGAACCCTGGAACCCTAGAACCCTAGAACCCTAGAACCCCAGAACCCTAGAACCCTAGAACCCCAGAACCCCAGAACCCCAGAACCCCAGAACCCTAGAACCCTAGAACCCGAGAACCCTAGAACCCTAGAACCCTAGAACCCTAGAACCCTAGAACCCTACAACCCTGGAACCCTGGAACCCTAGAACCCTAAACCCTAAACCCTAGAACCCTAGAACCCTAAACCCTAAACCCTAAACCCTGAACTGAGTTCCCTGCGCCAAGGTGAGGAGCCGCGGTTGGCGTACAACCGAGTGGCCATGACGCCCCTCGATTGAAGCCCACGGCTCCAGGGTTCTAAGATTTAGGGTTTAGGGTTTAGGGTTTAGGGTGTAAAGTTCAGGGTTTAGGGTTTAGGGTTCTGGGACCTCGACGATGTGAGATCCTCAGCCCTATGCCCCGTATACTTGAAATCCTCCACTTTAAGCACTGGACCGCAACCTTGTACACGTCTGAAAGTGTGTAAGGGTAAGAGCTCCATTTCATGGTTCCTTTGAAGTTCTAAACCTAAACCCTAAACCCTAAACCCTAAACCCTAAACCCTAAACCCTAAACCCTAAACCCTAAACGGCTCAGGGTTCAGGGCTTAAAGGAGTCCAGGGCCAGGAGTGCTTAGGACTCAGGGCTTGCGGGGTCGATGGGAGGTTTAGGGTTTAGGGTTTAGGGTTTGGGGTTTGGGGTTTGGGGTTTTGGGTTTGGGGTTCAGGGTTTAGGGTTTCATGTGTTCGTTTTGGGTTTCGCTATGGCTTAAAATGTTTGGGTTTTAAGTTTTAAGGTTTAGGGTGTTTTTTTGTGTTTTTGTCTTTTGTGGTTTTTGTCTTCGCTTTGGGTTGCGCTATAGTGGGCCGTCCTTGTGTGTGCGCATGTGTGTGTGTACATACATATACATATACATACATATATATATATATAATTTATATATGTATGTGTATATATATATGTATATCTATACATATGTATATATATATACATATATATATATATATATTGTGTGTGTGGATGTGTTTTTGGGTGCGGCTTGGCTTGGCTCCGGGTTTCTCTTGGCTAGGCCCTCAACAGTAAAGCCCTTGGCCCCTCAGAGGTCTTTTTCTGAAGTTTTGGGCTCAGGGTGCAGGCTTGTGTAGGCTTCTGTGATCCAAACGTTGAGGCCTTTAGGGTTTTTTTGGGGTTTTCAAGGGCTTAAGGGTTTGTAGGGGTTTTAGGGTTTGAAGGGTTTTTAAGGGCGGTTTAGAGCTTCGGTAAGTGCTGTGTGTTGTATATGGGGTGTCCTTTGCGGGGTCTTCGGAATAAAGCCTTACTTCATATATCCAACACCGACTGCAATTGCCTCCCACTCAAGCGGAGTTCAGGGTGCAGGGGCTCGGAAACGTACTGTTGGGAGCTTCGAATACAGGAGCCTAACTGCTTGCAAACCTGGGGTTTAGGGTTCAGGGTTCAGGGTTTAGGGTTTAGGGTTTAGGGTTTAGGGTTTAGGGTTTAGGGTTTAGGTTTAGGGCTCAGCCCGCACCCCTTGGCACCGGAGAACAACCGGGTGACTTGCTTTTCGACGGCTTGCCTCCCCGCCAAGACCGATTCCGGGAACACTCTGCATGGCTAGGGTAGGAGCTGAGACAGCCCAGCTTGCCTACTACTTGCTTAAGAACCCCCCCCCCCCCCCCCCGAAAAAAAGCAAAATAGACAAATAAACTAATAGAAAAAAAGCTTGTCCTTATGAGGGCAATATTTGTACTATGTTATTTCCTTTGCATAAGAACCCAAAAAATGAGCAATATGTTCTTCCTAATAAGGGCAAGATAGGGATCACTATTTCATATTTTGCTTAGGGTTCTGAAACAAAGAAGAGTTTTACGTTCAAACGAGGGCCCCCATTTTAGACTAGAGTGTCTTAAGACAAAATAGTGAAGCACTAAAACAAGCAAACAGGCGCTAAACCCTGCACCCTGACCCTGCACTGCACCCTTTCCCCTAAACCCTAAACCCTAAACCCTAAACCCTAAACCCTAAACCCTAAACCCCGCGTTTGGTTCAGAGCTTGAGTGAATTACGCACTCTTACCCTAAATCGCCTAAAGCCCAAACCCTAAACTCTAAACCTCAAACCCCAACCCCAAGCCCGAAGCCCTACGCCCTAAACCCTAAACCCTAAATCGTAAACCCTAAACCCTAAACCCTAAACCCTAAACCCTAAACCCTAAACCCTAAACCCTAAATCCTAAACCCTAAACCCTAAACCCTAAACCCTAAACCCTAAACCCTAAACCCTAAACCCTAAACCCAGCCACACCAGGAGCTACTTCCAGCATCGATCCGCCGATGAGCTGTCCATGTGCAGCCCAGAGTGGTTGGTTGAGAAGAGCCTTGGGAGCATGGAGGGTTATGGGTTTAGCGTTTAGGGTTTGGGGTTTAGGGTTTGGGGTTTAGGGTTTAGGATTTAGGGTTCAGGGTTCAGGGTTCAGGATTCAGGGTTGAGAATCATGCATGCAAGTGATTGCGGTAGCAGATACCAGGAAGGGGGGGGGGGGGGGGGGGGGGGGGGGGGGGAATACCGCCTGCAAGGAATGTGTCAGTGATTTTCGCCCGGGCGACGCACATCGACCGCCTCCGGAAACGTGCCTAGGGCCCATTTGAGGGTTTGGGGTTGAGTGTTTGGGTTTGAGCACAAGGGGCTGGGCAGTTAAGCCTTTAACCTGTTTGGTTATATATATATATATGTATATATATATATAGATAGATATAGGTGTATATATATTTTTCCTATTACAAATAAAAGGTTAACCTTTTTCTGAGCTAGGGTATTCTGCCTCTAAACCTTAACCAAACCCTACACCCTACTTGGAGGGTCGAGGGCCTTAGTTAGTAGGTACAATGTTGCAGGGAACTCATGACTACTTCATAGCTAATTGTCCTGAGCCTAAACCCTTGTAAACACTAAACACCATCTTATCAACCCTGACCCACCCACCCCCCCCCCCACCCCCCACCATCCTCCAAGGAAACCCTTTAAGTTTAGGTTATTTAGGTTTAGGGCCGAGCCCCCCAAACTCAAAACCCAAAAGCCCCAGCCAAGACGATGATGAGATGTCTAGGGTTGAGGGTTTGGGGTGTAGCCACAGGATTTAGGGCTCAGGATTTCACCAATTTTTTTCATTACGGTACACCATTCTAGCCCAAATATCTAAGGCTTGTCTCAAAAAAATCCATAGGGCTGCAAGACCAAGTCTATCAACAACCCAGGTATATTCAATTGAACTTGCTGTTGAGGTTGGTGTAGTATGTGTGTGACATCGGTATACACCCAAATAGCATGTTTGTCGAACCTATCCCATCCCCCCAAATGTTGTGTCGACCTTCCTCGGAAAATTTGGGTTCGCCGGGCGTCCCCCTTTTAGGCCTCCAGGCCTCCACCTTTGTGTTCGGGTTTTAGTGTTTACAGACTGGCTCTTGGTAGGAGTTTCGGGAATTCGCAAAATCCCTGAAAGGATATGTGTACATCTCTATATATGTATATAAATATAAACATATTCATATTCATATTTAGTTATTCATTCGCTTACGTGTGTATTTCTTTTTGATTTATATTATTTATATTTTTATTCATTTATTTACATATAATACGGAGAGGGCATACAGGGTACTTCATTCCCTCCTTCCCGAACTAAGAAGAGCCAGTAGGTTTAGGGAGTTGAGCTTTCCGCCCCCCCCCCCCCCCCCCCCCCCCCCGTACTGGAATCTTAACTACTGTTTTGGTTTAAGGTTTAGGGTTTAGGGTTTAGGAAGTCCCTATAGTGCCCTAAACCCTAAACCCTAAATAGTACTTCAGTAAGTAAAGTCCTTGGAAACACAGGCGTTGCCTACGTGGGCGCGTCTGCCGCTGGGGAGATCGAGTACGATGAGCTGCTTGGCGTGGATTTCTGACGCTTAGGGTTTAGGGTTTAGGGTCTAGGGTCTAGGGTCCAGGGTCTAGGGTTTGGGGTGTCTGCCTTCTGGGGCTTATATGAGTGTTATTCCAATGAACGGGCCTTTTCTAAACCCTAAACGCGCAACGCCCTTTCACTTAGAAACTGTTTCTTAACCCTAAACCCTAAACCCTAAACCCTAAACCCTAAACCCTTCTTGGGTATTACAAGCGGGCTTCAAGCCCAAGAGGTCCTCCTTTACAGTATCATAAATCCAACCCCAAGCAACACCCGGCTTTAGGGTTTAGGGTTTAATATGGTTTAGTATGGTTTAGGATTTAGGGTTTAGGGTTTAGGGTTTCGGGTTTCGGGTTTCGGGTTTACCCGCACAGCCTCTTCAAAAAACCAAAACCTAAACCCTGAACCCGAAACCCTGAACCCTAAACCCCCGAAGCTCGACTGTTGGTCCGATTGCCCCCCCCCCCCCCCCCACCCCCACAACCCCACCACGCCACCACCCCTTAAACCCTAAGCCCTGTAACCCCAGCCCTTAAGCACTCAACCCCTCGACCCAAACCCTTTACGTAGAGGAAACCGTGCCAAAACTCTTCCAAACATCTGCATCGAGCCATCTAAAACGATGCAGAGAGCCGTTCAAGCAAGCTGGGGGCTGCTCCTCAAGAAAGCCTAGGGTTGAGGGCTTAGGGTTTTTAGGATTAGGGTTTAGGGCCCCCTAATACTAAATCCGCCCCCCCCCCCCCCCCCCCAATTCTAAAATTTGCCTTGGCCGGGCAAATGTTTTAAATTAGGGGGGGACCTAAACCCTGAAACCTGAAATCTGCAGCCTGGGAGAGAAGGAGGGAGTATAGGGTTAGGGGTTTGGGGTTCCGGGTTCAGTTAGGGTTGCCTTAAGCCCTAAACCCTAATTAAACCCTCTGAGCCTCGAGCCCTAAACCCTGCAAATCCAATGAGCCTTAAGCCCTAAACCCTACTTCAAAACCCTAATGGCTCAACTCAAGGGCGGAGGCCCTCGACACCCCCCCCCCCCCCAATTCTCAAGCAGGTTTGGTATGGGGCTGGGTGCCGGGAGGGTCCAGAAAAAATACAAAAATTTAAAATTAGGGTGGGGTTTCGTATTGGGGGAGGGGATTAAAGTTTAGGCTTTACGGTTCACGGTTTAGGGTTTAGACCATACACCCCAATCCCTAAACCCCAACCCCACCGGCGCGTGATTTAGGGTGTATCGGGATTACGGCTTAGGGTTTCCTTACTTCTCCAACAGCTGAACTTTAAACTTTTTGGGTTTCCTTATTTAGTAAGAATAAAACAGTTTAACCTTTTTTTCCCTTGATTATTGGAGAAGTAAGTTTCAGGGCTAGCATGAAGTCTCCCGAAGTCCTAGACTCAGTCATAGACTAGTCGCAGGTGACTGAAGGCGTCCATCGGACTCAAGCATCAGAGCCAGACACCCCCATACCCTAAACCTTAATCCCAAACCCTAAACCCCAAACCCTGCACCCCAAACCCTAAACCCCAAACCCTAAACCCCAAGCCCTAAACCCCAAACCCTAAACCCTTCCCTGTAAGTCTGGGCTGGAGGCTGGTCTTGGCCACCGGCAGCTCTCCCTTCATCCCACCCACACCCGGGCTGACGACCTCCACGAAAGGGATCTTCGCCTACCGGACACCTTGGGGTCGTTAGGGTTTCGGGTTTAGGGTTTGGGGTTTCGGGTTTAGGGTTTGGGGTTTGCGGTATCACTTGGTGCTTAAGGAATCTACTGAGCGAATACATGAAGAGAACCGCACGTCAAGGGTGAACAGATGTACGAACGAATCCCCCATTGAAAGACGAACGAAACCTGGTGATGGAAATGATGTCCTTCACGGAGCACTTCATGAGTCTTATTATCTTCACAGCGGTTATCATGACATCGTGTGAGTGAGGCCGTCCATTGAGGCGTGAGAAACAAGACACATGAATATTGGAATGTTGGGTCATTAAGGTACCAATCATGCGTTCTATCTTCATGGACTGGTTTTTAATGGGTGATTTGTACAGAAGATTCATGCACAAGGGACCGATGATTGGTCACCTTACGAAATAGCACTCATGAACGTGGTAACTAGAGTGGTTTTAACAGAGTGACTTCGTATTCCATGGTAATTCCGTGAAGATAAGAGAATAGAATTACGAAGAGAGTAAGTTCACTGCATTATAATACAAGCGAATGAAATAAGCGCGTTCATGAACTGAGCGAACGAAGTACGGGCCTATATTATAAGTACTAACTGGCCCGTAATATTATACTTACTTCTCCAACAGCTGAACTTTAAACTTTTTGGGTTTCCTTATTTAGTAGGAATAATAAAGTTTAACCTTTTTTCCGCTTGGCTATTGGAGAAGTAAGTATAACGGCGTTTAGGATTAGGAGGGTTTAGGGTTTAGCCCGAAGCCTGCACTGCGGAGGACGATCGAAGACATGGACGCCATCATCACCAGGCTGGATCTTCTGAGGTAACATCCTGGTGCGTGAAGCCTAAACCCTAAACCCTGAAAAGGAAGGGGTAGAGGGATTGAGAGAATGGGGCACCCTGTCTACTTCTTCAACGGGTATAGTTGCGTAAGGTACCTTCGAAGAAATCCTTAACGGGGTGTAGCTACCCATTCCCTCACTCCCCACGAAGAGCCGGCGAGGTAAACTGATTCTTCGTAGTGTGTGTAGTAGGGGGGTATAAGGTACGTCATCCCCTCATTCCCTGCGAAGACTTACTTTGCCTTTAGTTGAACTTTAAACTTTTTCGTTTTCCTTGTTTAGTAGGAATATTAAAGTTTAACCTTTTTTCCCCTTGGTTATGGGGAGAAGTTCGAGGACTTGTGGGTTAGGGGGGTTCCTTTAAACCCTAAGCCCGCAACGCCTAAATCCTAGACCCTTAAACCCTTCTAAACCCCAAACCCCTAAACTACTAGGATCCAGAGTAGACCCTTATTCCCTTTTTGTAGGGTGTAAGTTCCCCTGAAAGCCCCTTTAAGCCAAAAAGGGCACCCTTTTTGTTCCTAGGTTACTCTTGGGTCTAACCCTTAACCTTAGCCCCCAAAAACCCTAAACCGCAAAGCCCCAAAACCCTAAACCCCAAACCCTAAACCCTAAACCCCAAGCCCTAATTAGACCCTAAACCCCAATCCCTAAACCCCTAAACCCCAAGCCCTAAGCCCCCAGAAACCCTAAGCCCCAAAGTCCTAAACTCTTAAACCCCCAAACCCTAAACACTAAACCCTAAAACCCTAAACCCTCAACATTAACCTCCAAACCCTAAACCCCAAACCCTAACCCTAAACCCTAAACCCCAAACCCTAAACCCTAAACCCCACACCCTAAACCCTAAACTGTGGGCCTCAGGGCTACTGGCCGGCGCCGGGCGGCCGTCATCGGTGGCGGCCTCCTGGGCCTCGAGGCTGCGAAGGCGCCATCCTCCCCCCTCCCCCGGAAGGTTAGGGTTTAGGGTTTTGGGTTTTGGGTTTTTGGTTTTGGGTTTAGGTCTTAGGTTTAGGGTTTTAGGGTTTAGGTTTTAGGGTTTAGGGCTAAGGGTTTAGGGTTTAGGGTTTGGGGTTTAGGGTTCAAAAGAACTACCAGTAGTAGGGTTTGGGGTGGGTATAGAGGGGCTCTGAGGTTTCGGGGTCTCGTTTTCGCTGTTCAATGGTTTTTTGTTGGGCTTTGATTCTACAAAATTGGATCAACGAAAGGCTTGCCTGGAAAGGAGGTTAGGGTATAGGGTTTAGGGTTTAGAATTTAGGGTGGGTTTTTGCTTCAGGGTTTCAAGGTTTTTGTATTTTCTGAGGGGGCGGGGGGGGGGGGGGGGTTTAGGGTTGAAGTAGGGTTTAGGGGTTTAGGGCACAGGGTTCTAGGGTACTTAAATGGGTTCCGAGGTTCCGGGGTTGCAGCTCGTAGGGCTTCTGGGGACCCGGGGCACGAAGCCCGAAACCTCAAACCGAGCAACACCGGCGAAGAAGCCCTAAACCTTCTAATGCTAGGCCTAAACCCTTGAACCCTAAACCCTGAACCCTTAAACCCTAAACCCTTAACCCTTAAACCCTAAACCCTTAAACCCTAACCTCCAAGCAAAAATCCTCAACCTTTGCGCATGCCTTGAGAGGTTAGGGTTAGAGCCTCTTCAACTGATAGGTGTTTCGGAATTAAAGAGCATACGGAATACAGGATTCAGGGACCCTAAACCCTAAACCCTAAACCCTAAACCCTAAACCCTAAACCCTAAACCCTAAACCCTAAACCCTAAACCCTAAACCCTAAACCGCCCCAAAATCGCCGGTTGATGATGCCCAGGCGCTGCTGGATCTGCAGATGAAGGTCTGCGCCGCTTGGCTGCCTTGGACGTTGCCTTGTCAAGTTCAGACGGCTTCTCGCAGTTGCTTAATTAAGTTTAGGGTAAAGGGTTTTGGGTTCAGGGGTTAGGGTTTAGGGTTTAGGATTTAGGATTTGCACTTGGAGGTTACGTAGCAGGTCGTGAGCAGACTTGTGTGAACCTCCAAGTAGGGCTTACTAGGAGTTGCTTAGGCAAGTTTAGGGTTTGGTTTAGGGCTTAGGGCCACTTGGAGTTTTTAAGCACCTGAGCAGATGCAAGGAATCTTCCCTACTGTAGGTCTATTGGAGTGTCTGGGGGCTTTAACGTTCAACGTCGCCACCGGATTTGCTGGTGCGTGGTACCATTGTTTGTACGTTCTGACCACTTCTTTCTCCACTTGTTACTAAACAATCTCAGGATGTACAAGGCCCTAAACCCAACCTTGTCAATTTGGGGTGTATGGGGGGGGGCCGGGCTTTACCTCTTGCCCAGCACAGGTTCCGTTCTTGGGGAGGTTACAGGTCAGGCAGACTAAGGTCTTTACCGTAACCATTTAACGTGAGTAAGGACACCCTAAACCCTATATCCCCCAAGCCCTGCCTCCTTTGCACAAACCCTAAACCCTAAAGCCCGAAGCCCAAACCCTAAACCCTAAACCCCAAAACACGAAGCCCTAGCTTGTTTGCTTGTGTGTCCAGGTTCTTGAGGCCGCGCCGATCCTCATGTCCGCACAGCTTGACAAGGTCGCAGGCAGGGCTTGAACAGCTTTTGGGGTTTAGGGTTTAGGGTTTAGGGGGTTTAGGGTTTAGGGTTTAGGGCTTATTTGGGGTGTATGTTTGGCCGCGGTGTTCTTAATTTGTCAAGCGGGATTTCGGAAGTGGTTTAGGGTTGAGGGCTAAGGGTTTATGGTGAAGGCTCGGGAGTTTTGTATCAGAGTTTCGAGTTTGTGGTGTTGGTTTCCACCCACGGATGCAGTTTTTGGAGAAGAGACCTGAACTTGATAACGTGGTCATGTATGGTCTCCCTTAATCTAGTCCCTTGCCTTCTTATACCGGCTTCTGAATTACGGGCCCTCGAGGTTTATGCAAGGGGTATACAAGGGGTCCCCAATTCAGGGACCATATTCAGGGACCCCGTAGCTACCCTTAGACCGAAACCTCGCACCCTGAACCCTCCCATAACCTGAGCCCCATAAGGGTATCTGAGTTTCCACATTAGGGGGCCATATTCAGGGACCATGTGAAGAGACCATGTGGAGTAACTCCCTGTGAGGGGGGTAGCTCGGCTCCCCCCCCCCCCCCGTTCCCTAAACCCTACCAGCTAAACCTTACATCGCGTTGGACAACGCATAGGGTCGTTGGAATTGGTCCCTAAACCCTAAACCCTAAACCCTAAACCCTAAACCCTAAACCCTAAACTGCACCCTAAACCCGAGACCCTTTTGGGCTGCAGGGAGGCATGCTCTAGCTGTGACAACGGCTTTTGCCACAGCACCTGTCCGGAGCATCGGAGCTTTCACCGGCGAAACACTTGTGCAGAAACTGCAAGAGGGCTCCGAGGCCTGGGTTTAGGGTTTAGGGTTTAGGGTTTAGGGTTTAGGGTTTCGGGTTTAGGGTGCAGCTCCAAGTCCCTCAGCAGAACCTGGACACCCAGCAGCCGCAGCAGACGGAGACCGAGAGCACGCTGGGTGCGGCGCATACCACTATTTGCTTAAGAACCCCCCCCTCCCACGAACAAAAAGACAAGAACAATAAAAATAAGAATAGCAAGAATATTTAGAATAACCATAAGAATAAGAATAACAATAATCAGAAGAATGACAATATTGAAGCTAAAATAATACTGACAATAGTACTTATAATCCCTATGTTGCCCTTAATAAGGAAGAATATGTGCTACACATGTTTTTGGGGTTCATCAGCGTCAACCTTAAACCCCGGACCGACCCCTTCGACCAGACCGCGTACTTGTGCTGTACCCTCAGCCCCAAACCACCCTAAGCCCTAATTAAACCCTAGACCCCAAACCCCAAACCCCAAACCCCAAACCCCGAACCCCGAACCCCGAACCCTAAACCCTAAACCCTAAACCCTAAACCCTAAACTTATCACTCGAAGACGTAGGCAAACTCCTGCGCAAGCGCCTGGAGAAGCTGGGCCTGGATGTGGCGTGGCAGCATCAGCTGTCGGAGTTTTGGGGGTTTTGAGCCCCCAAACTCTGAAGGTTTAGGGTTTAGGGTTTAGGGTTTAGGTTTAGGGTTTAGGGTTTGTTTTTTTTTGCTGGTTTTTGGGATTTTGGGGCTTAGGGTTTTTGTTGTGTTTTAGGGTTTAGGGCTTAGGGTTTGGGGTCTGTAATCCAAGGCCTTCAATCCCCGATACAACGACGCCAACCCCCAAAGCACAAACCCGCTGAAACACCTCAGGTCTGGGTTTGGGGTTCAGCACTTTGGGGGATTACTGGGTTTAGGATGTAGGGTTTAGGGTCAAGGGTTTCGGGTTTTAGGGTTTAGGGTCTAGGATTTCGGGTAAGCCCTAAACTACAGATACCCTCAAGTCAAGCCCCTAAGCACCCCCCGCCCAGTACATCCTTAAGCATCCGCAACCCGTCTCCAGAATGGACCTTGAGCCCCTACTTGGAGGTTCATGGGGTAGTAATGGGGGGGGTCCTGATTATAAGGGAGTCTTATTATTTGGGGAACCCTAAACCCTAAACCCTAAACCCTCAACCCTAAACCCTAAACTATGTTAGGGTCGCAGGTGAAGAGTGCGCAGGCGATAACGGGAGCCCTGTTGTGGGTAGCCACACGAACGCGCCCTGACATCTCAGACGCAGTAGCGCGCATTGGACAGCAGGCCATGAAGACTCCCGAGTTGTCTCTTGACATAGGACATCATGGGAGAGGTGTGCCACTCGCGTGGGAGGCAACTAGACAAATTTTCACCACACTAAGTTCGGCAAGGGCTGAATTGGTGTGCGTGGTTCACGGCATACAGTTGGTAGAGTCCGTCCAACCACTGGTTGACGAGCTGCTGGAAACCGATACTCTGTTATGGCTGCTTGCAGAGAACGCAGCGGCTATATAGTCTTTTGAGGCATCGGCGTGTTCGGGCTGGCGAAATAGGCACCTTCTAAACCCTGAACCCTAAACCCTAAACCCTGCCTAAACCCTAAACCCTAAACCCTAAACCAACACTCTCAAGGTCACTCACCTGCCTGGCAAGTATCAGGTGGCGGATCTGGGTACTAAGCCCTTGGCCCGGCCCCGTATTGTACAACATCTTGAGCTCCCTTGTTTCAGTAAAGTTCCGGTTCGGTTCGGTTCGTTTCGGTTCGCGGGCCGGCGGTTCGTAGCGGTTCGGTTCGTTCGGCGGTTCCGGTTCCTAGCGGTTCTGTGCGTTTTCGGTTCGGTTCGGTTCGGTTCCAGAAAACCCGAAAGCCCTAAACACACCGAAGCCCTCATGTTCTGGACCCTTCTGATATGTTTCGACTCCCCAAAACTTTTCCTTGAGGGCAGGTTACCAGGTTTGGACCCCCCAAACGTGCAGGTTTCCAGGTTTGGACCCCGGAAACGTGCAGGTTTCCAGGTTTGGACCTGCCAAAACGTGCAGGTTTGCAGGTTTGCAGGTTTGGACCCCCCAAACGTGCAGGTTTCCAGGTTTGGACCCCCCAAAACGTGCAGGTTTCCAGGTTTGGACCCCCCCAAAACGTGCAGGTTTCCCGGTTTGGACCCCCAAAACGTGCAGGTTTCCATGTTCAAACGTGCGTGCAGGTTTCCAGGTTTGGACCCCCTAAACGTGCGGGTTTCCAGGTTTGGACCCCCCAAAACGACGTTTGGGGGGTCCAAACGTTTTGGGAGGAATCTGCACGTTTTGGGGGGCCCCAAACCTGGAAACCTCCACGTTTTGGGAGGTCCAAAACCTGGAAACCTGCACGTTTGGGGGGTCCAAACCTGGAAACCTGCACGTTTTGGGAGGTCCAAACCTGCAAACCTGCACGCACGTTTGAACCTGGAAATCTGCACCTTTGGGGGGGAAACCTGCACGTTTTGGGGGGTTCCAAATCTGGAAACCTGCACGTTTTGGGGGGTCCAAGCCTGGAAACCTGCACGTTTGGGGGGGTCCAAACCTGCAAACCTGCAAACCTGCACGTTTGGGGGGTCCAAACCTGGAAACCTGCACGTTTTGGGGGGTCCAAACCTGCAAACCTGCACGTTTTGGCAGGCCAAACCTGGAAACCTGCAGGTTGCAGGGGTCCTGGAAACCTGCCGCAGGTTTCCAGGTTTGGACCCAACCTGGAAACGTTTAAACGTGCAGGTTTCCAGGTCCCAAAACGTGCAGCTTTCCAGGTTTGGACCCCTCAAAACGTTGACGTTTCCAGGTTTGGACCCCCCAAACGTGCAGGTTTCCAGTGCAGGTTTGCAGGTTTGGACCCCCCAAAACGTGCAGGTTTCCAGGTTTGGATCCCCCAAACGTGGCTGTTGGTGGCTTTTCGGAGACCCTGGATCCAATGACCCTGGCCATGCGAACTGAAGGTAGGCTCCGTCCACACGGGCCTGGCCATGCAAACTGAAGGTAAGGAACTGAAGCTAGGCTCCGTTCACATGGCCCTGACAATGCGAGCTAAAGCCAGGCTCCGTTCACATGGCCCATGCAAACTGCAGGTTTCCAGGTTTGGACCCCCCAAAGCGTGCAGGTTTCCAGGTTTGGACCCCCCAAAAACGTGCAGGTTTCCAGGTTTGGATCCCCCAAACGTGCAGGTTGCAGGTTTCCAGGTTTGGACCCCCAAAACGTGCAGGTTTCCAGGTTTGGACCCCCCTAAACGTGCAGGTTCGTGCAGGTTTCCAGGTTTGGACCCCCCCCAAAACGTGCAGGTTTCCAGGTTTGGACCCCCCCAAAACGTGCAAACTGCACGCTGGGAGAGTCCAAACGTGCACGTTTTGGGGTCCAAATCTGGAAACCTGCACGTTTTGGGGGTCCAAACCTGGAAACCTGCACGTTTTAAGGGGCTCAAACCTGGGAACGTCAACGTTTTGGGGGGTCCAAACCTGGAAACCTGCACGTTTGGGGGCTGGAAACCTGCACGTTTTGGGAGGTCCAAACCTGGAAACGTCAACGTTTTGGGGGTCCAAACCTGCACGTCTTGGGAGGTCCAAACCTGGAAACCTGCACGTTTTGGGAGGTCCAAACCTGGAAACCTGCACGTTTGGGCGCATTTTGGGAGGTACAAACCTGGAAACCTGCACGTTTGGGGGGTTCAACCCTGGAAACCTGCACGTTTGGGAGGTCCAAACCTGGAAACCTGCACGTTTGGGGGGTCCAAACCTGGAAACCTGCACGTTTTGGGAGGTCCAAACCTGGAAACCTGCCCTGCGTACCCCGAAATAGTAGAAAGTTTAGGTGATTGGAATTATCCTTCTGGCCCCCGAGACCATGCAATATAGGTTTAAGGAACTCGAAACCTGGACAATACCTCTTCACTCCAATCGTGACAGAAATGTTTGGGGCTCTGTGCGCATCTCCAAGGACGAGTTTGAAGGGGCCAAAACTTGATTCTAGGCCCTGAAAATCCGGATAGAACCATGATATCTTCAAGCCTTGCGCCTCCAAGACCCTTCAATTTTTGGAGGGTTAGCCGAGAACCGAGTCATGTTTTTGCGACAGTTTGATTGTTTCAAAACAAGTTTGGAGGGACCCAAACCTTTCAGTATCATGCTCTATTTGACTTGGGCTCCTGGCCGAAACCGGTTCGCTGTCGAAACGGTTCCGGTTTTCGGTTCGCTTGCGGTTCGCGGTTCCTACGGTTCGTGTTTGCTGGCCGGTTTTGGCGGTTCGGTTCGTGGCGGTTCGGTTCGTGCGGTTCCGGTTCGGTTCCAGAACCTTCCTGTTATTTTCGTAAACCCCAAATACTAGGGTTTAGGGTTTAGGGTTTGGGTTTAGGGTTTAGGGTTTAGGGTTTAGGGTTTAGGTTTTAGGGTTTAGGGTTTAGGGTTTAGGGTTTAGGGTTTAGGGTCATAAGTACCTTAATTGAGGGTAGAATATAGAGGTTACCTTACGTATTACCCTGCTTATGACTCCCCATGAACCTGCAAGTAACCTGAACCCACAACCCCTGAACCCCCTAAACCCTAAACCCTTAATTCCTCAACCCTAAACCCTAAACCCTAAACCCTAAACCCTAAACCCTAAACCCTAAACCCTAAACCCCGGAGCCCTATATAACCCCAAGCCGCCGAGGTCAGGACCGGCATCAAGCTCCAAGAAGTCCTCTGCAACGGGGAGGATTGGGAACCGAAAAGCACGCAAGCCCTTGGGTTTAGGGTTAAGGGTTTAGGGTTTGGGGTTTCGGGTTTAGGGTTTGGGGTTTGGGGTTCAGGGTTTTGGGGTTCAGGGTTCAGGGTTTGGGTAGAACTTGAAGCTTACCTCCCCGTCTTCTGCGTTGTACGCTCATGGTTCAGCTCTGAACTCATAGGGTTTGGGCTTCATCGGGTTGAGGGTTTAGTTTCTGGAAATGGAATGATGGAGGGAGTGGGAGCTTCGGATTAGGCGCTTATACGGCGTGGGTATTGATATCCCTACCATCTTTATTGGGCGGGGCGGGGGGGGGGGGGGGGGGGAAGTGTCAACATTGGCTTTAAATTACCCTAAACCATAAACCCTAAAGCTTAAGCCCTATACCCTAAACCATAAACCCTATACAAATTCAGTGTAGGGTTTGGTTTTTGCGCTTATATAGTTCGGCCCCTCGAGGAGGGTGTCCGATACGTGAAGTTCCTGGAAGACGACCAGGCGCCATGCTTTTCGGGGAGTTGTGGGGGTCTGTTCTAGTGCCACAGCATGTTCGTCACGTTTTCAGGCTGTAGTGGCTTTAGGGTGTAGGAAAACAAATTCCGGTCCATCCTTGTTTTTGGGTAACAAGTAAATGGAAGTTCCTTAACAGCAACTCAGGTTAGGGCAGACACCCGAGACCCTAAGCCCTAAACCCTTAGCCCTAAACCCCAAACCCTAATTAAGTCCTAAACCCGAAACCCTAAACCCTAGCCCTAAACCCTAAACCCTAAACTTTCCAAAAATGCTCAACCTGTGGTCAGACGGCACTCGTAGGGCCCATGCTCTGGGGTAACCGAAAGGCCCTTACTTGGAGGGAGGATCGGTGGACTTAGTAAGTAGGCTTATAGGGTTTAGGGTTTAGGGTTTAGGGTTAGGGTTTAGGGTTTAGGGTTTAGGGTTTAGGGTTTAGGGTTTAGGGTTTAGGGTTAGAATTGATGATATGTGCAAAGTAGAGTTCCGCGCAGCAGTAGCCGTACGGACCATCACGGGCAAAAGAGAAGGACCATTGCCGCAAGTATTGGGACCATTTGCCCCGCGTTCAGTATACGCTAAGCCCCCAAAAGTAGAGACATTAACACCCTACTACACTAAGGCCCTTACTCCCCAGCTAGTGCTTCCACCCCCCCCCCCGTCCACGACCAGCGAAGACCAGGACACGGGGTGGAAGCACAAGCAGGGGTGGATGCTGCCCTATTTCCAGGCCCGAGAATGGCTTTGCTTGGCCAGTTGGTCCAGACATTCCACGACGATGCCCAGGCCCAGTTAGCCGTCCCAGATCCGCTACAAAGGGAATGGGGGCCTGCTGCCAGTCCCACATGGTTTCGCAAAAGCGAATGGTTCATGCAGGCCATTGGGCGCCAAGACTGGGCCAGAGCCAGACGCCAGGCCGACTGGACATCAAGCTGCTTCCATCTATCCATCTATCTGTCTGTGTGTATGTATGTATGTATGTATGTATGTATGTATGTATGTATGTATGTATGTATGTATGTATGTGTATTATATATATATATATATATACATATAGTCACAGTACAAAAAACCCTTAAAACTCAGGGTATAGGGTTTAGGGTCCCCCCGGACACCCTAAACCCTAAACCCCAAAACTCTAAACCCTAAGCCTTAGACCCCAAGCTACCTGCCAGGAGGTTTTTCTGGAGGTCGACGTCTTGGTGGTGTCTTGTGGAATCAGGCCAGGACGCCAAAGGGATGACATACAGAAGTCTGTTGAGGGTTGGGGTTATCCCTAAACCCTAAACCTAAAACCATAAAACCCTAAAATCCCAAACCCTAAGCCCCAAAACCCTGAAACCCCTAAACCCTAAACCCCTAAACCCTAAACCCCTAACCTCTAAACCCCTAAACTCAACCCGAAACCCTGATCATGATAGGCTTGGCCCGCCCTAAACCCTAAATCCTGAATCCTGAACCCCTAATCCCTAAACCCCAAAAGCTGAGGGTTAGGGGCGTTGAAGCCTAAAGTCCTTGAAGGTTCTAGGGACTTAGTAGCTGTTCTCAGGAGGGTGGAGGAAGCGTCGGCCCGGCCCCTAAACCCTAAACCCCAAACCCTAAACCCTAAACCCTAAACCCCAAACCCTAAACCCTAAACCCTAAACCCCAAACCCTAAGCCGTGAGCCCATGCCTCCTTCGGCCTCAGGCCCCGGGACGAGCTGGCCCGGGAGTGCGGCCTAGATTTAGGCCACTGCGTCCTGAGAGACTTCTGGAAGAACAACTTATACTTTCAGGGTGCAGGGTTTAGGGTTTAGGGTTTAGATTTAGGGTTTAGGGTTTAGGTTTTAGGGTTTAGGGTTTAGGGTTTGCCTCACAATCCTGTAA
>CAJNDS010002465.1:0-172500 GCA_905221605.1 Symbiodinium natans | reverse complement strand
CCCTAAACCCTAAACCCTAGAAGCCCTAAACCCAAAACCGCAAACCCTAGAAGCCCTAAACCCTAGAAGCCCTAAACCCTAGAAGCCCTAAACCCTAGAAGCCCTAAACCATAAGCCCCAAACCCTAAACCCTAAGCCCTAGAAGCCCTAGAAGCCCTAAACCCTAGAAGCCCTAGAAGCCCTAGAAGCCCTAGAAGCCCTAAGCCCGAAACCCTACACCTCCGAGGAAGCTCCTCGGGGTGGATGTCGCCACCTTCGGTGCCAACGCCGAGCAGCTTGGCTTGGGGTCTGGGGTTTGGGGGTAGGATTTAGGGTTTAGGGTTTAGGGTTTAGGGTTTAGGGTTTAGGGTTTAGGGTTTAGGGTTTAGGGTTTAGGGTTTAGGGTTTAGGGTTTAGGGTTCAGCATCTCTGGTCCAAGCATTCACTAGTTGAGCAGCTTTCAAAGCCACAGGAGAATACCCACCCGCCCATTCGGTCCCACACCATTAGGAAAAATATCCAACCTCCTTCTTCCCCATACGTTTTCTGGAGGCCCCTAAGGCCCTTCAAAAAACTCAAGATGGCTCCCAAGAATAAGTTCCCGAATGACCACGCCTGTTTTGGAGGCCCCTAAGGCCCTTCAAAAATCTCAAGATGGCTCCCAAGAATAAGTTTCCGTTTGACCGCGCCTGTTTTGAAGGCCCCTAAGGCCCTTCAAAAAACTCATGATGGCTCCCAAGAATAAGTTTCCGTTTGACCGCGCCTGTTTTGGAGGCCCCTAAGACCCTTCAAAAAACTCAAGATGGCTCCCAAGAATAAGTTTCCGTTTGACCGCGCCTGTTTTGGAGGCCCCTAAGGCCCTTCAAAAGACTCAAGATGGCTCCCAAGAATAAGTTAAAACCTGAACCCTGGGGCCCCGACGCCCGAGAATGGTACTCACTAGGTCTCCGAAGCCATTGAAAAACCTGAACCCTGGCCCCCGGACGCCAGTGAAAAACCCGAACCCTGGCCCCTCGAGGCCGTGAAAAAAAACTAGTGAAAACCTGAACCCTGGCCCCCCCACGCCAGTGAAAAGCCTGAACCCTGGCCCCCCGACGTCAGTGAAAAACCTGAACCCTGGCCTGTCGGGGCCGTGAAAATCGTGGATTGGCCTCGAGGCCCTAGGGTTCAGGTTTTTCACTGGCGTCGGGGCTACAGGGTTCAGGTTTTTCACTGGTTGTTTTTTTCATGGCCTCGAGGGGCCAGGGTTCGGGTTTTTCACTGACCTTCGTGCAAAAACCTTCGTGGATGTAGGCAAGGTACGGGGTCAAACGGCCAAAAACCACAAAACCTTCGTGGATCTGGGCAAAAACCTTCGTGGATTTAGGCAAGGTACGGGGTCAAAACCAGTGAAAAACCTGAACCTTGGCCCCTCGAGGCCGTCAAACCCCGTACCTTGCCTAAATCCACGAAGGTTTTTGCCCAAATCCACGAAGGTTTTTGCCCAAATCCACGAAGGTTCTTGCCCAAATCCACGAAGGGGTTTAACATTTAAATATATATAGTAGGAGAGGTTTAGGGTTTAGGGTTTAGAGGGTTAGAGGGTTTAGAGGGTTTAGAGGGTTTAAAGGGTTTATAGGGTTTAGAGGGTTTAGAGGGTTTAAAGGGTTTATAGGGTTTATAGGGTTTATAGGGTTTATAGGGTTTATTGGGCTTATAGGGCTTATAGGGTTTAGGGTTCAGGGTTCAGGTTTTAGGGTTTAGGGTTCAGGGTTCAGGGTCTATGGTTCAGGGTTTAGGGCTACTGGGGTATTGAGGGAGCCAGAGTCAGAGCGGTCACTGGGAAGCCTGCAGGCACCCTAGTCCCTAAACCCTATACCCCAAACCCTCCCCTAAACCCTAAACCCTCAACCCTCAACCCTAAACCCTAAACCCTAAACCCTAAACCCTAAACCCTACACTCCAAGCCCAGGTTCTGGAAGTCTCGCATGTTCGACCTCGAAGACGGCCAGGGGGGGAGCCTTGGTGTGTGCTTGGTGGTACCGCTTAGGGGGTTTAAGGCTTTAGGGTTTAGTGTTTACGGTTTTGGGTTTAGGGGTTAGGGGTCTAGGGGTTTAGGGGTTTAGGAGTTTAGGGGTTTAGGGGTTTTGGGGTTTTGGGGGTTTAGGGTTTAGGGTACCTCCGCTTTAGAGCTTTTTGGTTTAGCGTTTGGGCTTGGTAGAGTTTCGGTGTTTTTTCTTGTGTGCGTTCTTTTTCGGGCTTTCGGGTTTATAGGCTTTAGCATTTATAGGGTTTGCAGTATCTTTAAGGACATGAACCCCCCCCCCCCCCCAAACTCAGCTTATGGGGGGAGGGGAGTTGGGGTGAACACACACTGTCTTCCCTACAGCGTTTCACAGGACCCCTTTTACTGACCCACAGTCTGCGGAGTATATCAGTAATCTAGATACGTTGTTCATATAGCCCTGAGTATTCAACAAGCTGTGGGAATGTTGGATACGTGTTCTCAGTAGAGCTGCAGAGAGAGGGGCTTAAGCAAGTAGGGAAGTGTTCGGCTTCGCTGATCTCACGGAAAGACAGTATAGCAAAACCGTTTATTGTGTGAAAAGGTGCCATCTAAGTTGCTGCTTGCTTTTTTGTTGGGGGAAGGCACCTGCTGTAGTGGTGTTTGCCTGCTGTTAGGTGTTTAGGAACATGCCTCCAATCACCGACTGGTTCTTAGCAGGAAATGAGGAGCATTGGGCCTAGTACGCTACAGAATCCCTCAACGGTTGTATGCAAATATGAATATAAATATAAACATAAACATAAACATAAACATAAACATAAATAAATGATGAACAAATATATATATATATATATGTATATATATATATATTTATTTATCTATTTATGTATATGATTATGATCCCTTTCTGGGTACTCTAAATGAAACTGCCTGGCCACTTGTAATAAGCACCCACACATGTGACCATGCTCCAGAGAAGAGGGGATGTAAGGTACCGCACTTCCTTTGTCAGAGTTGGGCAACATTTTTACATTTTAAGGGCACTTAAGCCCATTAAGGAATATACATTTACATGTTTAATACTATCCCAACCAAGGGCACTTAAACCCAATAAGGAATGTACATTTAAAGTTTTAATACTATCCCAACCATGAACTCGATTCCCCATTGGCCTGGTAAGGGCCAGTAGGTCTGGCTCTTGCTGCTCAGGGTTCCCAGGGGGCTGGGCTTTCTGGGCATGAACGGGCATTCCCGAAACCCCAAACCCTAAACCCTAAACCCTAAACCCTAAACCTCAAACCCGAAACCCCAAACCCCAACATCTCAATGTAGGGTTCTTGAGGGAGGGGGGGAGCAAGGGGGGGGTATATAACCCAAGGTTCCCCCCAAACCCTAAACCCTAAACCCTAAACCCTAAACCCCTTGAAGCCCCCTCCATTAAGAACCCCATAGAAAATCAGGAACATCTGCGTGACCACCGCCCTAGACCCCACAGCTGGCAGCTACAGCCCCTTGGTGCAGATAAGAGGGATTCAGGGCCTTACTTGGGTTTAGGGTTTAGGGTTTAGGGTTTAGGGTTTAGGGTTTAGGGTTTAGGGTTTAGGGTTTAGGGTTTAGGGTTTAGGGTTTAGGGTTTAGGGTTTAGGGTTTAGGGTTTAGGGTTTAGGGTTTAGGGTTTAGGGTTTGGGTCTATAGAGTTTAGGGTCAAGGGATTCGAAGGGGTTTCAGGGGTTCAGAGGCTTTAGGGAATCTAGTGGCTTTAGTGGTTTAGGGTTTAGGGCTTAGGGGCCTTAGGGGTTGCCCCTCCCGCCCCAAAGACCCTAAACCCCAAACCCCAAACCCCAAACCCCAAACCCCAAACCCCAAACCCCAAACCCCAAACCCCAAACCCCAAACCCTAAACCCTAAACCCTAAACCCTAAACCCTAAACCCGAAGCCCGAAACCCTAAACCCTAAACCCTAAACCCTAAACCCTAAACCCTAAACCCTAAACCCTAGACCGACAGCCCTCAAGCCTACCTCAACCCTGAGCCCTAGGCCTTCACCCCTCGAACTCTAGAGCCCCAAAACCCTGAAGACCTAAAAGTCCCTAGAACGCCTATGTAGAAACCGAAAGCCCTAAAGCCCCTGGGTTTAGGGTTTAGGGTTTAGGGTTTAGGGTTTAGGGTTTCGGGTTTAGGGTTGAGGGTTGAGGGTTGAGGGTTGAGGGTTGAGGGTTTAACCCTTAAAGGCCCTAAATCCTTATAAGGCCCTAAACCCACAAAGCAGGTAATGACACGCGTGCATGCGCGGCATCCTCGTTTCTTTAATTGACTGCACATCCCCTCTGCCTCACCGCAGATACGCCTCAGTCGACCTGTGTACTTTCAAGAAGAAGTTTTGTGTAAGTCACGGCGTGTTGATCTGGGGTAGCCCCTCCACGATCATTGTCAAGCGAGCGAATGCGACGTGGGTGTAGCCATGTAATGGATATCGAACTGTCAGTACGAATCTCTAAGATGTTAAACCCTAAACCCGAAACCCTAAACCCTAAACCTTAAACCCTAAATCCTAAACTCAGTATGGATTTGGTGGCTTTTGTAGATCGGTTTGTCGGAATCTCCGTGTAGGTTTGCGCAAGTCGGTGTTTGGATGACTGCAAAGGGGGCTGTAGGGTTTAGGGTTTAGAGTTTAGGGTTTAGGGTTTAGGGTTTGGGGTTTAGGGTTTAGGGTTTAGGGTTTGGGGTACGCCATGTATTAGTATGCATATACAGCAACCTATAAGATATTTATGGTAAACTTCGAAGAACTGGAGTTCCTTTCTATCGAATCATACAAGTAGCCTTTACTTGGGTTATTCCACCATGCAAGAGCTCCACGCAAACTGTTAAAGCCCTAAACTCCTACACCCTATCAAAAGCCTCATTGTAGACCCCTAGCCCTGAACCCCAAACCCCAAAGCCCCAAACCCCAAAGCCCCAAAACCCCAAAACCCCCAAACCCCAAAACCCCAAAACCCCAAAACCCCAAAACCCCAAAACCCCAACACCCCAAAACCCCAAAAACCCAAAAACCCCAAAACCCAAACCCCAAAACCCCAAAACCCCAAAACCCCAAAACCCCAAAACCCCAAACCCCCAAACCCCCAAACCCCCAAACCCCAGACCCCAAAGGGAAGCTCATCTTTCGGCGCGGCCCAAGCGGCTGCCGACGTCTTCTGGGTGGGGTCCTGGTCAAGAGTGTTGAGGCGCCCGCAGGGGTTGGGGTTTGGGGTTTAGGGTTTAGGGTTTAGGGTTTAGGGTTTAGGGTTTAGGGTTTAGGGTTTAGGGTTAAGGGTTAAGGGTTTAGGTTTTGGGTTTAGGGTTTAGGGTTTAGGGTCCAAGGTTTAGGGGCCTTATGGGTCCTTTAGGTATGTTTGCCCTTATGGTGTTGAAGAGGATACTATTTGGGGATCTTTTCCGAGGGTTTTCAGTTCTGCATTGACACGTTTTGGGGTTCTTAAGGCGGGGGGAGGGGGGGTCAAGGGGGGTATGTACCCAAGGTTCCCTAATACTCCCTACTACTCCCAAAGGCTCCCTAAGCTTCCCTAAGTCCCTAGGTACCTAGCCCCCATGAACCCTACACCCTAAACCCCAAACGCTAAACCTAAACCCTAAACCCTAAACCCTAAACCCTAAACCCTAAACCCTAAACCCTAAACCCTAAGGGTCCAGGGTGTAGTGCTTCACATTGACTCTCCCGGCTTCCAACTGCTGGGTGAGTTTCCAGTTCCGGGGCTTTTGGGGGTTTGAGGGAGTGAAGAGGTTCAGGGTTTAGGGTTTAGGGTTTAGGGTTTAGGGTGTAGGGTTTAGGGTTTCAGGGTGTAGGGCTTGGGCATAGGTTTGAGGGTTCAAACCCCTCCAAGGGCTTCAGGGGTTGAAGGCAACGTAAACTGTAGGCCCTGAGCCCTACAACTGCATACTACGGGGGTTTTCGAAAATTACGGGACCCTTAATTTGGACCCCCAAATAGCAATAAGCACCCCAATGAGGTACCTCTATTTTCGGAAACCCCATATGCCGTAACCCTAAACCCTAAACCCTAAACCCTAAACCCTAAACCCTAAACCCTAAACCCTAAACCCTAAACCCTAAACCCTAAACCCTAAACCCTAAGTCTTTCAACCCTTAGGCCGCCGAACCGTCGAAGCAAAGCCTGAAACCACCCTATGCCCTCAAACCCCTAAACCCTAAACCCTTGACCCTAAACCCTAAACCTCTAATCTCATGCAAATTTCAGCTGGAGTGACGCACATGGATCTTTCGGCATGGGTCCGGCCCCAGTGAAGCAAATCAAGAATCTTGCTCGTGTGCTTTCTGCTGTCACGTATTTGCGGCCGTTTGGTCGTGAAGACTTGCAGACCGGGAAAGGTGCGTACTGGCTGTTTCCCTCCGAGACAGATCCCACCACCGGGGCCTTGGCGTCCGGTGATCATGAAGCTCCGGTTGGAGTGTTCCTTGTGTTGACAACGGACTTGCCAGATGATCCGGGGACTTGCTTCAGCGTGCCTTTTGCGCACAACACAGTGCCGCAGGACTTATCCTCGATCATTAGCCAGAGAGTCGTCCGACCATCGTATTACGATCGTGCTGACAGAACATGGTTGCTGTCCTCGGGATTCTATGGAAGAATGGCTTGGCCCCCATCGGCCATCAGGCAGCCATCCTAAGAAGCCTAAGCCTAGTGCTAAAGCCTCTGAAAACCCTACCCTACACCCTAAGCAAAGCAACCCTCTACCCCAAACCTGAACCCCTAAACCCGAACCCCTAAACCCTAAACTCTAATTAGCCTAAACCTTAAACCCTAAACCATAATTACCCTAAACCCTAAACCCTAAACCCTATACTCGAAGGACTACCAATCCCTCTGTGACCTGGCCCGCTGCGGCCGGGAACTCTGGGGCTTCGAGACGGCCTCCTGGCGACATGGGTTTGAGGGGTTTAGGGGTTTTAGGGTTTAGGGGTTTAGGGGTTTAGGGTTTAGGGTTTCGGGTTTGGGGTTTAGGGTTTAGGGGTTTTAGGGTTTAGGGGTTTTAGGGTTTAGGGGTTTAGGGGTTTAAGGGTTTAAGGGGTTTAGGGCTTGAGGGCTTGAGGGGTTTAGGGTTTCGGGTTTAGGGATTTAGGGTTTAGGGTTTAGGGGTTCACGGTTTAGGGTTTAGGGGTAGGTATAAGTAGGGTTACAAGTGCCTCGATTGACCTTGTAGCCTAGAGATGCGTACCCATGAGCCTTCAAGTGGGGGTCAAAGGGTCTTGTAACAGTTTAGGGTGTTGGGTGTAGGGTGTCTGGGTTAGGGTTTTGGCTTTTAGGGCTTAAGGTTTTTCGGGTCAGGGCTACGTTTTTTTTGGAGATGGAGACAAGGTGTATACGTACCAATGTCCAGTGGTTCATTCGCAGGGTTTACGTCTTAGGGCTTGGGACTTAAGATTTTTCAAGCAGCTCACTGACACAGAAGGTTCCCCGAAATCATGGACCCAGCAGTTCTCCTTCGCTCGACCCTAAACCCTAAACCACCCCGGAATTCTAGGGTGTCTTCAGCATTGAGACTGGCTCTGCTTGCATTCTGGATTAGGGTTCAGGGTTCAGGGTTCAGGGTTCAGGGTTCAGGGTTCAGGGTTTAGGGTTTAGGGTTTAGGTTTTTTTTGCACCTAGGCCACGAAGTATGTGTTAAAGGGCTTACAAAGAAGGTGACCTTTGCATGGGGCCTTGGGGGGGGGGGGGGGGGGGGTGGACGTTTAGGGTTTAGGTTTATAGGGGGTTCAGGGTTTAGGGTTCGGGGTTCAGGGATTAGGGTTTAGGGTTAGGGTTTAGGGTTTAGGATGAGGGTCTGGGGGCCTTTGTTGGCCTGTTATAATGCGCCTTCCGTTTGTAAGGTACGTACCCCAAAGATGAGACCATGACTTGGCACAAATGACCACTTACAGCCGGGCAAATAAGTTACTAACCCTAAACCCTAAACCCTAAACCCTAAACCCTAAACCCTAAACCCTAAACCCTAAACCCTAAACCCTAAACCCTAAACCCTAAACCATAACCCCATCGAACCCTAGGGTTTGTTGGGGTTTGGCAGCAATCTATTCCGGTGACCTAAAAAACTCTACAAACCTAAACCGCATAAACCGTATGAACCTTTGAACCCCCTTTGAACACTGGGAACCCTGAAGCCAGTTGCATTTCCACCACAATGGCTTACCACCAAGGCTTATGGCCTGTAGAGGCCTTACAGGGTTTATAGGGTAAGTTTTGGTTAAACCCCTAAACCCCTAAACCCCTAAACCCCTAAACCCTAAACCCTAAACCCTAAACCCTAAACCCTAAACCCTAAACCCTAAACCCTAAACCCTGACCTTAAACCTTAACCCCTGAACCCTACACCCCACGAGCATTGTCCTCTGAGCCTCAGGTGATCATGACCCACGGGCCCAAGGCAACGCCGGGTCAGATCGAAGAGCAGGTGGCCACCCTGGGGTTTAGGGTTTAGGGTTTAGGGTTGAGGGTTCAGGGTTCAGGGTTCAGGGTTTAGGGGTTAGGGTTTAGGGTTTAGGGTTGAGGGTTGAGGGTTGAGGGTTCCTGTACCCTCTCATTCCTCCCACTTTCAACCACTTTCAACGGCTCTTTCAACCCAAGACCCTAAAACCTGAACCCTAAACCCTGTCAGGTCTATCCCTCCCACTTGCCCGTGGCCACCGTTGCGCCCATAGCCCCGGGGCCTCCACGGCGCGTGGTGATCGTGGGGCACGGGCCGTGTCTTGACAGCGGAGGCGTTGAGGGTTTTAATGCGTTTCTGGTTGGGTTCAGGATATGTTCAGGCTGTTGATCTTGTTTTGGTTCCGGGTTTAGGGTTTAGGGTTTAGGGTTGAAACGTTCAGGCTGCTTATTTTGTTTTGCGCCAGGGCGCAAGTTTCCAGCAGGTTTTTGCCCCCGCCCTGGTGTGGGGTTGTTGGATTTCAGCGCAACTCCTGGAAGCTGAAGCTTTAGTGAATCCGGGTGTAGGGTTTAGGGTTTAGGGTTTAGGCTTTAGCGTTTAGGGTTTATGGTTAGCCAAAACCCCCAAATCAAAGTAAAAGCACAAGTTTCCAAGCCCTACGCCTCATCCCTTAGACTTAAAATGAGCCCTTAAGCCCTTGAAACCCGTGGGTTTAGGGGGTTGGGGATTGAGGCTTGAGGGTATGGGTTTAGAGTTTCGGGTTTATAAGGTTTCCCTATCCCTCTGGGCCCATTTTAACTCTTCATCAACAGTCTCTCCAAGCTCTGAGGATAGGCCACGCTCTCATCCAGAACTTGATGGAGGCTCCAAGAGTTTGGAGGGTTTAGGGTTTCGGGTTGGGGGGTTTAGGGTTGAGGGTTTCTGGAAGCCCAGAACCTTAAAGGTTGAGGGTTTGGTCAAGGGTTGAGGAGGTTGAGGATTTCGGGTTAGGGCTTACGGCTTAAGGTCGTAGTAGTAGAGTAGGTAACCTTTAACCTTTGTGGGGTAGTATAATCCCCTTATAATCCCAAAGGTTAACCTTTAATTCCCCCAGGTTACCGGACAACTGAGAGGTTTGGGGCAGGATATCAGGTTGTGGACAACTGTCCAAAAGCCCAAGAGCTTCGTTCTTGGGAAGGAATTGGGGAATGAGACCTACTATACAACGTCTTGAACGGGTTGGTTCAGGGTCTAGGGTTTAGGGTAGGGGGTTCGTGGTACCTAAACCCAAAATCCGATTTGCCCTAACTACCAAGTTCCCTGTCTTTACAGAGACTCTGGCCCTCAACCCTAAACCCTAAACCCTAAACCCTAAACCCCAAACCCCAAACCCTAAACCCTAAACCCTAAACCCTAAACCCGAATCCTTTTTCTGGGGGCGGGAGAGCACTCTAAGGGTTAAGGTTTGAGGGTTGAGGGTGGGAGTGGCAGTTTTGGGGCTGATCTGATCTGCATGATGGGCGCTCTTATGGTAAATGGGACCGCAGAAGGCCCTAAGCCCTAAACCCTGGTTTAGGGTTTAGGGTTTAGGGTTTAGGGTTTAGGTTTTAGGGTTTAGGGTTTAGGGTTTAGGGCTATGAATCCAGATCAACCCGAAAATAATCCAAACCCCAAGCCCCGCCCTCACAGTAAACTTTTTTCCACCTTAAACCCTCCACCCGGAAAGTGAGGGCCCCTCGCCATTTCGGGGTTTAGGAAAACAGGGACCAGCAATAAAGATCCTCACAAGTAGGGTTCCCTTATCAGAAGAACCCCAAGCCTGAAACCTAAACCCGAAACTAAACCCTAAACCCTAAACCCTAAACCCTAAACCCTAAACCCTAAACCCTAAACCCTAAACCCTAAACCCTAAACCCTAAACCCTAAACCCTAAACCCTAAACCCTAAACCCTAAACCCTAACCTTAAACCTTAAACCCTAAGCCCTAAAACCTAACCCCCATGTGGAGGTTCACGACAGGCCTTTGGCCATTACCGTGCTGTGCGAAGAGTCTCGCCTGGCCTACAACCGCGTCTCCATGACGTGCCTCGGTCGGTTTGGGGTTTAGGGTTTAGGGTTTAGGGCTTAGGGCTTAGGGCTTAGGGCTTAGGGCTTAGGGCTTAGGGTTTAGGGTTTAGGGTTTAGGGTTTAGGGTTTAGGGTTTAGGGTTTAGGGTTTAGGGCCTCGGTCTCTCTAGTCTTTCAGGCACCCTCTGGGGTTTAGGGGTTAGGGTTTAGGGTTTGGGGTTTAGGGTTTAGAGTTTAGGGTTTAGGGTTTAGGGTTTGGGGTTTAGGGTTTAGGGTTTAGGGTTTAGGGCGCCCTAAACTCAACCAGAGCAAGGGTTTGCAACAAAGAAGCCACCGAGTTCTTTGCAGCAGGGACCCGCAACTCTATAAGCCCTACAAGGGGCCCCCCCGCCCCCCTACTATCCTAACTATTATAGCTAAGGGACTTTATAACCTAATCTAGGGTCCTTATACCCCAACGTAGGGCCCTTATAACTCTACTTATTAACTTGGGCTGCCCCTCCTTGTAAACCTAGGCTTAAACTGTTCTCTTCGCTAAAGAAGGCCTTAGGCCTTAGGGTTGAGGGTCTGACATTTAGGGGCTGTGGTTTTGGTTGTTTTTTTTTCACTTTTGAGGTTTATGCTCTTCTGTTGATCGGCCCTGCAAGGCCCCTTAGAACCCCTAAAAGCCCAAAATCAGGAGCTAAACCCCAAGCCCTAAACCCCAAACCCTAAACCCCAAACCCCCAAACCCCAAACCCTAAACCCCAAACCCTAAACCCCAAACCCTAAACCCTAAACCCTCGAATCCCCAACATAAGGAGCTACTTCGAGCATCGCTCCGTGGAGGAGCTGTCGATTTGCAGCCTGGAGTGGCTCGCGGAGAAGTGCCCTGGCACTGGCCCCCCGCCCCCCCCCCCCAGACACTGGTTTAGGGTTTAGGGTTTAGGGTTTAGGGTTCAGGGTTCAGGGTTTAGGGTTTAGGGTTTAGGGTTTAGGGTTTAGGGTTCAGGGTTCAGGGTTTAGGGTTTAGGGTTTAGGGTTTAGGGTTCAGGGTTCAGGGTTCAGGGTTCAGGGTTGAGGGTTTAGGGTTTAGGGTTTAGGAACCCGGTTTTTGGGTGTGCGAACAAGACATAAATCGCAAAGCTAAAGACTTCCGATTCTGGTTTTGGCTTCTGCCTGCTTACGACCGAAGATTGATGCTTTGACAGTCCAGTTTGGGCTAAGGGTTCAGGGTTTATTGTTACTTAGGGTTCCTAAACCCTAAACCCCAAAACATAAACCCTAAACTCTAGAAGTGACTGCTTCAGGAACGTCTCCGTCATCTTTGCGCGGGCCACGCACATCGACCGGGCGCGCAAGCGGGTGGCGTATGCTGGCGCATCGGCCACAGGTGCCCAGGGGAAGAGGTTGTAGGGTTTAGGGTTTAGGGCTTTACCTCAACCCCAAAGACCTAAAATCCTAAAACCCCAAAACCCCAGAGAAAACCAGAACCCTAAAACCCCCAAACCCCTGAGACCGCAAAACCCCCAAACCCTTAAACCCCCAAATCCTAAAACCCTATCATCCTAACGCCCTACCCGAAACTCCAAAACCCTAGAACCCCGAAGCTCCAAAAACCTAGAACCCTCAAACCCCCCTGAACCCGAAACCACCTAGACTCGAAACCCCAGCCCTGAAGACCCCTAAACCCTAAACCCTAAACCCTGAACCCTAAACCCTAAACCCTAAACCCTACAAGCAGGCGAGCTTGAGTACGACGACCTGGTGCTCGCCACGGGCAGCTCGCCGTTTGTCCCCCCGGTTCCCGGGCTGAAGACCTCGACACCAGGCATCTTCCTCTACAGGACCCTTCTTAGGAGGGTTTAGGGTTTAGGGTTTAGGGCTTAGGGTTTAGGGTTTGGGGGGGATTGTTGGGAACACTTTTTTAATTTTTAGGTACTATAATTCTTCAGAACTAGCTAAAATTGTCATTTTTCCAGGGTTCCGAGTTCAGTATAGCCCGGGGCGCTGAGGGCCTAAACCCTAAACACCCTAAACCCTAAACCCTAAACCCTAAACCCTAAACCCTAAACCCTAAACCCTAGCCCTGAGACCTCCAATTCGGCAGATTCGGTCGGTAGAGCTAGCGCAGAAACCATAATATCAGCCGCCGGGTCGGTGGATGACATTGGAGGTTCAGAGTTCAGAGGCTTTTGTGTTCTAGGGTTTAGGGTTTAGGGTTCAGGGTTTAGGGTTATTGGGGTTTAGGGTTTAGGGTTTCTAGGTTCTGATCACAGATCAAGGGATTAAGCCCGTACCCCTAAGGTTGTACCCCGAAAGGTTCCCCTTAACTCCTCATATGGCCCTGATACTACCTTAAGGATCTGAAAAATGGGTCCAACCTTGAGGGTCCAAGGTACAGCACCTAGAAGTTTGGTGTTTCTTGTGTCATCAGGACCATTGAGGACATGGACGCAATCATCGCCAGGCGCCGGACTCTACACCCCAAGTATACCCTAGGCCGCTGGACCTCTAAGTTCACTCAACCCGCCTGACCCGCCAGAACCCTGAGCGGTAAATGCAAAGCCCTGAAATGTGATAAAGACCCGAAAGCCAGAGCCGGAAAACTCGATACTCTGAAGCCGTAGGCCCTGAAACCCCAAATCCTGAAAGCCTGAACGCTAAACTCGAAACCCTGAAACCTCGGGCCATTACCCTCGAGACTCGTGAAACCCCTGCACGCAACCTCCTCTTCAAGATCATGCACTGGCGTATACTCTAAGATGCACGGTTTAGGGCTTACACCCACGACCACACAAGTCATCCAAGCCCGATGCACCCTAAATGATACCCTAGCCCGCTTGGAGGATCGGCGGGCCTGGCAAGAAGTTGAGGTGTTGGGTGTAGAAATCCTAAACCCTAAACCCTAGAGTTTGGGTTTCGGAGCTTGATATAATCGAGTCATCCCCATCAGGGGCACCCAGCTCTCACCGGACGTGGAGGAAGCAATTGTTAACTAGGGTTGTTAAGTAGTGTAAGCCCACATTAGCTTGCTTTACAACCACAAATTGAACCATGAATGAACCGTGACAAATGCCACAACGGCCCTTGGCGGTTTTACAACAACTTCCTTCGAGATGCGTCAGCCAGTGTGTTCCAGACATCTAAGCTTGTGACATAAACCCTAAACCCTAAACCCTAAACCCTAAACCCTAAACCCTAAACCCTAAACCCTAAACCACAGATGGCACGGGGCAGCACTCACTGTCGACGGCCCACAAACGGAGAAATCCTGGGTGGAATCGTTGTCTCGCTCTTGGACCGATGCCCAAAGTGAACTACTGCCGCAGGACACTGGTTGTCAGAAACGGCACCAAAAGGTTCACAACAGCCAGAGCAACAGAGTTCCTCAAGCGTGCACTCGGCGCTACAGCACAGGCGCCAAGGTCCCCCATCGACACTAGGGTTTAGGGTTTAGGGTTTTAGGGTTTAGGGTTTAGGGTTTAGGGAGCCCTCAGATCTTCTAGCTTGAGACTAGGGACGACTGCTTCCTTGTGGTCCATCGACAGCCCTGTGGTCTCTGCTGTTCAATAGCCCTAAACCTTAAACCTTAAACCCCAAGCCCCAAACCCCAAACCCTAAACCCTAAACCCTCAACCCTCAACCCTAAGCCCTAAACCCTCAACCCTGAACCCTAAACCCAAACGAGGTAGGCCTGTATGGGATCCTCACTACCCCAACTGAGACTGTTTCAGGGTTTATGAGGTCATTTCGGCCTAGCTTCGGGTAGTGGATCCCCCCACCCACAACCCTACAAGCCCTTAAACACTATAATTAAGCCTAAAGCCCAAATCCTAAACCCCCAACCCCAAACCCCAAACCCTAAACCCCAAACCCTAAACCCTATACCCCAAACCCTAAACCCTAAACCCTAAGCCCTAAGCCCTAAACCCTAAACCCTAAGCCCCCAACCCCAAACCCCAAACCCCAAACCCCAAACCCCAAACCCCAAACCCCAAACCCTAAACCCTAAACCCTATACCCCAACTCCAAAACCCCAAACCCCCCCAAACCCCCCCAAACCCCCCCAAACCCCCCCCAAACCCCCAAACCCCCAAACCCCCCAAACCCCCCAAACCCCCCAAACCCCCCCCAAAAAACCCCAAACCCCCAAACCCCCAAACCCCCAAACCCCCCAAACCCCCCACCCCCCAACCCCCCAAACCCCCCAAACCCCCAAAACCCCCCCAAACCCCCCACCCCAAACCCCCCAAACCCCCCAAACCCCCAAACCCTAAACCCTAAGCCCTATACCCCAAACCCTAAACCCTAAACCCAAAACCCCCCAAACCCCCAAACCCCCCAAAACCCCCCAAAACCCCACGCGTCAGGGCCGCTGGGCGCCGTCGCGCCGCCGTCATCGGCGGAGGCCTCCTGGGTCTCGAAGCTGCCAAGGCGCCCTTTTGCGTGGTTGTTTAGGGTTTAGGGTTTAGGGTTTAGGGTTCAGGGTTCAGGGTTCAGGGTTCAGGGTTCAGGGTTTAGGGTTTAGGCACAAGCCCTTCGCGCAGCAATGCTAGAAGTCGACAACTGAGCTGATCGAAACAGTGGATGGATGGATCCCCTTAGTATAGGCTCCATGAAGGATACAGACTACGTACACCCTCAAACCCCAACACTCACATCAACCCTATAAACCCTGACGAACCTAGCAAACGCTAACAAACCCCAACCCCTAAACCCTAACAAACCCTAGAAACCTTAAAACCCTAAAGAATCTCAACCCCTCTCTCAACCACAAGACCTCCTCTTCACCCATCCTCCCCTAATCTTGTGGATGGAAACCCCCCAAGAAGTTTGGCGCTTAAACGGCCAGAAGGTTAAGCCCAAGCCTTAGCGCCCTAAGGCAAGTCTCAAGAAGCCACCCACCCAAAGAAAGACAAGAAGATCGCACTGAGAATGACAGTCGTAGCCCATGATCAGCATGAAGTAAGACAAATAGCACCCTGAACCCAACCCCAACCCCAAACCCCAAACCCCAAACCCCAAACCCCAAACCCCAAACCCTAAACCCGAAACCCTAGTTATGAGTAGAGTTAGACGAATGCTCCCCACTACTCCCTAAGGCTCCCTAAGGTTCCCTAAGGTTCCCTAAGGTTCCCTAGCTACCTACCCCCCACTGAACCCTAAACCCTAAACCCTAAACCCTAAACCTCTCCTACCATATAATTATAAACCTTAATGGTCTTCGTGGGCAAGGCCCAAATATTCGTGGGCAAGGCCCAAAGATTCGTGGGCAAGGCCCAGAAATTCGTGGGCAAGGCCCAAATTTTCGTGGGCAAGGCCCAAATTTTCGTGGGCAAGGCCCAAAAAATTCGTGGGCAAGGCCCACAAATTCGTGGGCAAGGCCCAAGGCCCAAAAATGCCCTTGAGACCCTAAGGGTCTGTGTTTAGGGTTTCAAGGCCTCAGGGCCTGTGTTTCGGGTTTCAGGGCGCAGCGTTTAGGGTTTCAAGGCCTCAGGGCCTGTGTTTAGGGTTTCAAGGCCTCAGGGCCTGTGTTTAGGGTTTCAGGGCCCAGCGTTTAGGGTTTCAAGGCTTCAGGGCCTGTGTTTAGGGTTTCAGGGTTTCAGGGCCTGCGTTTAGGGTTTCAGGGCCCAACGTTTCGGGTTTCAAGGCCTCCAGGCCTGTGTTTAGGGTTTAAGGGTCCAGCGTTTAGGGTTTCAAGGCCTCAAAGCCGTGTTTTTTTTCAAGTTTTTCCGGGTTTTTCAAGGTTTTTCATGTTTTTTTTGAAGGTTTTTCCATGTTTCTTAGGGTTTTCTCAGGGTTTTTCTGAGGAAGGGCTGCCCCCGCGACCTTTTCACAACCTAGTTCTGGTGTTTAGGATTTCAGGGTCTCAAGGCCTGGTGAACGCCTATGTTTAGGGTTTCAGGCCTCGTGTTCAAGGCTTCAGGGCCTCAAGGCCTGCTGTTTAGGGTTTCAGGGCCTTCAGGCCGGGCGGTTAGGGCCTCAAGGCTTGACGTTTAGAGTTCCAGGGCCTCAAGGCCTAATATTGAGGGTTCAAGGCCGAACGTTTAGGGTTTCAAAGCCTGAAGGCCTGGTGTTTAGGGTTTCAAGGCCTCAGTTTAGGGCTTCAAGACCTCAAAGCCTCGCGTAGTTTAGTATCTCCATCTCCTCGTTTGTTAAGTGGAAGCCATTCATTATGTTATTAAACCATCCTAATAAAAAGAAGAAATATTTTTTCTTAATGTTGTGGGAACTTCGGGTGGGTGGGTATTTTTCGATGTTCTAAACACAGAGCCTAAACGAGGAACTGCTCGACCAAGAGCTCTTGAACCCTAAACCCTAACCCCAACAAAAGGTGACGCTGAGAATCGAACCCATGTCAGGCCTTGCTCGACTTGGGCCTAGAGACGCACATCCTGGAGAGTGCGCCACGGCTGATGCCGTCCCAGCTCGATGCCGCCCGGCTCGGGGTTTAGGGTTTAGGGTGTAGGGTTGAGGGTTGAGGGTTGAGGGTTTAGGGTTTGGGGGTTAGGGGTTTGGGGTTTGGGGCTTTAGGATGAGGGTTTAGGGTTTAGGGTTTAGGGTTTAGGGGGTTTGGGATTTAGGGTTTGGGAACGTCCGGGGCCTATAGGGCTGATAGAGCTTATAGGGTTTCAATACAATTTCACAGGGTTTAGAGGGTCCAGAGGGCCTATATGGTTTACAAGGTCTGTAGGGTTCATGAGTCCCATTGTTTGAAGACCATGATATACCCGATTAAGTCCCAGGGCCCATACTTCAGAACCTAGAGTTTAGGGTTTACGGTTTAGGGTTGGAAAAATAGGGGACCATGCCACTGCCCCTAGGAGTTTCTTGGTTTAGGATATAGGGGCGGGGGTTGAGGTTGCAATGAAGTTGAATATTAAGGCGCTAAACGCTAAACCCTAAACCTTAAACCCGTGTGCACAAACCCCTAAACCCTAAATCCTAAACCCTAAACCCCTATGGACCCTAAGCCCTGAACTTGCAGGATTTGGGGGCAGGGGGGGAGGGGGAGAAATGTGAAACCACGAGTCTTGAACCGCAACCCCTACATATCCCAGCTCTGTCCCAACCCTAGGGTTTAGGGTTTAGGGTACAGGGGTTTGTGCACAACCCTGAACCCTCACCCCTAAACCCTAACCCCTGAACCCTAAACCCTAAAGCCTAAACCCTAAGCCCAAGGCCGTGGCCGGAGACCTCCTGAAGAGACACGTGGAGGGCCTCGGTTGCGGCGTCCACGTGGCGGTGCAGCTACAGGAAGTCCTGGCCGCCGAGGCGTTGAAGGGTTTTGGGTGTAGGGTGTTCGGGCTTTTGGGGTTTAGGATTTAGGGTTTAGGGTTTTAGGGTTTTAGGGTTTTAGGGTTTAGGGTTTAGGGTTTTAGGGTTTAGGGTTTTGGGTTTTGGGTGTTAGGGCTTGTGGGTTTAGGGTTGTATAGGGTTGAGGTTTGTACAGGTTTTAGGTTTTTAGGGTTTGAGGTTTCAGGGTTCAGTGGTTTCGGGTTTTGATTTAGGTTCTTCGGGTTTAGAGTCTTAGGGCTTGCAGGGTTTGGGGGCGTTATGGTCTTTAGGGCTGTTTTGGGCTTTAGGGCTGTCGGGTTTTGGAGGTTTCGGGGTTTTGTTGGGTTCTAGTGCTGTTTGGGTTCGTGCAATATAATTAGGGGTTTTAGGGTTCAGAGTTGTAGGGGGCTGTTCAGGTGGGCGGGTTCAGGCGTCCTAAGCCCGAAAACCCTAAACCATAAACCCGTTTATGCAGGGGTTTAGGGTTTAGGGTTCAGGGTTCAGGGTTTAGGGGAGGTTAGGGTTTAGGAAAGCCACTATACCGGACTACTTAAAGGAGGGGGTTCAAGGTTAAAGGGTTTTAGGAAGGTTGCGGTTTACGGCCGTTCAACGCTTCATCCCTTGAATCGTAACCCTAACTGTGTCGTGTAATCTATGGGTGGTTTCGGCGCTCGGTGACCAAAACGGTGAAAAAGACCCATGGGTTGGGACGGGCGTGGGGCGTGGGTTCTGGCTCTCGGGTCAAGGTTAGGAATTTAAAGACTAGGGCCAGGGGACTGGAACTTTGGGCCTCGGACCCTTGGAGGATCGGGGGCTTGGTCGTACTAAGTAGAGATTTTGAAGTAGAAGAACCCCGGTTGGTGCCGGTTTCAATGTACCTGAAACTCTACTTACCCTAAACCCTACACCCTAAACCCGAAACCCTAAACCCTAGCCCTAAACCCTAAACCGCCTAAGCCCCCGGATCCTCCTAGCAGGATGGCATCTTCGGGCTGCGCTACGCGCAGAATGGCCTGGAGATGGAGTTGAACATCGACCTGCTGGTGCCTGGGCTTTGACGCTTCCCCCTGGTTCTTAGTAGGGAATGAGGGAATTCGGGCCCTAAACCCTAAGCTCTAAACCCTAAACCCTAGACCCCAAACCCTAAACCCTAAACCCCAAACCCTAAACCCTAAACCCTAAACCCTAAACCCTAAACCCTAACCCTCTATATACCCTTTAAGGGATTACATGGGGGTACCTGATTCCCTCACTCCCTACTAAGAACCAGCCAGGCTTTTGGGTTTAGGGCTCGGCTCAGGGTTCAGGTTGTGGGCTGAATTACTTACTTCTCCAACAGCTGAACTTTAAACTTTTTGGGTTCCCTTTTTTAGTAGGAATAATAAAGTTTAACCTTTTTTCCCCTTGGTTATTGGAGAAGTAAGATTAGGGTCGTTTGCGACATATTAGAGGGTCCATCTACAGAGCTGTTCTTGAACGAAGTACCCTACAATTGTGGGGTACCTTGCTACTTTTTCTCCATGGGTTTGGGGTTTAGGGTTTAGGGTTCAGGGTTCAGGGTTCTGGGTTTAGGGTTTAGGGTTTAGGGTTTAGGGTTTAGGGTTCAGGGTTTAGGGTTTAGGGTTTAGGGTTTAGGGTTTAGGGTTCAGGGTTTAGGGTTTAGAGTTTAGGG
Organism: Symbiodinium natans; assembly: GCA_905221605.1. Classification (NCBI taxonomy): domain Eukaryota; class Dinophyceae; order Suessiales; family Symbiodiniaceae; genus Symbiodinium; species Symbiodinium natans. The sequence continues at coordinate 153,114 of CAJNDS010002465.1, read as the reverse complement.
TTTAGGGTTTAGGGTTTAGGGTTTAGGATTAGGGTTTAGGGCCTCTGGCCTCTGGTCCTTGTCCGTCTTTCTAAGACCAACACCGTCGCCGCCACCGAGTTTTGTCGCTGAAATACCCTAAACCCTAAACCCTAAACCCTAAACCCTAAACCCTAAACCCTAAACCCTAAACCCTAAGTTCCCGAAGCATAAGGTTCTCGGGGGAGGGGGGTTCCCAGTACGCCAGCATACCTCAGGGTTTTTTTCTAAACTCTAAACCCTTCTTTTCTTTGGGGCAGCGGGAACCTCCCCTAAGTTGCGATGAGCAGTACGACCGCTCACAGCCTGGGTGAGGTTCAGTCAGTCTTGGAGGATCTCCAAAGTGTCACCCTGCTGTACTTGTTCAAGGGTTCAGGGTTTAGGGGTTCACTTCGCAATTAGCTTTTAGGCTACGTTCTATCGAACCTAGTCCCTAAATATTCCTGGTCTCGATCTCGTCCATGGATTCCATTTCTTTTTAGAGAACCCCCCCCCCCCCCCCGAAAAGAAAAAAAAAAAACACGTCCCCAGATCATCCTCTAAAACAAACGAAGTCGGCTGAAAACGTCCATGCCTTTTCCGTTTCGTATATTTCTTTAACCCTACAAGGAGGGGCCCCCCACGTTATAAGTAGAGCCATAAGGGCCCTGATTTGGGTTATAAGAACTCCATATTCGGTTATACGTCAGTTAGTATAGTAAGGGGGGGCCCTCCTTGTAAACCTTAAACCCGACACCCTAATTAAACCCAAAACGTTTTACTACACTCTGGCCCGAAGCCATCCAGCCAGTGTTTACCTTTCTTTTGCAGTCTATGCTCATCCTATTTTTCCGGCCCGCTGAAATTCCAAAGATACACATGAATGGCATGTTTCCGCGTTATTTTCATTTGCCATGCTTGTTCCGTTTTCTGCGCCCGACGGGCTTACTTCGTTTTTTGGTTTTCTCGGCCCGCAACAATTTCAGGCCATGTTTGCTTCCTAAACCCTATAGACGCTAAATAGAAATCTGCATGTCAGAGTCTCGAGGGCATCTGCAGCAAAGAGCATAACTTTTTCTACTCAGCAGAATCTACGCCGACCGAGTAACCTAGACTCCCACGAAAATGTTTCTGAAACCACAAGTCTGCTCCCGCAACCATGCAAAAACAAAAACCGCGATTAACGTCTGCAGCTCTGCAGCCAACCGCAAACCCCTACCCAAATACCCCGGCCCAAGCAAACCTTAAACTTTGGTAGACCCGAAACCCTAAACCCTAAACCCTAAACCCTAAACCCTTAGTCCTACACCCACATCTCGGCAATACATTCAGTGATTGGGTTGAAGAGGAGAATATTTACGAACATTTTTCAGAGGGCTTAAAGGCCATCAATGACCAATTTCAATCCCTGAGCCCCCCCTCACCACCAGAAGCATCACCAGGTAGTGTCATGCGGCATCAGGCAGGTGTGCTTGGGGCAGGGGTGGTGCACTTCTTCCAGGTTCCTTCACATCTTCCAGCGCTGGATGATGCGGTCTTGTAGGGCTACCTGAATCATGGAACCTTCAGAAAACCTGAGCCCTAGGTCCACTTATGAACCCTAAACCCTAAACCCTAGACCCTAAACCCTAAACCCTAAACCCTAAACCCTAAACCCTAAGTGTAAGAGTTTCGGCTTTACGCTTGAAGGTTCCGAGGCCGACGGTCCAACTTCCAACCCCCCTACCGTATCATGGGAGCACCCAGCCCAGAGGCAGGACAGGGATGAGAGGGAAGTGAACCCTAAACCCTAAACCCTAAACCCTAAACCACCTAAAATGCAAGTCTAGGATGTCCAGTTTAGAATCCGGTAAGAATCACAAACCCCATTTTAAGCAAGAAAAGGCACCTTGTTTCATCCTCTTACTGGGCAACCTTAGAAGTGCTAAAGGACATCGTATCATGCAGATCCACTCAAGATTGGAGTGGATGTTTCTATTTAAGCTAATTACAAGATATCCCTCAGGTTCCAATCAGTCTCACTCGCCTCTAAATGCTGGAAAGTGGTCAAGGTGATGGGCGCAGAGATCAGAGAGGGGTTTCTCTTTCACTTTGCACGACATCCCGAGCTTGCCTTCTAGCGACTCGCCTCCGCCACCGCGCGGACCAAGACATCGTCCAACCTGGTGAGGCAGTGGGAGCACGCCGTCTGCTGGTGGAGGAACGGCGCCACATGACCCAGGGGGGATCGAGTTGGTGGGGGGCGCACGGCTGGCGCGTGGACATCTGGAGGCCTATCTCCTCCCACACCTACCCATTCGGTTTAAGGTTTAAGGTTTAGGTTTTAGGGTTTTGGGTTTAGGGTTTAGGGTTTAGGGTATTCTTGCTGCCGGACTTTCCGTCCCGAGCGCCAGCGGCACGCCCCCCGAACCCCGGCACAGTGGTGGTGTCTCAGGGGTTGATGATACGAAAAGTCATACACCCCAAGCTATATCCTCCTTGGGAAACATTTTTGGTGTTTTTGTTTATACAAACCCCAAGAGGATATTAAACATATTATTCTTATTAAGGTTCGAAGGGGAGTATAGCAAGCCCAAAACCCTAAGTCAGAACGCCTGAGCCTGAAACCCCAAACCCTCGACCCCAAACCCGAAACACCAAGGCCTTAACCCCCACCTTCAACCCCGAACTCCCAAAACCTGAGCCCCACATCCCAAAGCCCTTCTGCTCCCCAGACCCTCAAATCTTAAAAAGCCCTAAACCCTAGCCTTAAACCCTAAACCCTAAACCCTAAACCCTAAACCCTAAACCCTAAACCCTAAACCCTAAACCCTAAACCCTAAACCCCTCCCTCAAGGGGCCCCTTCTGATGCTCCGCCAGGCCGCGGGATGAACTGGCGCGCAGCTGTGGCCTGGAGTTGGGCACCTCGGCTGAATACCTTGGGGGGGGGGGGGGGGGGGGGGGGTTTAGGGGGTTTAGGGTTTAGGGTTTAGGGTTTAGGGTTTAGGGTTTAGGGTTTAGGGTTTAGGGTTTAGGGTTTAGGGTTTAGGGTTTAGGGTTTAGGGTTTAGGGTTTAGGGTTTAGGGTTTAGGGTTTTTTAGGGTTTTAGGGTTTAGGGTTTTTGGGTTTTGGGGTTTTGGGGTTTTGGGGTTTTGGGGTTTTAGGGTTTTTCGGGTTTTCGGGGTTTTGGGTGGCAGCCCTGGCCCGGTTCCCTGGCCCGCGAGGATGGGATCCAGTACTTGGCAAGTCTCTGCTCGGGGCTTTTGGGATCTTTGGAGGGCTTGGGGGTTTAGGGTTTATCGGGTTTTAGGGTTTTAGGGTTTAGGGTTTAGGGTTTTAGGGTTTAGGGTTTTAGGGTTTAGGGTTTTAGGGTTTAGGGTTTTAGGGTTGTAGGGTTTAGGGTTCAGGGTAGCACAGTGGTAACCTTTTCCCCTTATTTGGTTCAAGGTACCCTTATACAGTAAGCCCTTATTGTAGTGTGGTTTTGTGAGCCACCAATTTAGTGAGTAGTTGCCAAGTAGACTTATACGCACGCCTACAAGGGGCCCGAAGTTTATCCTCCTCCATCACCTGCCTTTGTAACTACTTGCCGGTGAAGCTTTTGAGTGTGCAGGCAGGCTAAATAGGCCTCGTGACTCTCCTCTCCCTTCGTAGCTTTACGAGCAGGGCGTATTGCTCAGGCAATCGACTTCAAATTTAGGTCTCACAGGGTAACAGCAGGCAGAGTTTTAGTAAGTTGGTTTTAAGTCATTGACATAGGCTGACCCCGCCCCTCAACATAGGATAACCATGGCCTAGTTTATCACCTGCTTGCTAAGTTCCCGAAGCCTCTTCTCAACCCCAAGCCCCAGAGCGTAACGTGCAAACCCCGAACCCCTAAACTACCAGTTGCTTAAGAACCCCCGAAAAATCAAAAGTGTTCTTCCTTATGAGGGCAGTACACGGATTGTCATTTTTATTGGGGGAGGGGGGGGGGGGAATGAACCCTAAACCCTATCGTGCTAGATTTGGGTGGGGCGAAGGTCAACGAGGAGGTGTCCAAGTCGACAGCTGCCTTCGCTCCACCAGCGACGCCAACATCTACGCCGTCGGGGAGGCCCCTTTGTGGCTTCGGGTTTGGGGTTTAGGGTTAGGGTTTAGGGTTGAGGGTTTAGGGTTTAGGACTTAGGGTTTAGGGTTTAGGGTTAGGGTTTAGGGTTTAGGGTTTAGGGTTTAGGGTTTAGGGTTTAGGGTTTAGGGTTTAGGGTTTAGGGTTTAGGGTTTAGGGTTTAGCGTTTAGGGTTTAGGGTTTAGGGTTTAGGGTTTAGGGTTTAGGGTTTAGGGTTAGCAGGGAATGAGGGAATCAGGGCCCTGTACATACCCTGTAAGAGATTTTTTTAGGGTAACTCATCCCCTCATTCCCTACTAACCAACAGTAAGGTTTAGGACCCCGAAACCCTTCTGAGGGTAGTTTCATGGGCCCTTTATCTGGTCCCTAACCTCCTTTATAAGGGGTACCCTTTCAAGGGCCCATACTAAGAGACCATGTTGCTACCCTAAGAAATCCCTAAACCCTAAACCCTAAACCCTAAACCCTAAACCCTAAACCCTAAATCCGAAACGCCAAGCCCTCCTTGCAAATGGTGGAGTGTTGCAACCTCCGCCTTGTCTGGCAGCCCTTATTTAGGGTTTAGGGTTTAGGGTTTAGGGTTTAGGGTTTAGGGTTTAGGGCTCTTGGTTGGGATGTTCCCTTATACTAACAGTCCTTGTCAGAGATTGTAGTACCCCCTACTATTAATCCCTTTTCAGGAAGGTGGAACATCCCAAGCTTTTGGGGATTCACGGTTTTTGCGGAGAGTTTTTGCGGAGATGATGTTCCGGTCCTCCCGTGAGTTGCTTGGGGGTTGGAGTTTTGCAGCTCCGGGATAAGCTAGTGGTTTAAGGTTTAGAGTTTGGGGTCTATAGGGATTAGGGTTTTGGGTTATCCCAAATGCTAAACCCTAGACCATACAGGTCTGTGGCTTTTGAGGTCTTATGCGGCATAAGTTTGAGAACTTGAGGTGCAGTTCCCAAAATCCCTAAACCTCAAAGCCCAAACCTTAAAGCTCAAACTGAATCCCTGGGAGGTTGCCCAAACCCGTTAAAATCCACACAGAAACCTGTCAAACCCTGCAAAACCTACAAACCCTAAATTCCCAAAACCGCTAAGCCCTAACTCCTAACTCCTGAAGAGCCCCCTACTACACCCCAACCCTCAACCCTAAACCCCAAAAACCCTCAACCCCAAACCCTAAACCTAAACCCTCAACCCTCAACCCTCAACCCTCAACCCTAAACCCTAAACCCTAAACCCTAAACCCTAAACCCCTCAGAGGTGGCCAGCCATGAAGGCATGGTCTACGGGCTCTGGAAGCCGGGCACCGAGCAAGCAGAGGCCCGGCGTTTTGGTGGCTTTAGGGTTTAGGGTTTAGGGTTTAGGGTTTAGGGTTTGGGGTTTAGGGAATCGGGCGCAGAGCTCCTGTCCCTAAGCCCAACTTTGAGGTTCATGGTACTTATTAACCAATGATAGCTGTTCTTATCACTGTACTTACAACCATATTAGGGCAGTTAAGGGGCTTAGAAGTGGGCTAGAAGTACAGTTAGAAGTGGTTCAGAAGTACCATGAACCTCCAAGTACTCCCAAGCCCTAAGCTCCTGCACTCCCAGAGTCCTGAGCCCTAAGCGAGGCCCTCACGTCCGAGACCCTGAGCGCCTCAACATAATTCCTTCAACTCCGCAAGCTCTGATCCCTAGAAACCCCTAAACGAGTTTAGGGTTAAGGGTTAAGGGTTTAGGGTTTAGGGTTAGGGGTTCAGGGCTTGTTAGAGGGTTTCCAGCGAGAATCCTGCTGGAAGACACTCGAGAAGCACTGAGTGGGACGGGCGTGGCACTGCAATGGAACCAATGCGGGACGTGCAAGCATAGTGGCTGAGGTTTTTAGTGAGCTTAAAAACCGAAGAAATTCAGCCTTCACACACACACACACACACACACACACACACACACACACACACACACACACACACACACACACACACACACACACACACACACACACACACACGCCCAATCCTATTATAACCCTGCGGACCCCCCTGAACCCTTAACTCTAAACCCTATCGAGAATAACGGGCCAAGTACGGCTTCTAGGATACCATCAATTACAGTTTATGCCCTAAACCCTCAACCCTCAACCCTGAACCCTAAACCCGAAACCCTAAACCCTAAACCCTAAACCCTAAACTCTAAACCCCGCGAAAGCTTTGGGTAGGTTCTGGCCGGCACCTTGGCAAGCCCCTCCGCAGGTGCGCTTTCGGGTTTAACCCTAAACCCTAAACCTGCTAGTCAGGGTTTTGGGGATTATTGTTTAGGGCTGGGGTTTAGGCTTTAGGGTTTAGGATTCGAGGTTTTGGGATTAGAGTTTAAGGTTAGAGGTTTGGATGTTTAGGGTTAGAGTTTTCGAGAGGGTTTAGGGTGTAGGGTTAGAGTTACTGGGTGCATTTTGAATTCAAGCCAGGGTTTGGGGGAGGCTGATGTTGCTGTTGACTTCGGATGGGAGCTTGGACGCATTCGGACTTGCTTGGGCTTAGGGGTTCCTTTGGGTTAAAGTTTGAGCTTTCGGGATGAGGGTTTGGGTTTAGCGTTGCATTTTCCAAACAGAACCCAGTGCTTCACCGTCTCAACCATTACCATTCAAGGGTTTATTTCCTCCAGCGCCCTGCCTACCAAGACGCCATACCGCAAAAACCTGAAACCCGACCCCCCAAAACCCCTGAACCAGGCCCTTAGCCCCAAGCCCCAAGCCCTAGCCCGAAACCCTAAACCCGAAACCCTACACCCTAAACCCTCAACCCTAGCCCGAAACCCTAAACCCTAAAACCGACAGGCCTCCGCTACCATGGCAGCGACCTTTCGACCAAATTGCGCCCTGGCACGTATGGGCGTTTCGATGCGTGGTCCCTTAATTACAGTATAGGGTTCTTAAGGGAAGGGGGTTCATGGGGTTTAGGGTTTAGGGTTTAGGGTTTCTAGGTTCTAGGGTTTAGGGTTCAGGGTTGGGTTTGGGTTCAGGGTTTAGGGTTTAGGGTTCATGGGGGTACCTAGCGAAGCTTCGGGAGGTCTAGGGAGTAGTGGGGAGAATTCTGGAACCTTGGGTTTCCCACCCCCCTTGAAACCCTCCCTTAAGAACCTTATAACTTAATGATGGGCCCTAAACCCTAAACCCTAAACCCTAAACCCTATAATCATGGGCCCTTTTATGTACCCCTTCTAGGGCTCGGAGTAGGCCCTTATTCCCCTTGTTTAGGGTTGAGGCCCCCTGTTTCAAGCCACGTTTAGAACCAAAAAGAGTGCCCCTTTTGCTATTCCTAGGTTACTCTTGGGTCACCCTAAACCCTAAGCCCTCAACCCTAAACCCCAAACCCCTAAACCCTAAACCCTAAATCCTAAACCCTAAGCCCTAAACCCTAAACCCTCAACCCTGGGATCCCTTGTACCGTACAAAACCGAAGGGCCCATATTAAGGCACCGTGTCACTTCCCTTCGAGTTGTACATCCCTAGCACCAGACCCCAGAGCCCCAGAAGTAGGACCCAAGCCCCAAACCCCAAACCCCAAACCCCAAACCCCAAACCCCAAACCCCAAACCCCAAACCCCAAACCCCAAACCCCAAACCCCAAACCCCAAACCCTAAACCCTAAACCCTAAACCCTAAACCCCGCACCTAATGCCCAAACCCTAAACCCCAAACCCAAAACCCCAATTCCTAAACCCCAAACCCCTCAAATCTCAAACCCCAGCAACCATCCTATGCCCCTGGAAAGAGTAGTTGCAAGTAGGGTCTGAAGTACCGTAATCAAGGTCACAGTCAGGGTTGCCTTACAAGTCTCCCTACCTATAGCAACCCAAGAACCTTCAAGTAGTAGCCCTAAACCCTAAACCCTAAACCCTAAACCCTAATTTCACACCCATGAACCTTCCCCCCCCCCCCCCCTGCCATGCCTGAGGAAGCTCCTGGGCTGCGGGGTGGCCTCTTTTGGTGAGTCGGCGTCCTTCTGGCAGAGCCGGATGTATGAGGCGGGGGGGGGGGGGGGGGGCTTAACGTGAGTAGGGTTTAGGGGTTCGGGGTTAGGGGTTAGGGTTTAGGGGGTGTAGGGTTTCGAGAGTTTAGGGAGTTTAGGGTTTAGAGTTAAGGGTTTAAAGTTAAACGTTTGGGGTCGGGGTCGTGCGCTTAGGCGACAATGACTAGGTAGGACCCTGCTTGATATTTTCTCTGCATGGGCTGAAAGAATTTTGTTAGTATGTTCAGCCGGGTTAGGGTTGAGGGTTTAGGGTTTAAGGTTATAGTTATCTATTTAGGGTGCGGTGCACGAGTCCACTACAGAATGGGGGGGGGGGCTCCGAAAATAGGGATATTCTTTTTTTTTTTTTTGGGGGGGGGGGGGGGGGGGGGGGGGGGGGGGGGGGGGGGGGGTGTCCTGTCAGGGGGGGATTAAATATTCTATTTGGGGGGGGGGGGGGGGGGGGAATAATAAAATGGGCGTACCCCTGTTTTTGGAAATGCCCAACCGTCAAGAAGTCGTTTTTGGGCTTCAGGGTTTAGGGTTGAGAACGGGTATGTAACCCGAGGTTGCCTAAACCCTACACCCTAAATCCTAAACCCTAAACCCTAAAACCCATGTGCTTCCAGAGTCTGGGACAGTTTCGACCCGAAACCCCAAACCCTAAACCTTCACTTTTTGATACGCAGCGCTCAGGCTCGAAACATGAGGGCAGGCAGGCGTAGCCAGGTGAAGAGGAGAGGCTCCACAGAGCAGCCGGCAGCCGTGCCAAGGCCGGCAGCTGCGCCGGCCGCAGCTGCGCGTCAGCCTCCGACTCCGCCCGCGCCCAAGCGGGCACGCCGTGCAACGCACGAGGCATGGCAGTGCGGAGGTGACTGTGCCAAACCGTATTGAAGAACGCTTCCGTTGCTTCCGTGCACGGGTGACTGTGCCAGATCGTCTTGAAGAAGTGAAGAGCTCTTCCGTCGCTTCTCTAAACCCTAACCCCTAACCCCTAACCCCTAACCCCTAACCCCTAAACCCTAAACCCTAAACCCTAAACCCTAAACCCTAAACCCTAAAACCCTAACCCCTAAACCCTAAACCCTAAAACCCTAAACCCTGAACCTTAAACCCTAAACCCTCCCTTAAGGATGAGCCCCCAACCCTATAGGAAGTCGCGACGAGATTGATGACGATGCCTTCGAGAGTCACCCCCGTGTTTATTTGTCGCATTGTTCCTTCGTTCGGAGGGCCTTGCTCCTCCACGGCCCACACCCTAAACACCCTGGACCCTAAACCCTAAACCCTAAACCCTAAACCCTAAACCCTAAACCCTAAACCCTAAACCCTAAACCCTAAACCCTAAACCCTAAACCCTAAACCCTAAACCCTAAACCCTAAACCCTAAACCCTAAACCCTAAACCCTAAACCCTAAACCCTAAACCCTAAACCCTAAACCCTAAACCCTAAACCCTATCCTGTACCCGAAGTGCTCAACTCTCCCCAAGCTTGAAAGCCTTGAGACAGGTCCTGAAGACGGACGAGAAGCCGTGCCTTTGCGCCACTCGGCTTCTTTTCTTTTGACTCAGGGCATTGTTTAAGGTAGTTGGGGCCCCTAAACCCTAAACCCTAAACCCTAACCCTTGCCCCTTCTGCACGATTTCCCTGCTGGCTTTTGATAGAGTTTAGAGTTTAGGGTTCAGGGCTAAACCCTAAACCGTAAACCCTAAACCCTAACCCCAGATTAGCTCACTCTCTTGGCACAGCATGTGAGGTCCGGTCCGTTCTGGATGCCTCCTCCAGGACGTCGAGCTTTTCGGTGCCGGCGCTGGTGTCTCCAGTTTGGGGTTAGGGTTTAGGGTTTAGGGTTTAGGGTATAGGGTTTAGGGTTTAGGGTTTAGGGTTTAGGGTTTAGGCGTGCATGTTCACAAAACCCTCAATCCTAAACCCTACACTGCCGAAACCCTCTGGGAGTCCCCTGGTTGTAGGGTTGAGGGTTCAATCCATAAACCCTACACACCAGAAGCCCCCAGCCCTTGACAACCTATAAACCTAAAAAGCCATTATCCCTGTAAACCCGATAAGCCCTGAGCCCTGAGCATCCCAGATCCCCTTAGAACCCTATAGCCCTAAACCCTAAACCCTAAACCCTAAACGCTAAACCCTAAACCCTAAACCCTAAACCCTAAACCCCAAGCATCCCAGACCCCCTTAGAACCCTGAGGATCTACCGGAAGCTGATCTTCAAGCGCCTCCCGGGCGGAAGCATGCGCCTCATGGGCGGGATCTTGATCAACAGCACAGAGGCCCGAGGTCGAGGGTCAAGGTTTTAGGGGTTTCGGGATTTAGGGTTTAGGGGTTTAGGGTTTAGGGTTAAGTGTAGGGTTGAGGGTTAAGTTGTGGGTTTAGGGTTTTGGGTTTAGGGCTGTAGGGGCTGACGGCTTAGGTTCCAGGCCTTTGTGGGTCGGTTTCATCATTAGGGCTTCAAAGCGGCTTTAGTAGAGGGTTTGAAGTTGTACCTTTGCACCCCAAAGCCTTCAAGGCTTAGGGTCCAAGCATGTTCACATCCAGCCCAGAAACCACAGTCCGCAACCCCTGGCGGCCGGAATAGGGTTTAGGGTTTAGGGTTTAGGGTTTGGGGTTTAGGGTTGAGGGCTCAGGGGAACCCCAAAACCCTAAGCACAAAAACCGAAAGTCCGCACGCAAGCCTTGGCCGCTCAAAAGGACTTCCCCAACTTGTGCGACCTCTCCCGCTGCGGGAAAGAGCTGCGCCTGGGCACAAGCGATTTAGGGTTTAGGGTTTAGGGTTCGGGGTTCAGGGTTCAGGGTTCAGGGTTCAGGGTTCAGGGTTTAGGGTTCTTCCTTGTAAGGGTAATCTAGGGATTATTACTTTTCATTTTTTGGGGGGTTCTTCTGCAAGTAGTAGACTTGAGGTACCTTAAATGGGCAGTTGACGATATTCGGGGTACATTATCGAGGTCTTTGTTCCAAGGGGATCCTATTATTTGGGGGCCCTTACAAGCCCCTGTATAAGGAATATTCAGGTGTGTCCCATTCCCTCTGGGAGGATCGACTTAGTAATTCGTTTATGCAGGCTTCTTAAGTAGGAGGATCCCATTTAGGGTCGAGGGTTTAGGGTTTAGGGTTTAGGGTTTCGAGTATCTACTTTGTACCTATAGTGACTATACCCCTCGAAGTTAATAATTCCCTATCAAGAGCCCGCTATGTTTTGAGGTTTGGGGTTCAGGGGTTGAGGGCCACAGTGTCTGGGCTTAGACTGCATGAAAGACAAGCTTCAGGTGAGTAGTTTCCGGTATAAGGGTATATAAGCAGTATACCTGTTTACCTACAGTTTAGTAGTAACTACCCCCGAATTCGTAGGTATAAACCATTAAACTGTAGGTAAAGGGAGCCCTGGGTGGCTACCCACCTGTAACCAGAAAACCCAAAGCCTTAACCCCCTAAGCTAAACCCTAAACCCTAAACCCTAAACCCCAAACCCTAAACCCTAAACCCTAAACCCTAAACCCTAAACCCTCCTAAACCTTAAACGCTCAGCGGTCCACACGCCACAGAGGCCTGCGCAGAGCGAGCGACCACGGCTTTTAACTTGGAGCGCGCGAGGGGTGATTGAGAAGTCTTACTATGAAGAGAGAGAGAGAGAGAGGGATCACATAATCTGGTTTCCTGCGCTCATAAGGCATTAGCTTCTAGAGAGCAGAGTTTAGGGTCTCAAGGTATGACAGGTGCTTCGTTTGGACTGGCCTCTAAGCCGGTTAGCAACACAAGACATGAAGACTCAGCCCCAGATGAGCCATTAACAGGCTTGTTTCCACCAGGTATTTAAGCAAATTTGAGGAGAACCGAGTGCACGCAGGAATAAAAGTACGAAAGGTCAGGAGTGAAACGAACGCTCTTGCAAGACCTTCTTGGTGCGAGAACGAAGTGAACGTAGTATTCTGTCTGAATTGTGGTATTGAAATGGGTGCGTGAACACAGAGTTTATTACCTTTGCGCACCAAAAAACCTTGTACGTGCGCCAGAATTATCGTATGGGCCATGGGTACTCATGACATAATGGCCCCTTAAGTAGCTTTATTAGCGCACCACAGGTCTTGTATTCTGCGCGCAGCAACCTCGTATTCCTTTAGACGAAGATACTCATCTGAGCGCGTAAACACCATTGTTATTATATTATAGGGGCTTCATAAGATACTATAAGAAACAGCCCCGGAACAGCAGAAATTAATGAACTTGTGACAACTAGTGTAAAAAATTTTGTTCAAAGGACGCACGGCATGAACAGTAGCAATAGAAAAGCTGTGCAGTAAAATTACAATAAACGGAGAGAGCCGTCAGCCGAAAAAAAAACTTATTTGGTGCGTAAGCACCAAGCTCAATCCCCCAAACTTCACACCCTGAACCCTAAACCCTAACCGCTAAACCCATAAACCCTAAACCCAATCCCTGTCCTCAAAGCCGAAAGCCCCATCCCAAACCTCCAAACCTTAGAGACCTTAAACCACCCCTCACCTAGACCCTCTCAAAACCCAAAGCCCTAAACCCTGGACCCTAAACCCTAAACCCTAAACCCTAAACCCTAAACCCTAAACCCTAAACCCTAAACCCTAAACCCTAAACCCTAAACCCTAACCTCCTCCTGAAAGACTTAGACGGTGAGGTGGGGCCTCGAGCCCATGGTGTTGGCGGAGGGCCCGAAGGTGGGCGGGTATAGGGTTTGGGGTTTAGGGTTAGGGTTTAGGGTTTAGGGTTTAGGGTTTAGGGTTTAGGGTTTAAGGTTTAGGGTTGTGCAGGGTTAGGGTTGAAGAGGGTTCAGGGCTTGGGGTTTAGGGTTAAGGGTTTGGGCCTGAGGGTTGTTCAGGCTTTAGGGCTTGGGATTTTTCAGCTTACAGCTTAGGGCTTAGGGTAGTTTAAGGTTTTAGGGTTTAAACCCTAAACCCTAAACCCTAAACCCTAAACGCCTTGGGGTTTGGGGTGGATAGCCGAGATCTGTGCAGGGAAGGGTTTCACAGTTTTGCTGCGTCGAGGCTGTTGGGGTTTAGAGTTTAGGATTACCTCTTCGGAAGGCCTCAGCTGTACTTGGCAAAGGTGCCTTTTTAGGGTTTAGGGTTTAGGGTTTAGGGTTTAGGGTTGAGGGTCAGATTGCAGTCGCACGGTCCTGAATAGCCCCGGCCAACTTGACTTTATTCAGGGGGCCCGCGCTAGAGCGGGCACACCCGTGTCGGTCTGAGTGAGTGCGTGCGCATGGGTGGGTGCAGGGGTTTAGGGAGGGTTTGGGGTTTAGGGTTTAGGGCTTAGGGTTTAGGGTTTAGGGTTCAGGTGCGGTTGCATGGGAGCATGGGGGGGATGCTTGGCGGGTGGCAAGGCACGACCTGAGATTTGAGAAAGGCAGAGGCGGCCAGGCGTTTCTGTCAGTTAGAATCGCATCGACCAGTTCTCTGTCGTTGTTCCCAACGCACTGCGCCGCCTCTGCTTCGTGAATTTACTCTGAAGAAGGCGAATGGATGTGCCAGGGGCTTATGTAGGAGTTCGTTCGGTCTCGAGTGCTTGATGTGGTGTAGGTTAGTTGGGGAGTTTTGTGTGTTTTGGGGGTTTGTGTGGCGCTGAGACGAAGGGTTTTCGAAAGACGGCTTGCCGTTGCAGTGACAATACTCGAATCAATCATCTGGCCCTTCCCACTCGAGTGCCTCCTCTAAATTCGAATGACATATGCATGCATGTCTATGCACAGGAGCTTGTAAGGGACTCAATGACATTCAACGACGAACGACTGACCGAAGTACGCAGACCTCAGTGTCATTCATCTGGCGACTTGGAGTTTCTTGCGTTAAACTCAGGCCCAGCCCTAAACCCACAACCTTCTCAGACCCCAAAATGATATAAGATTCCGTATACCTAAACCCTGACCCCTAAGCCGTATACCGTATATGGTAATCCAAACTTCCTCAACAGCATCCCGTAGAATCACAGAGCCTAAGCGCTCTTGCATGCGGAGCCCGGAGCCCAACAAAGCAACGGCATAGACCTTTTTAGGGTTTAGGGCCGTTTGGGGTTTAGGGTTTAGGGTTTGGGGTTTAGGGTTTTAGGCTTTTGGGGTTTCAGGCTTTTTGGCGGTCACATGTGCGTAAAAACTTGGTGACTTGGAGATGCGGACGCTGTTTTCGCGTGGGTTTTTGCTGCTCAAGCACAGTCAATATATGTACTAATGTACATTTTCCAGGAACGCGAGAATTAGGTTAGGATGTCCCACAGCAAGAAGCATGCTTTTGAACTTTTATCTTGTGAAGCTACACTTAGCTGAAATATATGACACAGAAGTACACATCACTCCTTTCACTTCGGGCTTTCTAGGGAAAGGCCGCAATGGCGGCACACAAGCACATAAAAGCATGGTTTTTACGATGTTTCACGACATGCACACACAAGGGTCAGTTTTGCACGTTGTTTCCTTTTATGTTGCTTCTGCTAGCTGCTAGTGGTTCTAGCGTCATGTCGACACACCGTTCGCATAAGCTTTGTGACAGTGCGTCTTGTTACAGAAACGTCAAACATCTCGGTGCAGCATGTTGTGTAGGGGAGCAAAAGCGCTGTAAATACCGGTGTTGTGGGCATGGATAAAGTAACTTGGTCATAAGCCCTTAGTTGGGGACCCTAAAATACCCCTTAAATGCCATTTATATACCCTAGAGCACCAAAGGGCCCACGCTTCAGAACCCTTTAGAGAAGGTAAGGGGCCATATATAAAGGGACCATGTAACTTCCCCTAAGGGTCCATGTACCTTATTATTATGTACTTGGGCCCTAACCCTAACCCTAAACCCAAAACCCTATTTAGGTACATGGACCCTTAGGGTTCCCTCAGAAGGAAGGCATGAACCTCGGTTTAGGAATTCAATTGTGGGGCCTTCGCTTCCCCCTTAAACCCCCTAAATCCGAAACCCTAAACCCTAAGCCCGAAGCCCTAAACCCTAAACCCTAAACCCTAAACCCTAAACCCTAAACCCTAAACCCTAAACCCTAAACCCTAAACCCTAAACCCTAAACCCTAAACCCTAAACCCTAAACCCTAAACCCTAAACCACAACCCTAAACTCTAAACCTGAAGCCGGAGGCCATGCCCGGGCAAGTCGAACAAAGCATCCTTCCACTTGCCCGGCTCTAGCACCTCTGACTCCTTGGCCGACCGACTGGGTGGGCTCGACGGAGGGTCGAGGGTTTAGGGTTTAGGGTTTAGGGTTTAGGGTTTAGGGTTTAGGGTTTAGGGTTTAGGGTTTAGGGTTTAGGGTTTAGGGTTTAGGGGGTCGACAGGCTAACATAGACGTTGCGGTTTGGGGTTCAGGGGTTGGGTTTTTTTTCTGGGTTTGAGTTTAGGGTTTAGGCTTTGTGAAGTACTTAATGCATGATGAGATCATATGGGCCAAAAACCACTCCTCTGGTTGAATGCTAAGCCGCCGATTTTTCTGTTATTTTGCCATGTCATAACTAAAGTCCCTCTCTTGGGGAGGGCTTGATAGCTGGGTTCCGATGCAGCAGTCGCGGCACGTATCGACCTACTTGAAGTTGCGGGCCTTGGGTTTAGGGTGCAGGAGGAGGCGGTTGAATTCCAACCCTAAACCCTAAACCCGAAACCCTAAACCCGAAACCCGAAACCCTATCCCTACCTAGAGAACCCCGCAGACCCTACATCCTCACGGCGAAAAAGCCTCCCGAAATTTTCCCTCTCAGGGCCGGGCCTAGCCTGACCCTCTGGCGACTTCTTGAACCGGAGTCCTCCTGGGGTTTAGGTTTTAGGGTTAGGCTTTCTGGCTTAGGGCGTAGGGCGTAGAACGTAGCTTCAGACTTTTACAAAACCCTGAACCCCGAAACTTTCTGAAATGCTAAACCCCCGCCCCCCGCCCACCCCCCCCGTCCCCCCCCGTCCCCCCCCCCCAACAATTAAGTAGCTACACAGTTTAGGGTTTAGGGTTTATAAATGTTTAGCAATACCGTAGTCGGGACCGTAATTGTCTCATGCTAAAAGAACTTCGCACTACACATTCAACCCGTAAACCCTGAGCCCCCAACCTTAAACCCTGAACCCTAAACCCCAATCCCTAGGTTCCTGGGGATCTCAGCATAGCGGAGGACAGAAGGTCGGATAAAACGCCCCAAGATTTTCCCCAGGAAGGGGAGGACCTTTCCCTCAGGCTGGTGAGCCCAGAGTGGCTCAAGGTTTAGGGTTTAGGGTTTAGGGTTCTGAAGCTTTTGGCTTCTCCCGAAAGCCCCGTGCCTTTTGTGAGCCCGCGGCTGCGGGGACGGTCCTCCTTTCCTCGGCCCCCATTCTTGCGCACACTGGAGCTCAGATTTGAAGTTTCGGGTTCAGGGTTCAAGGCTCAGGGACCCTAAACCCTAAACCCCAAACCCTAAACCCGAAACCCTAAACTGTGAAGGCTGAGAGAGCATGTACGCCATTATTGGGGTATAGGGGCCCCTATAAGGGGGATTCTGGAAAGCCCTGCTAGTGGAGAGTTATGTTTATGCGCATTTTTGGGCCCCTAAGAATCCTAATCGCCAAGGGTTTAGGCTTTAGGGTTTAGGCTTTAGGGTTCAGGGTTCAGGGTGATAAACCCTAAGCCCTCAACACTGAGATAACCCTGAACTCGCGGTTCAGAGGGCCTGGTGGCAAAGTTTTTCTTGAAGGCTCGGCTGGAAATGGCGGCCGGGCTTTGTCGCTTTTGCCGCGCACTTACTTGAAGGTTCATGGGTAGACATAAGCAGGATTACACATTATGTTACCTGTGTTATTTCCTTAAGTAAGCTACTGACAACCCTACTTATAACTGCCCATGAACCTTCAAGTAAGGCGCAACCTGCAAACCTACAGGGTGGGGCCCCCTAGTTATAAGTAGAGTTATAAGGGCCCTAAATTGGGTTATAAGGACCCTAAGTTAGGTTATAAGTCCCTTAACTACAGTTACTATAGTAAGGGGGCCCCACCCTGTATGTGATCAGCTCTTGGAACTAAGGACTCTTCCGGGGGATTTTGTTGTACTACTGCCCCTTTTACTTGGGGATACCCCAGGAAAGGGACCCTAGTGAAAAGAGCTGACCACGTGGCTACCGCGAGTCCTGTGGGAAGGAAAGAAGCATCGTGTCCCCCTAAAACCCTCTCCCCAAGGGTTTAGGGTTGAGGGATTAGGCTAAACCCAAGGCCCTAAACCCTAAACCCTAAACCCTAAACCCTAAACCCTAAACCCTAAACCCTAAACCCTGAACACACATCACTCCCTTCGCGCTCGCAGGCGTCTTCAACCGCCGCCATGACTGGGCTTTCTTTCGAGTTTCATGGTGTTTTGGGGGTCGTTGTTGACTTTAACTTTACATGTGTGTGATCATAAAAAACCCAAGAAGGATTCAACATGATGTTTTGAATATATCCCCCACAAGGACCCAGATTTTGGGCCTCTCTCGAAGACAAGACGCTAAACCCTAGTAAACCCTAAACATCTAAACATCTAAACCCTGAACCCTACAAGGAGGGGCCCCCTTACTATACTAACTGTATTTACGGGACTTATAACCAAATTTAGAATCCCCCAACAAAGCCCTTGATCCTATATCGGCCCAAATTATTTAAGCAAAAAACCCCGACAAAACCCAACCCCCCCCCCCCCCCCCCCAATACTCTAAATGCTAAAACCCCCCCCCCCCCCCCCCCCCTATATCCCTTTAAAACCCCACACTCTCCAAAACCCAAAACCCTAAAAACACTAAACCCCGCATGCCCCAAAACTTTTAAGCCCAACCCCCCTAAAACCACCAGCCCCAAGCCCCCCCCCCCACCCCCCCCCCCGTGTGCAGCTTAAATAGGGTCTATTTGGAAGCTGAGACTCGTGTTTTAAAGAGGAAATCAGGCCCCAAAACGTATACTTATTTACAAGAGACAACTTCCAAATAGACCCTATTTTAGGTTCTGTAGGGTTGCCAAGACAGAATTTAATTCAATTAATTCAATTAATTCATTTATTTACACTTGGGGAGGTTGAATTAATTGAATTAATTGAATAAATTCAATTAATTCACCCCCCCCCCCTTTTGGAATTAATTGAATTAAATGAATTAATGGAATTAATTGAATTAATTGAATTAATTGAATTAATTCAATTAATTCCAAATGAGGGGTGAAATAGTTGAATTAATTCAATTAATTCAGTTAATTCAATTCATTCAATTAATTCAATTAATTCAATTAATTCCAAATGGGGGGGTGGGGGGCTCGGGGCTGGGGGCGGGTGGGGGGCACCATTTGGAAATAATTGAATTAATTGAATTAATTCACCCCCCCCCCCTTTTGGAATTAATTGAATTAAATGAATTAATGGAATTAATTGAATTAATGGAATTAATTGAATTAATTCAATTAATTCAATTAATTCCAAATGGGGGGTCAATTGACTGAATTAATTCAATTAATTCAATTAATTCAATTAATTCAATTAATTCAATTAATTCAATTAATTCCAAATGGGGGGGGGGCACCATTCCGGGCTCGTAAATTAGTATTGCGGGGAGGCCCGGGCTCGTGATTTAGTATTGGGGGGAGGCCCGGGCTCGTGATTTAGTATTGGGGGGAGGCCCGGCCTCGTAATTTGGAGGCCGGGCTCGTGATTTAGCCCGGGCTCGTGATTTAGTATTGGGGGGAGGCCCGGGCTCGTGATTTAGTATTGCGGGAAGGCCCGGGCTCGTAATTTAGTATTGGGGGGAGGCCCGGGCTCGTGATTTAGTATTGGGGGGAGGCCCGGGCTCGTGGTTTAGTATTGGGGGGAGGAGGATTCCCCAGCCCCCACCCCCCATTTGGAAATAAATGAATTAATTGAATTAATTGAAATAATTGAATTAATTCAATTAATTCATTTAATTCATTTCGAACGCGATGAGAAATGCGCGGCTCGATTTGGCCAAATTTTGCCGGGCAGCCTCCGGGCAAAATTTGGCCAAATCGAGCCGCGCCTTTCTGAAGGCCCGAAATTTTTAAACTATCGCGGCTCGATTTGGCCAAATTTTGCCGGGCAGCTTCCGGGCAAAATTTGGCCAAATCGGGCTGCCCTTCGTATGCGATGAGAAATGCGTGGCTCGATTTGGCCAAATTTTGCCCGGAGGCTGCCCGGCAAAATTTGGCCAAATCGAGCCGCGCCTATTCATTTATTTCCAAATGGAGGGGGGGCCTCGCCCCCCCCATCCCCACCTCCCCCCTCCATTTGGAATTAATTTAATTAATTCATCCCCCCTTTTGGAATTCCCCATCCCCACCTCCCCCCTCCATTTGGAATTAATTCAATTAATTCATCCCCCCTTTTGGAATTAATTGAATTAGTTGAATTAATTGAACTAATTGAATGAATTGAATTATTTCAATTAATACAATTAATTCATTTAATTCATTTATTTCCAAATGCCCCCCCCCGTGTGCAGCTTAAATAGGGTCTATTTGGAAGCTGGGAATCGTATTTACAAGAGGAAAACAGGCCCCAAAACGTATACTTATTCACAAGAGCCATGTTCCAAATAGACCCTATTTTAGGTCCTGTAGGGTTGCACAGACAGAATTTAATTCATTAAATTCCTTAATTTCCACTTTCCCCCTGGAATTTAATGAATTTAATCAATTAATTCAATTAATGCATTTATTTCCAAAGGGGTGGGTGGAATTAATTGAATTAGTTGAATTAATTGAATTAATTGAATTAATTGAATTAATTGAACCCCCCCCTTTGGAAATAAATGAATTAATTGAATTAATTGAATAAATTGAATGAATTGAATTAATTGAATTAATTGAATTAATTGAATTAATTGGAATTCATTCAATCAATTCAATTAATTCCACCTCCCCTTTGGAAATAAATGAATTAATTGAATTAATTGAATTAGTTGAATTATTTCGATTAATTCAATTAATTCAATTAATTCATTTATTTCCAAATGGGGGGGATTCCCCAGCCCCCACCCCTCCCCCCCCTTTGGATATAAATGAATTAATTGAATTAATTGAATTAATTCAATTAATTCAATTTCAATTAATTCAATTAATTCAATTAATTCATTTATTTCCAAAGGGGGGGTGGAATTAATTGAATTAATTTAATTAATTGAATTAATTCAATTAATTCAATTAATTCAATTAATTCAATTAATTCAATTAATTCATTTATTTCCAAATGGGGGGGATTCCCCAGACCCCACCCCCCCAGCTCGATTTGGCCAAATTTTGCCCGGAGGCTGCCCGGCAAAATTTGGCCAAATCGAGCCGCGCCTTTCTGGAGGCCCGAAATTATTTAAACTATCGCGGCTCGATTTGGCCAAATTTTGCCGGGCAGGCTCCGGGCAAAATTTGGCCAAATCGAGCCACGCATTTCTCATCGCATACGAAGGGCAGCCCGATTTGGCCAAATTTTGCCCGGAAGCTGCCCGGCAAAATTTGGCCAAATCGAGCCGCGATAGTTTAAAAATTTCGGGCCTTCAGAAAGGCGCGGCTCGATTTGGCCAAATTTTGCCCGGAGGCTGCCCGGCAAAATTTGGCCAAATCGAGCCGCGCATTTCTCATCGCGTTCGACGAGCAGCCCGATTTGGCCAAATTTTGCCCGCAGACTGCCCGGCAAAATCTGGCCAAATCGAGCCGCGCCTTTCTGGAGGCCCGAAATTATTTAAACTATCGCGGCTCGATTTGGCCAAATTTTGCCGGGAAGTCTGCGGGCAAAATTTGGCCAAATCGGGCTGCTCGTCGTACGCGCTGAGAAATGCGCGGCTCGATTTGGCCAAATTTTGCCGGGCAGCCTCCGGGCAAAATTTGGCCAAATCGAGCCGCGCATTTCTCATGGCATACGAAGAGCAGCCCGATTTGGCCAAATTTTGCCCGCAGGCTGCCCGGCAAAATTTGGCCAAATCGAGCCGCGATAGTTTAAATAATTTCGTTCAATTAGTTCATTCATTTCCAAATGGGGGGGATTCCCCAGCCCCCACCCCCCCCTTTGGAAATAAATGAATTAATTGAATTAATTGAATTAATTGAATTAATTCAATTAATTCAATTAATTCAATTAATTCATTTATTTCCAAAGGGGGGTGGAATTAATTGAATTAATTGAATTAATTGAATTAATTGAATTGATTCAATTAATTCAATTAATTCAATTAATTCAATTAATTCAATTAATTCAATTAATTCAATTAATTCAATTAATTCAATTAATTCAAGTAATTCAATTATTTCCAAATGGGGGGATTCCCCAGCCCCCACCCCTCCCCCCCCTTTGAAATAATTGAATTAATTGAATTAATTAAATTAATTCCACCTCCCCTTTGGAAATAAATCAATTAATTGAATTAATTGAATTAATTCAATTATTTCAATTAATTCAAGTAATTCATTTATTTCCAAATGGGGGGTGGGGGCTGGGGCATCCTCCTCCCCCCAATACTAAACCACGAGCCCGGGCCTCCCCCCAATACTAAATCACGAGCCCGGGCCTCCCCCCAATACTAAATTACGAGCCCGGGCCTTCCCGCAATACTAAATCACGAGCCCGGGCCTCCCCCCAATACTAAATTACGAGCCGGGCTAAATCACGAGCCCGGGCCTCCAAATTACGAGGCCGGGCCTCCCCCCAATACTAAATCACGAGCCCGGGCCTCCCCCCAATACTAAATCACGAGCCCGGGCCTCCCGCAATACTAAATCACGAGCCCGGGCCTCCCCCCAATACTAATTTACGAGCCCGGGCCTCCTCCCAATACTAAATCACGAGCCCTCCTCCCCCCAATACTAGGGCACAGTTTTTGCTCCAAAAAGTGACATCGCAAGCCCTGGTCCCTAAGATTTTGAGCTCATTTCTTGCCCGAAAGAGTAACATCGCAAGCCCTGGTCCCTAAGATTTTGGGCTCATTTCTTGCCCCAAAGAGTAACATCGCAAGCCCTGGTCCCTATTATTTGGGGCCCAGTTTTTGCTCCAAAGAGTCAAATCGCAAGCCCTGGTCCCTAAGATTTTGGACTCAGTTTTTTGCTCCAAAGCAAGCCCTGGTCCTTAAGATTTTGGGCTCATTTCTTGCTCCGAAGAGTCAAATCGCAAGCCCTGGTCCCGAAGATTTCGGGTTCAATTTTTGCTCCACAGAGTCAAACCGCAAGCCCTGGTCCCTAAGATTTGGGGCACAGTTTTTGCTCCAAAGGGTCAAATCGCAAGCCCTGCTCCCTAAGATTTTGGGCTCATTTCTTGCCCAAAAGAGTGACATCGCAAGCCCTGGTCCCTAAGATCTTGGGCCCAGTTGCTCCAAAGAGTCAAATCGCAAGCCCTGGTCCCTAAGATTTTGGGCCCAGTTTTTGCTCCAAAGGGTCAAATCGCAAGCCCTGGTCCCTAAGATTTTGGGTTCAATCTTTGCTCCAAAGAGTAACATCGCAAGCCCTGGTCCCTAAGATTTGGGGCCCAGTTTTTGCTCCGAAGAGTCAAATCGCAAGCCCTGGTCCCTAAGATTTTGGGTTCAATTTTTGCTCCAAAGAGTGACATCGCAAGCTCTGGTCCCTAAGATTGGGGGCCCAGTTTTTGCTCCAAAGAGTGACATCGCAAGTCCTGGTCCCTAAGATTTTGGGTTCAATTTTTGCTCCAAAGAGTGACATCGCAAGCCCTGGTCCCTAAGATTTGGGGCCCAGTTTTTGCTCCAAAGAGTAACATCGCAAGCCCTGGTCCCTAAGATTTTGGGCTCAGTTTTTGCTCCAAAGAGTCAAATCGCAAGCCCTGGTCCCTAAGATTTGGGGCCCAGTTTTTGCTCCAAAGAGTGACATCGCAAGTCCTGGTCCCTAAGATTTTGGGTTCAATTTTTGCTCCAAAGAGTGACATCGCAAGCCCTGGTCCTTAAGATTTTGGGTTCGTTTTTTGCTCCAAAGAGTGACATCGCAAGCCCTGGTCCCTAAGATTTGGGGCCCAGTTTTTGCTCCAAAGAGTCAAATCGCAAGCCCTGGTCCCTAAGATCTTGGGCCCAGTTTTTGCTCCAAAGAGTCAAATCGCAAGCCCTGGTCCCTAAGATTTTGGGTTCAATTTTTGCTCCAAAGAGTCAAATCGCAGGCCCTGGTCCCTAAGATTTTGCATTCATTGTTGCTCCAAAGAGTGACATCGCAAGCCCTGGTCCCTAAGATCTTGGGCCCAGTTTTTGCTCCGAAGAGTCAAATCGCAAGCCCTGGTCCCTAAGATTTTGGGTTCAATTTTTGCTCCAAAGAGTCAAATCGCAAGCCCTGGTCCCTAAGATTTGGGGCCCAGTTTTTGCTCCAAAGAGTCAAATCGCAAGCCCTGGTCCCTAAGATTTTGGGTTCATTTTTTGCTCCAAAGAGTGACATCGCAAGCCCTTGTCCCTAAGATTTTGGGCCCAGTTTTTGGTTCAAAGAGTCAAATCGCAAGCCCTGGTCCCTAAGATTTTGGGTTCAATTTTTGCTCCAAAGAGTCAAACCGCAAGCCCTGGTCCCTAAGATTTGGGGCCCAGTTTTTGCTCCAAAGAGTCAAATCGCAAACCCTGCTCCCTAAGATTTTGGGCACAGTTTTTGCTCCAAAGAGTCAAATCGCAAGCCCTGGTCCCTAAGACTTTGGGTTCAATTTTGCTCCAAAGAGTGACATCGCAAGCCCTGGTCCCTAAGATTTGGGGCCCAGTTTTTGCGCCAAAGAGTAAAATCGCAAGCCCTGGTCCCTTAGATTTTTGGGTCGATTTTTGCTCCAAAGAGTCAAATCGCAAGCCCTGGTCCCTAAGTTGTCGGGGTCGATTTGTGCTCCACAGAGTCAAATCGCAAGCCCTGGTCCCTAAGATTTCGGGGTCGATTTGTGCTCCACGGAGTCAAATTGCAAGCCCTGGTCCCTAAGATTTTGGGCCCAGTATTTGCTCCAAAAGGTGAAATCGCAAGCCCCGGTCTTTAAGATTTTGGGCTCATTTCTTGCTCCAAAGAGTAACATCGCAAGCCCTGGTCCCTAAGATTTTGGAATCGATTTTTGCTCCAAAGAGTCAGATCGCAAGCCCTGGTCCTAAAATGTTGGGCTCAATTTTTGCTTTTCCCTTCTCTTCTGCTTCCTTTTAACTGATAAAACACAAGAAAGGAACTCATATGATAAAGCAGTGGAAAGGTAAGCAGAGGGTGACTCCTTGCGCGTGAGCCTTTCCATAATACTCCATCATATTCATCCTCTCGGCCTATCTCTTCTGTTCCTTTCCTTACTCTTCTCCTTCTCATAGTTCTTCCTTTTTGTTTTTCTCATTTCGAAAAGAAAGAGGGAAGGGAGAAACAAGGGAGAGAGAATAGATAAAGAAGAGTGCCATCTTCTCTGCGCCTTGTTTTGTCTCTCCCTCTTCTCTATTCATCTGTCTTCTATTCTCTTCCTTGCTCTTCCCATTAAATATGCAATCCTTGGTATCTCTCCTCTCTCCTTCTCTCTTCCTCCAACAGATGTGCTTTTGGATCGTTTTCTGCATCTTCAAGCGAGAAAAAAGGACACAGACTGCGATTAAAAGGGACGCCCATGTTGGATTGGCAGCAAGCCCAGCTGATGCTCATGATTCTCTCTCTTTCCCTACACATGGGCGATGGAACGGGTGTCCTTTTCAATCGTTTTCTGCATCTTCAAGAGAAACAGGGACACCCCACAAGAAGGAAAAGCAACATAAGAGATAGGGAGGGAAATTGACCCTTTCCTCTCTTCTTATCTGCTATTTTTCTTATTCGCTTCAAAAAGCAACATAAGGGAAAGGGGATTTCCTGAAGAGGAGAGAGGGAACCTATCTGTGAAAAGCAAGAATGGTTTTTTCTAGTTCGAAAGGGAATAGGGAGAGACAAGGGAGAGATGATATGTACAGCTTTGCGCCTTATTTTGTGATTCCGTCTCCTTGCTTCCTGTCTCTTCTATTCCTTGCAGCACGCTTCGGGAAACATAGCATCCTTGTTATCTTTCCTCTCTCACTTCCCTTTCCCTTCTCTTCTTCCGCTTCCTTTTAACTGATAAAACACAAGAAAGGAACTCATATGATAAAGCAGTGAAAAGGTAAGCAGAGGGTGACTCCTTGCGCGTGAGCCTTTCCATAATACTCCATCATATTCATCCTCTCGGCCTATCTCTTCTGTTCCTTTCCTTACTCTTCTCCTTCTCATAGTTCTTCCTTTTTGTTTTTCTCATTTCGAAAAGAAAGAGGGAAGGGAGAAACAAGGGAGAGAGAATAGATAAAGAAGAGCGCCATCTTCTCTATTCATCTGTCTTCTATTCTCTTCCTTGCTCTTCCCATTAAATATGCAATCCTTGGTATCTCTCCTCTCTCCTTCTCTCTTCCTCCAACAGATGTGCTTTTGGATCGTTTTCTGCATCTTCAAGCGAGAAAAAAGGACACAGAATGCGATTAAAAGGGACGCCCATGTTGGATTGGCAGCAAGCCCAGCTGATGCTCATGATTCTCTCTCTTTTTCCCTACATATGGGCGATGGAACGGGTGTCCTTTTCAATCGTTTTCTGCATCTTCAAGAGAAAAAGGGACACCCCACAAGAAGGAAAAGTAACATAAGAGATAGGGAGGGAAATTGAAGAACTCCTCATTGTACTTGGTCATTCCCTTTCCTCTCTTCTTATCTGCCCATTTTCTGTGCGCCTTGTTTTGTCTCCCCCTCTTCTCCCATCATCTCTCTTCTGGTCTTTTCTTTGCTCTTCCCATTAAAAATGCAACCCTTTTTATGTCTCCTCTCTCCTTCTCTCTCCCTCCTCTTCTCCTGTTCCCTTCTAAACGACAAAAACGCAAGAAAGGAAGAATAAGAGGGGAATGGAGGCCCTGTTCCTTTTCCTCTTTCAATGGATGGGGGAAGTGGGCGGAGTTGGCCCCTTGCCCGTACACCCTCCCCATGCTTCAGCAAACCCCTCCTCTCGCCCTATCGCCTCTGTTTTTTTTCCTTGTGCCCAAACGGAAAACGAAAACGGGTTCCTTTATATGTTCATTGTCCTTCCTTTTGTTTTTTTATTTCACAGGGAAAAGAACCAGAGAAGAGGAAGATAAGAACGAGAGGTGAGATGAAAACGGCACCATCTTCTCTTTGCCTTATTTTTGCACCTCCCTCTCCTGTCTTAATTTCTCTTCCACTCTTTTTTTCCATTGCTCTTCCCATAATATTGCATTCCTTTTGATAACTCACAGGAAATTAAAATGGCCTCCTTGTTGTCTCTCCTCTCTCACTTCCCTTTCCCTTCTCTCCTTCTGTTTCCTTTTAATTTTAACTGATAAAACACAAGAAAGGAGCTTGTAAAATCAAGCAGTGGAAGGGTAAGCAGAAGGTGACTCCTTGTGCGTGGACCTTTGCCGTACTTCACCATACCCCTCTTTTCGGCCTATCTCTTCGGCTCTTTTCCTAACCCTTCTTCTTTTCATCTTTCTTTTTGTTTTTCTCATTTCGAAAAGACAGAGGGAACGGAGAGATAAGGGAGAGAGGATAGATAAAGAAGAGTACCATCTTCTTTGCGCCTTGTTTTATCTCTCTTCTATTCTTTTCTTGGCTCTTCCCATGAAAATCGTGTTCCTCTTATCTTTCCCTCCTTCTCTCCCTTCTCTTCTCCTCACGAGAGCCTTCGACTTTAGGATTGAGGAGAAAAAGAGAAGAGAAAAGAGGAACTACCTGGTTCTTGTTCCTGAGGCCTCCATAGTACGACTGACGTGACAGCAGCGTACCCTCGTGGAAACGTGTATGGCTATAAGAAAACCCGAGTCCCAGCTTCCAAATAGACCCTATTTAAGCCACCCACCCCCCCCCCCCCCCTCAAAAAAAAAAAAACAAAAAAGAACCTAAAGCCCTTAAGCCCTAACCGCAACAAAAAAAACCAGCCTCAAAACCCTAAACCCTAAACCATAAACCAAGGATTTAAATAAGAGACTCAAAAACCCTAAACCCTAAACCCTAAACCCTAAACCCTAAGCTTCAGTTTTTAACTCCACAAGGGCCATGCTCTGCACCTCATGGCTCTAACCCCGGTATAGCCTCTCTAAGCGTAAACCCTAAACCCTAAACCCTAAACCCTAAACCCTAAACCCTAAACCCTAAACCCTAAACCCTAAACCAAATAATTACAAAGACTAAAGCAGCCCGAGCTCCCAAACCGCCCCAAAGACGCGCGGTTTCAGGGTGTAGGGTTTAGGGTTTAGGGTTTAGGGTTCAGGGTTTAGGGTTTAGGGTTTTGGGTTTAGGGTTTAGGGTCAAGCCTGAAAGCCCTAAACACTACACCCCCAAGAAGCACACGCCCTAACGCTGAACCATATGGACCCCCTAGGTTTCCCAGTAATACCCGTTTCCCTTGTTTGGGTTCAAGGCGCCCTTATGAAGTAACCCGCTGGGCTACCAAGACCCCACCCACACCCTGAACCCCAAGCCCCAAAACCCTAAACCCTAAGCCTCAAACCCTAAACCTCAATCCTAAACCCTAAGCCCTAAACGCCAAGCCCTAAACCCCAAACCCCAAACCCTAAACCCTAAACCCCAAACCCTAAACCCTAAACCCTAAACCCTAAACCCAGCATCATCGAAGCCCTCAGCCCCTCACAAAGCCCTAGCGGGAGCCGAGAGTACCTCTTCGAGTCGATTCCTCGGCATGTTGAGAAAAGGAGCTTGATGCTTCTAGGGTTTAGGGTTTAGGGTTAGGGTTTAGGAGTTTAGGAGTTTAGGAGTTTGGGAGTTTAGGAGTTTATAGGAGTTTAGGAGTTGAGGAGTTTAGGTCTTTCAATACTCCCATTCTAGTGCTATTACAGTATATGGGGAGTAGTTAATCTCAGGGGCTAGTGGGGGGGGGGGGGGGGGGGGGGGTGAATATAGGGGGACGGGTTTGGGGTGTAG
The DNA here is from genome assembly GCA_905221605.1 of Symbiodinium natans. Classification (NCBI taxonomy): domain Eukaryota; class Dinophyceae; order Suessiales; family Symbiodiniaceae; genus Symbiodinium; species Symbiodinium natans. Next base: position 125,194 of record CAJNDS010002465.1, on the reverse strand, counting down.
ACTTGCCGGTTTGGGGTGTAGACTTGCCCCTAAGCCCTTAAACCCTGTTGGAGTTTTCGGTTCGGGTTTAGGTCTTCAGGGGCTTTCAGGCTCCAGGTTGCTCTGCAACATATTCATTATATCTATATATATGTATATATGTATTTGGTGATTTGTTTAGTTATTTTCTTATTTTCTTATTGTAGTTCTGAGGTTTACAAAAATAAGGGACCCTAATATTGCGCCCCCCCCCCCCCCCCCCAAATAGTAGGATGCCCTTATCATAAGGACCCCAGTCAGGTACCCCTAGTTCCGGAACCCCCCTTACGCATGTATGTATATATATATATACATACAGACATACATACATATATATATATATATTTATATATTTATTTATTTATTTACATGTCTGTGTATGTATGCACAGTACGTACGTAGGCATGTATGTATTTCGTGCCTTATATACTCCCTTTATACGCAAGTAGCCCTCAATCGAGGAATCCAGGGTTGTCGCAATATTTCTTCAAAGCATGCTTCTCTGGCATCGCGGGAGAAGTATCAGAAAGCCATGGAAATTCAGGAAAGTTGTCAAAAAGCCATGAAAAGCCTGAAAAGCTACACAAACTAAAGAACGCTAAACAGACTCCGCTACTGATGTCTTGATTGGGGCTGTGGCCCGAAGTTGAACGAGTCAGGGGCTAGAGTTCAGGGCTGAGGGCTGAAGGCTGATGGCTTAGGGTTCAAGGCTGAGGTTTTTTTGGGGTTTAAGGTTGAGGGTTGAGGTTCAGATGTTAGGGTTGGTTGAGATTTCAAGGCCTAGTTGAGGGTTTGATTCGGTTTTAGTAGGTTTAGGGGATTGGGCAAAACCTTGCAAATTTTGGGCCGTTGAAATCCAGTGAAACGCTAGGCAAATCCCGCAAAAAGCTCAGCAAAACTAAAAACGTCCTAGAACAATTGTTTTGTTGTGTTCCGATGTTCTTCGAAGTCGGGTTGAGGGGTTTAAGGATTCGGGTCTAGCCGAAATCCTAGACCCTACACCGGAAACACTATCGACCCCATCGCCTAATTATACGCTCTAAGTTTCCCCTAAACCCTAAATCCTAAACCCTAAACCCTAAACCCTACACCCTAAACCCTAGTTTCTCCATGCAAACGGCGCAGCCACGATCGACCCTATCGCCTAATTATGCGCTCTAAGTTTCCCCTAAACCCTAAACCCTAAACCCTAAACCCTAAACCCTAAACCCTAGTTTCTCCATGCAAACGGCGCAGCCACGGAGCATCAGATGGTTTGGGGCATCGTCCAAGTTCAATCAAGCTCTTCACCCCAGGTGTCTGTAAATCCCTACATGGCTCAAACCCTAAACTGTTGAGACACTACATGCCCTCACACCATACGCCCATAAACCCCAAGTAGTGTAAGATGCAGGGTACAGTTTTTTGCTTTAGCCCTGCAATGTAATCAGAAACTTCACTCTCCTACTCTGCAACAAAGCCCTAGAGCTTGAGCCCCAAACCTTTACACTCTGATCCTGGTTTGCCCGCGTGCCCCGAAACCCGAAACCCGAAACCCTAAACCCTAAACCCTAAACCAACAACGCCCTAAGGCCTAGAAGGCGTCCTAGGTTTGCAGGGCGCCAGGGGCCGGCGCGCGAGACCGGCAGAGATGCCGCGCGTCAGCGCCCGGGGGCCCAACTCGCTGTGCTGAGCGCTGCCGGTGTGGGGTTTGGGGGTCGAGGGTCTAAGGTTTGAGGTATAGGGTTTGGGGTTTAGGGATTGGGGTTTGGGTTTGGGGTATAGGGTTTTAGGGTTTAAGGGTTTAAGGGTTTTAGGGTTTTAGGGTTTTAGGGTTTTAGGGTTTGGGGTTTGGGGTTTAGGGTTTGGGGTTTAGGGTTTAGGGTTTTAGGGTTTTAGGGTTTTAGGGTTTTCGGGTTTTAGGGTTTTAGGGTTTTAGGGTTTTAGGGTTTTAGGGTTTTAGGGTTTTAGGGTTTTAGGGTTTTCGGGTTTTAGGGTTTTAGGGTTTTAGGGTTTTAGGGTTTTAGGGTTTTAGGGCAATTTAGGGTTTAGGGTTTAGGGTTTGGGGTTTAGAGCTTCTGGGAGCCACAAGTCCGAGAGCCGGAGATCAGGGGCTGACCTGGAGGTTTAGGGTTTAGGGTTTAGGGTTTAGGGTTTAGGGATGGGTTTCCCTACTACCCCCTTCTATACTATCCTAGGGCCGAGAACAGCGTACTTTCGAGATGATCACTGGCACCCTGCAGGAGTTGTAGGAGGAGCGTAGGGTTTAGGGTTTGGGGTTTCGGAGGCTGACTTCTGCGTTGGGCTTGTTTGTCAACCAGCGGTTTAGGGTTCGGGGTTTAGGGTTGTCCAAACCATCTGGCCAAGCTCTGGTTTTTGATAGCTCTGTTTGCTCCGCAGGCTGCGTGCGTTCGAGAGGAACCGTTCTTCCCATGTGCCCAAGCCCTTGCAAGCTCCTAAACCCTAAACCCTAAACCCTAAACCCTAAACCCTAAACCCTAAACCCTAAACCCTAAACCCTAAACCCTAAACCCTAAACCCTAAACCCTAAACCCTAAACCCTAAACCCTAACCCTAACCCCCCCCCCCCCACTCCAGGTGGATCGGCTCCGCAGCGAGATTTCCAGCCTTCTCCGCCGACACTTGGATGGAGCATCTCTTTGGTTATGTAGGGTTTTGGGGCTTAGTAGCAGTGTTTAGTAGGTCTATTTCCTAGAGTGAGTTTAGTAGGTATTAGAGGGTTTAGGGTTTAGGGTTTAGGGTTCAGGGTTTAGGGTTTAGGGTTTAGGGTTTGGGGTCTAGGGTTTGGATGTCAGAAGCCCTGTCTAAGACCAAGAGCTACAAGCACAGAATCCCTGAAAGGTAGTCATAGTCACCGTCTTATGTTCTTGGCAGGGTTCCTTGAGCCTAACCCTAAACCCTAAACCCTAAACCCTAAACCCTAAACCCTAAACCCTAAACCCTAAACCCTAAGCCCTGTGCCGCTTGGTGCAGCAAATGGCCACGCTTTTTGTTCATGGGCGACTCAAAAGCCTTCCACAAGTTCAGGGGCTTGAGGACTATAGCCGTTACACTAGGGTTTAGGGTAGAAACAAGAAACCCGAGGGAAAATTCAAGTGTTTTTTTTTTTTTTTTTAAATTATTGTGGCTCCCAAACCAGTATAGTAAGTATAGTAGCCCCAGAAAACCTTCAGCCTTGGTTTTGGTTGAATAGGAGCATGTATTCTTCTCCCTAAGCCCTGGACCCTAAACCGCACAGGTGGGGCTGAGGCTTCGCTTCAGGGTTCAGGGTGGAGAGCTTTCTTTTTCGGACTTGGGCCTTGGGCTTATAGGGCTTAGGATGTTTCGGGGCTCCCAGTTGAAGCCTTAGGGTTAGGATGTGTCCAAAAAACTGTGTCTAAACACAAATGCAATCTTTTCATGCCTTAAAGCACTGGACAACCCTAAGGCTTAAAACCCTAAAACCCTAAACTAGACCCTACATGAAATCTCGCAGGTGGCTTGGAAAGCTTAGCCTTGAGATCCTGTAGTAACACCCTACACCCTAAGCCCAAAACCCCTCAGGGTGTAGGGGTGTTGCGGTTTTCAAAGTCCACACTACATCGGCATGCCATAATCTTGGCAGAAGATGGGCAGTTGGCCTTTGCTCATTTGGGGCCTGAGGAGCCGAGGATGCCAGCGTTTCTGAGTTTGAGAGATAGGGTTTAGGGTTTAGGGTTTAGGGTTTAGGGTTTAGGGTTTAGGGTTTAGGGTTTAGGGTTTAGGGTGGAATCTTGGCGTGGATTGGTGCATCATTCGCGCACTTCGCGCCTTCCGCACCTGTGCAGAAACCTCTTGATGATGTGAGGCTGAGCTTGCAATGCGTTTCGGCCACTCTACCATAATCTACATTCGAGCTTGAGTAAGCTCTACACCCGAAACCCTAAACCCTAAACTACCTTATAGACCCTAAGCCCTGAACGCTAAATATCCTACAGCCCCTAGACACTAAAGACCCTGAACCCTAAAGACGGACCCTAGACCCTAAACCCTAAATCTTATACAAACCCTACAGACCCTAGACCCTAAAGACATTGAACCCCCATGAACCCCAAAGACCCTAAACCCTATTTAGGAGCCTCCGGCTCAACCCAAGAAGAGGCCCTAAACCTCTCAACGCCCAAAGCTCAAATCCCCCAAATTCGAAGCCCTGAACCTTAAAAACTCGGGCTGGGTGGGCATGGAATTCATTTTTTTTTTTTTTTTGGCCCCCCAGCCCCCCCCCCCCCCCCTCACCCCCCCCCCCCCCCCTCCTTAAGGTTTGCGCGTTTTAAGGTTTTGTGTGTGAGGGCGTAAACCATCCAAAAACAGACCTAGACCCTAAAGATCCCAAGCCCTGAGCCCTTAACCCTGAACCCTGGACCCCTAAAGACCCTAGCCTTAAAGACCCTGAGCCCCATAGACCAGCAACTCAGCAAACAAACCTTAGGCGTGGACGTTCACGCCATGCTGGGGCCCTAGACCCTGTGTTTAGGGTTTAGGGTTTAGGGTTTAGGGGAGGGTTTCGGGTTGAGGGTTTACAGTCTAGGGAGTTTAGGGCGTCTAGTGGCCCTAACCCTAATCCCCCTAAACCCTGTTTAAGGTGGGCGGCCTAGTGGCTTAGGGGGTCTAGACTTAGTCTAATGCGGTTTAGGGTGGTTTAGGGGGTTTAGGGGGGTTGGTCTGCTTGGGGGGCTTCGGGGGTCCAGGGGTCTAGGGGTTTGGGGTTTAGTGTTCTACCCCAGAAGGGGTTTAGGCCAGCTTTGAATGCAAGGGGAAGGCATTCCGATCCACCTTATGGATGCACACGTGTTGAGGTAGAAAGGCTTCGCGGTGGTTATAGGGTTTAGGGCTTCAAGGTTTCAGTATGCCGTCGAAGCTATGGGTTTAGGGGAGGATTAGTTTTCAGGGTGTAGGGTTTAGGGTTGTGGGTTTTCGGTTTGCGGCCGTAGCTATTTCGGGGTACCTGTGATTCCTAGTAGCCTCCCTTGTGAGTTGCTATGACCAACACGACCAACACAATCTCTTGTAGATTTTGCAACGGACTTTGGTAGACCCGAAACCCCTCAGCTCTAAACCAGTAAATCATGGGTTCCCCCACCCCCGCCCCCCTATTCTACCCTCCCTAGGTTCTCCCCATATTTAAGGCGAATTCGGGATAATTAAGCCTGATTAAGGCTATTCAAGGGGGGAACCTTGGGGGGGGGGTGGGGGGCGGGGTAGTAAAGAGGGGGGCAGTAAGGAAACCCATGAGTAAAGCAGACCATGGTCGAGGTCGCAGGGAGAGGCGAGAAGTCAGCTGGAAACAGCCACGGCCTTATTTTGGGGGGTAGACTTATATCGCGAACATGCACACTAAACCCTAAAAATGTACCCTCATCATGTACTATAGCGACTCTCACTGTATTGGTGTCGGATGTCATCATAGAAGCCCCTAAACCCTAAACCCTAAACCCGAAACCCTGTCGTGTCAAGAGCCATCCTGTAGGGTTCAGGGCTAAGGGTCCAACCCCGAAAGCGCCGAAAGCGCAAACCTTCTGAAGGGTTCTGAAATATGGGCACTTGGGTTTTATGTAAGGTATAGAAGGGGTCCCCTCCTAATATACTAAAGGCCCATACTAAGGGACCGTGCAACTACCCCAAAAGTATGGGCAGGTGGGGTTCTTGTGTGAATCCGATGCTAAGCCCTTATCAATTGCTACGAGCCCCACAATCTAAACCATAAACCTAAACCCGCTGGTACCCTCAGCGCCGTTTTTCTCAGACCACTCTCGACTCGATTGAAGAAAAAGGATGCTTCTGAGGGAGGGATCTCCTCGGACAAATTACAGATATAGCACACTTACTGGCTCAAAACCCAACTCTTCAACTTTTGGGCTTCTTATAAGGTAGTTTATTCTGAAAGTTTCAACTGTTATTTCCTTGGGTTTTGGGCCAGTCAGCACATCTCTACCGCCCTCACGGACATGACCATTATGTCGAGCTTGCGTCACACCGTGATGGCGAATATCCACAAAAGGAAGATCGTCGTGCAGGCGAGCGGGAACAGTGAAGGTTACTGTCTGGATGTGAAACATCCTTCCTGTCGTTCTTTGTTCGAAGACAAGCAGATGGCCATCATCTTCCAGATTGCATAGTGGTGCACGACTGTTGTGCCGACAAGAATGACATCACGCTCATTGGACGGCGTCTCTCTCAACATCATCTGATCTGGTTCGCCATCAAGACACTCATTCGGTCAGCTGTGCAACGAATAGGTGGGTTTTACTGTTGAGGTTTTAGGGTATAGGGTTTAGGGTTTAGGTTCCCTTTGTTGTAAGGCTTCCCTTAAGAAACACGCATCTCGCATGGTCCATCACTTCGAAGCTTAAAGGACCCAGGACCCGCAGTAGACCCTCATTCCCATGTTTAGGGTTGAGGTTGGCTTAGGGTTTGGGGTTTGGGGTTTAGGGTTTAGGTTTAGGGTTTAGGGTTTAGGGTTTAGGGTTTAGGGTTTAGGGTTTAGGGTTTAGGGTTTAGGGTTTAGGGTTTAGCCCCTTTATGCCAGAAAGGGTAGCCTTTAGCTTCCCAGCAGACTCTTGGGTCTAGCCACCTTTAGAACAGCCCCGAGTTGACTCAAAGCATATGTTCCCTTTGTCCCAGGATTGCTCTAGACCCTAGACCCAAAAACTTCTAAACCCTAAACCCTAAACCCTAAACCCTAAACCCTAAAACCCTAAACCCTAAACCCTAAACCCTAAACCCTAAACCCTAAACCTAAACCCTAAACCCCCAACGCTTCCCAAGACTTGGCGCGCCTTGAGGCCCTGGGGCTGGAGGAGGGCGGCCTCCTCGACGACAAGGCCGCCTCGGGGCCTTTAGGGTTTAGGGTTTAGGGTTTAGGGTTTAGAGTTTAGGATTTTGGGTCCAGGGTTTAGGGTTTGGGGATTAGGGTTTAGGGTTAGGGTTTAGTTAGGGTTTAGGGTTTGGGGTTCAGGGTTTGGGGTTAATTAGGGTTATTGGGGAACCTGGTTGAGGAAGGGCAGTATAAAACGCCTGCGCTTTTGTCGGGTGGCCATTTAGCAACTAGAGTTTGCGGTTTACGGTTTGGGGTTTAGGGTTTAGGGTTTACTCAGACGAACTCTCTCTCTCTCTCTCTTCCTCTCCGTCTCTTTCTCTCTCCCGTAGTACCTTGTTTTGTTAGTACAACCCCTTTCCCCTACGCAAAAATGGCCGGGCTTGTATATCTCCCCTTATTTGGGTTTAAGTGGTTCATACTTAGCCTAAAACCTAAGGCCTGAACCCTCAACCCTAAACCCTAAGCCTAAAGCCTAAACCCTAAACCCTAAACCCTAAACCCTAAACCCTAAACCCTAAACCCTAAACCCTAAACCCTAAACCCTAAACCCTAAACCCTAAACCCTAAACCCTAAACCGTAGGAGGGTTTTTTGGGCCATCCATGAGATCTTCAGGAGCTGGTGAAGCAGCTCCTGCGAGATGCCATGGTGGAGCAGGAGGTGCGAGAAACCTTCTTTTTAGGGTTTTAGGGTTTTGGCGTTTTTAGGGTTTTAGGGTTTAGGGTTGCCCTGAGGGTGCTATGGGCTTAGGGGGCTCAGGGTTTTAAGGGTTTTGGGCTTCTTTCATGGCTTAGGGTTTTAAAGGTTTAGGGTCTTGGGGTCTTAGGGTTGAAAGTTTTAGGGTGTTGGAGGTTTGGGGCTTCCCGTTTAGGATTTAGGATTCTACATTTGGAGGACTAAGCGAATCCTACAAGGGTTGTCCACAGTCCTTAACGGCAGTTGTAGTACAGAGAGATGATCCCAGTTCTGGGCATCATGTCATTTGAAATCACAAGTAGAACCAAATTGAACCAAAATCCCAAGCACCAAGCGCCCGAAAGCCCAACCCTAAAACCTAAACCCTAACCCCCAAACCCCTCATACCCTCATACCCTAAGCCCTAAACCCTAACCACAAGACCCGAAACGCTAAAACCCTGGACCTCAAACCCCTCAAGCCCGAACATACCGGTCTAACTTCAATCGGTTTAGGGGTTAGAGCTTAGGGTTCAGGATCGTCAGGAACCCTAAACCCTAAACCTTAAACCCTAAACTTCTCTAGATCAGTCAGGTATTCGTTGATGCTCTGCTTATCAGGGGCGATGCCATGCCATCGCGGCCAGGCCCGCACTGCAAGAAGATGGTTTAGGGTTTAGGGTTTAGGGGTTAGGGGTTTAGGGGTTTAGGGGTTTAGGGGTTTAGGGGTTTAGGGGTTTAGGGGTTTAGGGGTTTAGGGGTTTAGGGGTTTAGGGGTTTAGGGTTTGATGACATAGCCGCATCTCCGCCCAGCAGCGGCGGAGCTTGGATGCGTGGGTCTGAAGCGAGCGCCGACAGCCCTGACCCTTTGCGACCTGCGAGGCTTCATGCGTCGTCTTGCAGAATCAGGGGTTTAGGGTTTAGGGTTTAGGGTTTAGGGTTTAGGGTTTAGGGTTTAGGGTTTAGGGTTTAGAGGCAACTTTGCCCATGGTGGTCCTGTGCAGTTACAAAGAGCAGAGTGTTCGTGGTGGACTGGGCGACGTACCACTGCTTGAAGTTCAAAGCCGTGAAGGTCGTAGGGAAGATGGAATACACCCCCATAATCCCCAAACCCTACACCCCTCTAAGCCCTAAACCCTAAAACCCTAAACCCCCCAATCAACCCGAGAGGAGAGAGGAGAGAGAGGAGAGAGAGGCGAGAAGAGAGGAGAGAAGCGAGAGGAGAGAAGAGAGGAGAGAGCGAGGGTTCAGGGCTTTACTGCAGGGGTAGGGCGTCGAATGGGTTCAGCCGATGGCAGATGTGGCTGCCTGCAGGAGACCACTCGCTCTGTCGAAGTGCAGGCAGGTCGGCCCTCAATTAGCTTCAGGTAGCGGGGAAGTGTGTGTGTGTGTGGTTTAGGGTTTAGGGTTTAGGTTCTAGGGTTTAGGGTTTAGGGTTTAGGGTGTGTATCTGTCTGTCTGTCTGTCCGTCTGTCGGAGAGGCACGAAGTGCCGTACTGACAAGTAGATGCGATTGAACTTCAGGGTTCTTTGTGGTGCTTTACTGTAACTTTACATCTTTAGCCTGTTTGGGTTTATTGGGTTTGTTATTAGTTTTTTGCGACCCTCCTAAGTGCAGCCAAGGGTTGAGGAAACGGGCGGGAAAGAAGACCACCTCCGCGTGGCCATTTTGGCGCCAGGTGTTGTGCCAATTTTGATACAGGGGGTGGGGAGGGCGATGTCTTTAATTAATGTCTCTAACCCCTAAACCCTAAACCCTAAGCCCTAAACCCTAAACCCCAGAGGTGCTGGAAACATGGACCAGCATTGATGATGCAGTTGCATGGGCCGGGCTGCTCGAGAACCAGCTTAGGGCAGTGGCTCGACAGCTGGGAGAGATCTGCGTGACTCCCTAAACCCTAAACCCTAAACCCTAAACCCTAAACCCTAAACCCTCTTTTCGGAAGTATCGACAGAAGAATGGGAGCAGGCCTTAGATCAAGCACAGGTTGGAGCAGACTATTGGGTGCCTTTTGAGAAAGGCAACAGCGGATCCACAGTTGTCCTGCTTGAAAGTCGAACTCGATTTGGGGTGCTCATGGTGAGCGCGTCGCTCGAGTGATGAAAATTCACTTCGCAGCCGCTGAAGGATGGGCAGTGGAGAGCGGCTGAGCTTCCAGGCGCACCCAGTATCCAAGCATGGGAGGAGTGCTGGCGCATTTTTCGCGTGGGCTGCATTATGCTGGATGTGGTGGCGTGTCTGTCTGTGTGTGTGTGTGTGTGTTGAGGGGGAGGGTTTGGGGTCTAGGGTTGAGGTTGAAAAGATCTGAGAGTTGGTGCTGCAAGCTTGAAGAAGGGTCCGATTTGTTTGTTTGCTTTTGGGTTCGGGTTTCGGGCAGTTTGTTTTTTTCTCGCGGGCTTTCGGGTTCCAGCGTGTGAGGGACTTCGGGACTGAGGGTTGGCGAGGTTTAGGGTTTTAGGGTTTAGGGTTTAGGGTTGAGGGTTTCGGGTTCAGCTGCTATCGCCCATGATATGTTTAGCGAAAACCCCAGACAAAAGCCCTTTTAGACAACAATCTCACGATCTGCAGATTACGCTTCAACTAGGCAAAACTCGTGTGAGACAGGGTGTTGATTTTTGCCTTCGGTGAGGTTCACCTGTACCTTCCGGTGAGAGTATATTGATTGTTCTTTTTTGGGAATGCCAATCATAAGAATCCTACCTCCGTGCAAATCCTCCAAAACCTAAACCCCGAACCCAAGCACTCAATACTCTACACCCTAAGCCCTAAACCCTAATCCCTAAAGCCAAACAAAGACCTACATCCTGAACCCAGGACTTCCCTAAACGCCAGAAAACCCTACGCACTAAACTAAACCAAAAGATCTACACGGTAACCCCTAAACTCCCGACAGCCGAAAACCTAAACCCTAAACTCTAAACCCTAAGCTCTGCCCCAAAAGCACACGGGAGCTGCATCTTCATGCCTGAAGCCTCGTCGCAAAGCACGCAAAGTTTAGGGTTTAGGGTTTAGGGCTAGGCTGAACAGGTTCAAGCAGAGCTTGGTGACGGCCCTGCTCTCGGTGACAGGGTGTAGGATCGTGTGGAGGTTTCATGGGAGTTAGAGGCTTGATTGGAGGCTTTAGGCTTTAGGCTTTAGGCTTTAGGCTTTAGGCTTTAGGCTTTAGGCTTTAGGGTTTAGGGTTTAGGGTTTAGGGTTTAGGGTTTAGGGTTTAGGGTTTAGGGTTTAGGTTTCAGGGTAGGATGTATTTGAAGGTTCACGGGTAGTTACAATTCGAGTCACAAGTCATAAGTAAGGCCCTAAACCCTAAACCCTAAACCCTAAACCCTAAACCCTAAACCCTAAACCCTAAACCCTAAACCCTAAACCCTAAACCCTAAACCCTAAACCCTAAAACCCTAAACCCTAAACCCTAAACCCTAAACCCTAAACCTACCAACGAAGCCTCGAATACAACGCCTCGTCATGGAGTCCCGGATTTGCTTGTTGAGTGCCTCGAGCCTGGTTCTGAAGTTCGCTCCCTTCGAGAATCGATGAAGAGAATATTCTTCCGGATACCCAGACCCTAAACCCTAAACCTAAACCCTAAACCCTAAACCCTAAACCCTAAACCCTAAACCTTAGACCCTACACCCCAAGTCCAATCGGGAATTTCATTTCAACTGCAGCATCATAGGAGATGGTTAAGGACCTCAAGGACCAGCTGAGGGACATCGAGGCCCTCATCACTGAGCTGGGCGACTTTCAGGAGGACCACCTTGAGGAAGCCTTAGACCTGGCTCAGCAGGTCCAGGATAGGCTGGATGCCAAGGCCGCTCAGGCAGCTGAGCCAACTCCTGAGCCCAAGGCCTCGCCTCAGCACACGGCCCTTCCTGAGACGAGCAACCTGAGTGCTGCCGAGCAGGAGCAGCTGAGGGCACTCCTTCAGAAGATGAACCAGAACCAGCCCTCAGCATCGGCCTCAGGCTTGCCTGAGACTGCCTCCGCCCAAAGCTGGCTTGCGCATCAGTGAAAGCTGCCTGAGTCAGCACTGAATCGAAAAAACTCCTTCAAGGTGAAACTTCCAATCTTGCACAACCTAGGTGGGCGAGTCTTGTAAGGCTGCCATAGCAACCCTATTAGTTAGCTGGAGGGTGTTGGGGGCGGTTGTTTGTTTAGCTGCGCTAACCCCTGCACCCTAAAGCCTGAACTTGTAGGCCCTAAACCCCTAAACCCTAAATTGGGTAACCCTAAACCCTAGACCTTCTACAAAAACAGCAACTTGGTTGTCGTGTCCACCAGGCGCCAGAACCCTAAACCCTAAACCCTAAACCCTAAACCCTAAACCCTAAACGCCAGAAATCATATGCACTCGGCTCCACAGAAGCTGAATGGACGGCCGGTGAGCCTTGCACTGATCATTGATACGGACCAGACGTTGTGGACGTTGGGTTAGGGTTTAGGGTTTGGGTTTAGGGTTTAGGGTTTAAGGTTTAGGGTCTAGGGTTTAGGGTTTAGGGTTTAGGGTTTAGGGTCTAGGGTTTAGGGTTTAGGGTTTAGGGTTTAGGGTTCAGGAGATTCGTGGCAAAGCCTTGACTGCCGGCAGCCCCTTGCCCATTGACAGTGCAGTGACCGCCAAGCTTGACTCCCCTTTGAGGTGACTTATTGCCTCCTGCAACGCGCGGGGGGTTTAGGGTTTAGGGTTTAGGGTTTAGGGTTTAGGGTTCTCTGTGGTGCTTTACTGTAACTTTAGATCCTTAGCCTTTTTGGGCTTATTGGGCTTCCTAATAAGGCAGCTAGGAGTTTAATGTTACAGCTACCCTACTTAGGGCAGCCAAGGGTTACACGGAACGCCAGTTTGTAACCCTAAACCCTAAACCCTAAACCCTAAACCCTAAACCCTAAACCCTAAACCCTAAACCCTAAACCCTAAACCCTAAACTGGCTTCAGGGTGGTAGGGTTTGGTTTGGGGCTCTTGGGACCCTGACTTTCTGGTTTTGCTTGCGGGTTTTCGGGTGTTAGGGTTTTGGGGTTTTGGGGTTTCGGGGTTTAGGGTTTTAGGGTTTTTTGGTTTTGGGGTTTTGGGGTTTTGGGGTTTTGGGGTTTTGGGGTTTTGGGGTTTTGGGGTTTTGGGGTTTCGGGGTTTAGGGTTTTTGGGTTTTGGGGTTTTGGGGTTTTGGGGTTTTGGGGTTTTTGGGGTTTTTGGGGTTTTAGGTGACAAGGGTTCAACCCCAGACCCGACCCTAGTCTAGACCTCTGAAATCTTCGGAGTGAGCGTAAGAGTTGAGATCCCTGGACTGTTCTTTAGGGTGCCCCGACAGTGTAGGGAACCACTCATACCCTCTAAACCCCCTAAAACCCCGAAAACCCTGAAACCCCCTAAAGCCCCTAAAACCCCTCAACCCTAAGCGAGGCAAGGCTACCCCTAAAACCCCTAAAACCCCTAAAACCTGGGACCCCTAAACCTTAAAAACCTAAACCCTAAACCTTAAACCCTAAACCCTAAACGCTAATGAACCTCCAAGCAGAGGCCGGCAGCACGTCTGGACACAGCAGCTGACTGTTGACGCAGACTCGAAGCTGAGGTGGTCTAGGGCGGGAGGGTTTGGGGTTTGGGGGTTTAGGGTTTAGGGTTTAGGGTTCAGGGTTCAGGGTTCAGGGTTTAGGGTTTAGGGTTTAGGGTTTAGGGGCTAGTGTTTCGTTGTAGGACTCTGGGTAGCCTTCAGAGTTTCGGGGCTTGGGGATGCTTAGGGCTCTTTTTCGTTGAAGGCTGTAGGGCTTAGGATCAAGGGTTTAGGGTTTAGGGTTTAGGGTTTAGGGTTTAGGGTTTAGGGTCCCTACGCCCTTAACCCTGAACCCTAAACTTAGGTAGGATCAATTCTACCCCCAGAAGACCCAACATGTGGTTCCTAAATTTTGTTGAGAGGGGCGGGGGGGGGCCGATCTACCCCTAAACCCCAAATCCTAAACTCTAAACGCTAAACCCTAAACCTTAAATCCTAAACCCTAAACCCTAAACCCCAAATCCGTCCTAAATCCTAAACTCTAGGTTAGATTCAAGTGTTTCGAGCCTTAGCGGTCGTTAAGGTGAGGAGTTGAGGGCTTGCCCTAAACCCTAAACCCTAAACCCTAAACCCTAAACCCTAAACCCTAAACCCTAAACCCAGGGCTCCTGTGTGTTCTGCGGCATGTTGAGGCTTTCGGGTTTAGGATTTAGGGTTTAGGGTTTAGGATTTAGAGTGTAGGGTTTAGGATTTAGGGTTTTGGGTTTTCTTATAGAGCTGGAAGGTTTTAGGGTCTTGTAGAGTGCCACAACCCTAAACAGTCCGGACCCCACCAGTCCCCTGTTAGGGTATCAGGCTTCAGGGTTTTGGATTCAGGGCCTATAAATATAACCCCTACACCCTATAAAACCTATAAACCCCCACAAACCCTACAAGACCCTTCGCCGCAGCATTGGATGCCCCCGAGAGCAGTCACGCAGTCAGAGCGGAGACCCCCCCCTTTGCTTCATCTCCGCTTAGAGCGCATCATGGCCAGCTGCGTTGGCTCATTGGTGCCTTGGCGGGTGCTGGTGTTTTTTTTTAGTTTTTGTTTGTGGGGGGGGGGGGGGGGGATGGGGGGGTTTAGGGTTTAGGGTTTAGGGTTTAGGGTTTAGGGTTTTGGGTTTTGGGTTTTGGGTTTTGGGTTTTGGGTTTTGGGTTGTATGCGGAGAATCATGGCCGGGTCCAAAACGGGACCCGCAAGGTTCGCATGTGCCTGCAAGCGAACTTCAGAGCCCAAGACTGTAGGAATTCTACCTTGGACACTTTTAGGGTTTAGGGTTTAGGGTTTAGGGTTTAGGGTTTAGGGTTAGGGTTTAGGGTTTAGGGACAGTTTTGGACCCTTAAGGTTGTACCCTTGGGTTTGGGGACCCTTTCTAAAGATCCTTTAGGGGAATAGAAGGGCCCTTTTAGGAGTAGATTAAGGGGAACCTTCAGGGGTACAACCTTAGAAGTACGAGTCTTAATCCCTTGAAAACCCCACCCAAGCCCCAGCCGCGAAGAGGAAATCTGCCTCAATTGATTGGGTGTAGTTGCCGTCTGTTGAATCTAAACCCTACAAGCCTAAACCCTAAACCCTAAACCGTTTCTTGCTTTCAGGTTCTTAGCTAACCCTCCGAGCCCGGCCCAAGGTGATCAAGAACACCTTCTACAACTTCGAGATTGAGGTGACCTCCTGGCTCGACCGTATTTAAAGCTGATAGCCCTCTACCCTCAACCCTCAACCCTAACCCTAAATCCTGACCCCAAAGCTCCTCTTCACAGGGCGGGTGTCCCGGAAATTTGTGTTTTCTGGTGTTTTAAGGGTTGAGGGTCCGGGGGTTCGGTTCATGGGTAGTTACAAAAGTGTTTTTTAGATCGAGAACCGTAGGTACGTTTTCTTCCCCTCTGAGACCCTATGTTTAGGGTTTGGGGTTTATGGTTTAGGGTTTGGATAACCTGCGCCTAGAAACCCAAAAGGCTAAGCTTTCTGATTGGATTACCTCGAAACCCCCAAGCCCTAAACCCTAAACCCTTATAGGGTTTGGGGCTGAGGGTTTCGTAGTGTTTTTGGAAATACTGGCCTGCCGTTTTTTATGGGGCTCTAGGCCGTTATTGAAGGTCCCGTGCGGGTCCAACCCCTGAAGTCTGAACGCCCCAAACTCGCAAACCCCAAGCATACAAAGCCACAATCCCACAAACCCTGAACTAGACTCCACCAAGCACCTAAAGCTTAGCACATCAACTAGAGCTGAAAACCCTAAACCCTAAACTCTAGACCCTAAACCCTAAACCCTAAAACACAACTAAACCCTAATACCCCCAAGCGCCCTAAAACCCTACAGCCCCCCAAGCTCGAGCGTTCCATGAATACACCTAAATCCCGGACACATACCCTAAACCCTAAACCCCAAGCACCCAAACCCTACAGCCCCAAGTTCGAGTGGTCCCCATTTCAATTTCCTGCGGGAACAACGGCAGCTTGAGAAACCATGAGCCCGAAGCTCCTCCTTAGAGGGTTTAGGGTTTAGGGTTTAGGGTTTAGGGTTCGGGTTTAGGGTTTTAGGGTTTTAGGGTTTTAGGGTTTAGGGTTTAGGGCTTAGGGCGTAAGGCTTAGGGCGTAGGGCTTAGGGTTTTGGGCTTAGGGTTTAGGGTATGTGTCCGGGATTTAGGTGTATTCATGGTATGCGGCATCGCTGTGAGTTCATGGGTTCAGGTCCTCAGGGCCTGTTTTTGAAGCTCTTAAGGCCAAGCTCTCCGCTTGGATTAGGGTTTAGGGTTTAGGGTTTAGGGTTTAGGGTTTAGGGTTTAGGGTTTAGGGTTTAGGGTTTAGGGTTTAGGGTTTAGGGTTTAGGGTTTAGGGTTTAGGGTTTAGGGTTTAGGGTTTAGGGTTTAGGGTTTAGGGTTTAGGCTTAATCTTTGGGATTTGCTCTTTTCGGCCGTGTTCCTCAACGAGTGGTTTTGTGTTTTTCGACGTTGAACTTCTGCACAAGCAGCAACCTGGAAGAGCCAGAGCATTGACACAAACCCCAAAACCTAAGCCCTAAGCCCGCAAACCCGCAAACCCCAAACTCGAAACCCCAAACCCTAAACCCCAAACCACAAACCCCAAACCCTAAACCTTTTGATCCCCGCTTGCTGGCTGAAGGAGTTCCCTTCACCCTCGCTTCGACGCCAGGTGGGCGCAAGACGTGCCATGCTTGGGGCTTTTAGGGGTTCAGGGGTTCAGGGGTTTAGGGTTAAGGGTTTAGGGTTTAGGGGTTTAGGGTTTAAGGTTTAGGGTTTCGGGTTTAGGGTTTAGGGTTTAGGGGTTTAGGGATAGGGGTTTAGGGTTGACAGTGTAGGGTTCAGGGCTTAGGGTTTGGGGACTTCCATGAGTGAGAGCGTCTTCTTTTGAGCACTTTGGCACCACCCGATACCGGTCTACTTCCCCTTGTGTTCATTCAAGGTGCGGCGTCATCAGCGTCATTCAGGGTACATGCGTGATGGCAGATCCAAAGCAAATCCCAAAACCCAAAAGCCCAAACTAAAGCGTAAGTCAAACCTACGACCCTCAGCCCTAAATCCCAAACCGCAAGCCCTTAAAAGCGCCAGACGCTTAGACGCTCAGACGCTCAGACATGCAGACGCTCAGACGGTCAGACACCCAGACACTCAGACACTCTAGTTCCACGTTCAGACACTCACACGCGCGTACGCTCGGGCACGTGGGCGCTCGAACGTGCTAGTTGTGCGCTGTGTTGATATTTAGACGACTAAGACGCTCCGACACTCAGATACTCAGACGCTCAGATGCTCAGACACTCAGACACTCAGACGGTCAGACACTCAGACGCTCAAACGCTCAGACACTCAGAAATTCATAAGGGTCTTAGTGATGTAAGTCACTGAGTAACTGGGTCTATTCTCCCAGCATCAGAGTAAAAGAGGCTCAGTGACTGAGAGACTGGGTCTGGCCTGGGAAGGCAAGAGTCTAAGTGACTGAGCGACTGGGTCTGGCTTGAGCGGTTGAGTGACTGAGCGACTGGTTTCAAATGTGGGCCGTTCTGCACGCTCTCTCACGGAAATTCTGTCTCCAGGAGTCCTCCCCAGCGAAGCTCGGCCAAGAGATTAAGGAGTTCCCGACCGACCTCGCAAGGCTCTTTTTGCGGGAGGGGAGGGGGTGTTAGGGTTTAGGGTTTAGGGTTTAGGGTTTAGGGTTTAGGGTTTAGGGTTTAGGGTTTAGGGTTTAGGGTTTAGGGTTTAAAGTTTAGGGTTTAGGGTTTAGGGTTCAGGGTTTAGGGTTTAGGGTTTAGGGCTCAGGGTTCAGGGTTCAGGGTTCAGGGTTTAGGGCTCAGGGCTCAGGGTTTAGGGTTGAGTGGGGCTCATCGTTTGAAGGCATGTCGGGTCCTTACAGAGGGAAAGGTCCGCAAAATGCTGCGAAACCCAGTGCTCCCGCAGCCTGCCTCCTTCCCGAAACCCCAGCCGATCCTCCAAGTAGTAGGTCGTTCATAACGGTTCAGAAGGTTTTTTTGCTAGGCTTCTACAAGGGCAAAAAGGGAGCCAGATTAGGAGTATACTGACGGGCCCTTTCGCGATGGCTGGTGTAACTGGAGTGGGCATAGTGGGAGTGTCTGCAGGGAACCCTGCCGGGGGTGTGTGAACCTACCGGGGATCCGCAAAACTTACGTAAGTCACAATGGACTGAGTAGGGTCAGGAAGTTATAAAAGCAGGAGAGCCTAAACCCTAAACCACTTTTTTCGGGGGCTCTACTTTGCTAGGTTGGTTCTGGGACACTCTACATTTTCCTTTAGGGTTTTTAAGAGACTCCTACATATAAGTATTTTTCGGAGGGTTTAAAGGCCAACCCAGTTTGTGCTACTCGTTGCATGTGCTTATTTCTTATTTTCTGAACCGAGCATAGCCCTCAATCTCAGCAAGCCTCCAAACTCTAGGTGTTCTGAAAACCCTGCAAATGAACGGCTTTCCCCTAACACCCTAAACCCTAAATCCTAAACCCTAAACCCTGAACCCATGTCTTAGACCCTCAACTCCTTGGCCAGGGTCGATACACACTCCGGCTTGGGCTCTGACGACGCGACGTTTTCGTGGGGTTTGTCCGAGTGGTGGGATCCACAGGAGCGCTCGCCCACCGGGGGGGTTTAGGGTTTAGGGTTTAGGGTTTAGGGTTTAGGGTTTAGGACGTAGGGTTTAGAGGTTTGCTTAGGTTTTGGGGAGAACCCTAGGTTCAGGATTTAGGATTTAGAGGCTTGATTAGGGTTTGGGGGGAACCCTAGGTTTAGGATTTAGGGTTTAGAGGTTTGCTTAGGGTTTGGGGGGAACCCTAGGTTCAGGATTTAGGATTTAGAGGTTCGCTTAGAGTTTGGGGGGGGGGGCACCCTCGGTTTTGGATTTAGGGTTTAGAGGTTCGCTTAGGGTTTGGGGGGAACCCTAGGTATAGGATTTAGGGTTTAGGGGCTTAATTAGGGTTCGGGGGGGAACCTAAACCCTAAACCCTCTAAACCCAGGGTTTTCAGGTTGAGGGCTGTGCTTTACGGTTAGTCGGCTACAGGTGCGGCAGCAGTTTTTTGGATGCTGGGGGGTTATTTGGGTGAGGGGCGACAAGGCGCCTAACGAAGTCCCCATGTTTAGGAGAAGGCTCCGGCACTCACATCTCTCGCTCTCTCTTGATATAAGAAACATATGTATATACATATATATATACACACACACTCTTTTTGTACATTCGTAGAACTCTAGACTGAAGCGACAACCCCCCCCCCCCAAACAAAACAACACACACACACACACACATATATATATATATATATACATATATATATATATATTGCACAAAAAACATCGCAGCTTCTAGTTGTTAGGTTTTTTTTTGGGTTTTGTAGCGTCTAGAGTTTGAGGGGTTTTTGGGGTTAAGGTTGGTTTAAATAGGGTTTAGGTTTTTTGGGGATTAGAGTTTAGCTCTTTTGAGCCAAGGCTTTCGTGCCCAACCCGTTGAATCCAACCACCCTCCGATCATTATTAGCTAGTAGTATGGCTAGATGATATGCATATTTACGGTCATCTCTACATATGTGGGCTTTTTAGACGTATACAAGCTTTAGCGTAACTCGTCGCCTGCGCGTCAGGGTTTTAGGAGGGGGAGGTTCAATCACGCACACTCAACCCAATCCAAAGCCTCAGACCCCAAACCGAACCCTTCTGCCCATCCCAAGCCGCCACGTGTAGTTCCCCCGTTTGCTTTGTCATAACTTGTTGTGACAATTTTTGTCATATTTAATATAGGCTTGGCTTAACAAAGGCACCACCGAAAGCCCAGAGGCTTCACGGATATTGAACCCTCAATTAGCAAAGATTCAAAGATTCCTTAGTTGAGGGATATTGGCGCCTCCCTAGACCCTAAACTCCAAAACCTTTGCCCCCAACCCTAAACCCCTAAACCCCTAAACCCTAAACCCTAAACCCCCAAACCCTAAACTCCTAAACCCTAAACTCCAAAACCCTAAACCCTAAACCCCTAAACCCTAAACCCCAAAACCCCAAGACCTACAACCCCGAAACCTTGAACCCCTAGACCCCCTAAATCCTAAGTCCCTGTCGGCCCTGCAGCTCTTCTCTAAGGGTAGTTACATGGGCCCTAGGGTTTAGGGTTTAGGGTTTAGGGTTGAGGGTTTAGGGTTTAGGGTTTAGGGTTTAGGGTTTAGGCATACTAAGGGACTAAGAGAATAGCTCTTCGGCAGGAGCACCGGACCAGCATCGCGGCTTCAAGCTTCGCTCTGTCAGCTTCGGCTTGAGGGTTTCAGGGTTACGGCTTTAGGGTTTAGGGTTTAGGGTTTAGGGGTTTAGAGTTTTAGGGTTTAGGGTTTTAGAGTTTTAGGGTTCAGGGTTCAGGGTTTCAGAGTTTTAGGCTTTCAGGCTGAAAGGTTTAAGCGGTTTGGGGCTTCAGGGGTTTTAGGGATCTAAACCATAAACCAACCCTAAACCCTAAACCCTAAACCCTAATAGGGATCCAGGGGTTTGGGGTTTTAGATTTGTTGGGACTTTAGGGCGCAGGGGTTAGGGTTTGGTGCTTAAGGTTTCCGGAGCCAGCGGAGGCCTACTTTGGGTCATGATGGCTACAACCCTAAACCCTAAACCCTAAACCCTAAACCCTAAACCCTAAACCCTAAACCCTAAACCCTAAACCCTAAACCCTAGCCCAAAGCGCTGAACCCTAGACCCTAAACCGTTCCTAAGGACAGTTGAGTTTAGGTTCAGGGCCGCCCAAGACGCGGAGCCCGAACCTTATTAGGCAAAAGGAGCCCTTAGGCCTTAAATCGTTTAGGGTTTAGGGTTTAGGGTTTAGGGTTTAGGGTTTAGGGTTTAGGGTTTAGGGTTTAGGGTTTAGGGTTTATCCAGCTAGACCCGAAGCCCTAAATAAAGGCACTACGTGGTTTCTGTGCTGGCGTAGTAGAAAGATGGGCCTCTCGAAGGGACCCTTAGCCTTATTATTACTCCCCTATATAACCCCCATATATACCTTGTGTAGTCCCTATGTACCTAAGTAGCCCCTACTTACTGGCTCAAAACCCAACTTTTCAACTTTTGGGCTTCTGAGAAGGTAGTTTATTCTGAAAGTTTCAACTTTTATTTCCTTGGGTTTTGGGCCAGTCAGTATATAACCCCCATATATACCTTGTGTAGTCCCTATGTACCTAAGTAGCCCCTAAAGAACCCCGAACTAACCCCTAAGGTCTGTTCTATGGGTCCCTCCTTTAGTCCCTTGAAGTAGTGCATGGCTATGTCCCATCGAAAAGAGGGATCTTTAGAATATTCTACTCCTCGTTTTTATGGCTACCCTAAACCCTAAACCCTAAACCCTAAACCCTAAACCCTAAACCCTAAACCCTAAACCCTAAACCCTAAACCCTAAACCCTAAACCCTAAACGGGACCTCAGATCTCGTCTAGGGTTCACGGCCTCACAGGGCCCAGCCTGAGGCGTGATGCTCAAGAACTTGCCCGATCATTTCACCGGCGAGACCCTCAAGGCTTGTATCACCCTAAACCCTAAACCCTCAACCCGAAACCCTAAACCCTAAGAACCCTCAACCCTGAGAACCTGAAACCCTCAACTCTCGAACCCTGCGCCTAATCTCAGGCTCAGTATTTGAGGTTAAGGGTTGTGGGTTTAGGGTTTAAGGCCTAGAGTTCTGTTCAGTCGAGGTTCTGCGTGTGTGTCGCCCTAAATCCTCAACTCCAACCCTAAACCATAGGTGGGGGTCGACGTCGGGGGCCCCTGAACGCAAATCTGGTTCCCAGGGTTTAGAGTTGGGGATTTTGGAGGTTTAGGCCCTAAACTCTTAAATCCTAATTAATCTGCAAACCCTAAAACCCTAAACCCTAAACCCCAAACCCATAGAGTCCCAGGGTTTGGGAAGGAAACCGCCGGCCGACATTCTCGCCGCGGTGTGCTTGTTTAGGGTTAAGGGTTACGGGTTTAGGGTTTAGGGTTTAGGGTTTAGCATTCAGGGTTTAGGGTTTAGGGGCTCAGGGTTTAGGGTTTAGGGTGCAAGGAATCTCCAAAGCCCTCTTGACCTGGCTTGGCTTTTATAGGGCTTCTTGGTAGCTGAGTGGTCCACTGACTTTCGCCCTTTTGGGGTTATGGGTCCCCTTGTAAACGCAAGTTACCAAAACGGGTTTAGGGTTTCGGGTTTTCTACAATACCGGGCTGCCGAGGCCTTATGAGGTTCGAGGGTATTCTTGGACATAGGAACCCTATCCCGAGGTGGCTCAGAATTTCAGGCCGCAGGGCGTCAACAAGTTTCCTATCTCTCAGATGCAGGGTGTACATATTGCTATTACGATCATGAGCGAAGGCCCGGAGTAGGCCATGATTTCCCTGTTTTAGGGTAGGGGCTCCCTTATAATCCCCTGAAAAACCAAAAGGGGTACCCTTTTGATTCCTAGGTTACTCCTGGGTCTAGTGAGTATGCTTACTACCAACATGGTGGTTCAGGAGTTGAGGGTGCAGGGCTTAACGGTTAGGTGTTGGGGGTTTCGGCCTTAGGGCATTAGGCTTTAGGTTTGTCGTTCAGGGCTGCCTGAACCAACCCTAAACCCTTGACCCTACACCCTAAACCCTGCACCCTAGACCCCAAACCCTAAACCGCCACCCGCAAGGAGCTCATCGACAAGGAAGGTTTCCATGGAACTTATGATTTCCTCTACATGTGGCCGGCCTGATACAGAGGTCTTGGGGAGTATACGAAGTTACACTTTACACTTTTTGGGATACTACAATCCCCTATGGAACTGAAACTGTACACACTTTTGGGACTTATGAACTCAGCATCTAAGGGATTTCGGCTGGTGAGTGTGTTCTGGTCTACTTTTACAGAGTGGTGTGTACTATACGGTTGCCCTTACCAGCAACAGGAAGCTACCTACGTTGAGCAAAAGGTCCCTTGCTTGCTGGCGGGGTCTCCTTAGCGAAACGAGTCGGGCTCCTACAGAACAAGCACGGCACACAGAATCCGAAACCCCAAACTCCGAACCCTGAACCCTGAATCCTAAACCCTAAACCCTAAACCCTAAACCCCCAAACTTAAGTCCTAGACCACCTTCACCGGCTCCGGACTTGGGGTTTAGGGTTTAGGGTTTAGGGTTTAGGGTTTAGGGTTTAGGGTTTAGGGTTTAGGGTTTAGGGTTTAGGGTTTAGGGTTTAGGGTTTAGGGTTTAGGGTTTAGGGTTTAGCACTGAGAGATGGCACCAAGCGGGCTCACATTGCAGAAGGTGTCTGTCGAAAAGAATTGGGAACATGTTCAGCTGGCTTGTTTCCCATATGGGGCGGTTCATACTCCTTACGTTTTTTCACTTACGTAGGGTTCATGCGTAGTTATAAGTAGGATTATAATCGCCCAAGCTAAGGTTAGAATATACGACACCGTACTTGTAACCCTACTCATACCTACCCATGAACCGTCAAGTAGTAGCCCTAAACCCTAAACCCCAAGCCCTAAACCCTAAACCCTAAACCCTAAACCCTAAACCCTAAACCCTAAACCCTAAACCCTAAGCCCAAGGCCTATGAAGTTCATCAGCCAAACCCCCTTCGGCTACGCGTTCGTGAACCTGGTCAGTCCAGATGCCGCGCGCGACTTCTGGAGCGCTGCTTGGGGTTTAGGGTTTAGGGTTTAGGGTTTAGGGTTTAGGGTTTAGGGTTTAGGGTTTAGGGTTTAGGGTTTAGGGTTTAGGGCTACTAGGTAGGCCCTTGGGACATTTTGTATTCTCCCTTATTGGGTTTTAGACGATCATACCAGGAATATGTTTCAGAGGGTTTTGTTGGCCAGCTTCGACGCTGCGGCTTAGGGGTTTTAGGGATTCAGGGTTTCGGATTGAGGGTTTAGGGGCTTACAGATGTAGGGGTATAGAGCCGCAGGCTTTTTTGCGTTTTGGTGCTTAATGCTTAGGGGCTTCGTTTATCTTTTTCGGTTTTGGTGTGCAGGGTTTAGGGGCTTGGAGGTTTAGGGCTTGGGGATTTAGGGGTTCTGGTGCTTAGGGCTTTGGGGTTCAGAGTTCCTTGCTGGGACTGTTTGTGTGCATGCTACCTCAAACAAAGGAACTGCCTTACACGATTGAGCTCTTTTAAAGGGTCCTCTAAGGGAATATAGGGGGGGGAAACATTGAGGGCGTGTTATGGGAACCTTTGGAGGTACATCCTTAGGGTACGATGTGTTGACTCCCTTGCGCTTCAATGGTTTCTATGATTTTGGTGACCCTAAACCCTGAACCCTGAACCCTAAACCCCCAACCCTAAACCCTCAACCCCAACAGCCGCAGCCCGACATATCAATCACTGGAGCACTCTCCACAGTGGCCGCTTGTTTTCCGGTTCAGTGTCGGTAACCCTAAACCCTAAACCCTAAACCCTAAACCCTAAACCCTAAACTTTCGACTCAATAAGCCACAAACCACAACCACCCTGGGATCTTCAGCAACCCAAAAAACGATTAACCCCAGACCTCGAGACCCTCCCTAGACCCCAGGGTTTGGGTTTGTTTGGGGCTTTGTCCTTCACATTAAACCCCTCAACCCCTAAACCCCTAGACCCCTAGACCCCTAAACCCCTAAACCCCTAAACCCCTAGACCCCTAGACCCCTAAACCCCTAAACCCCCCTAAACCCCTAAACCCCTAAACCCCTAGACCCCTAAACCCCTAAACCCCTGAACCCCCAGACCCCTAGACCCCTAGACCCCCAAACCCTAGACCCCCAAACCCTAAACCATCCAGCCGCGTCCCCTGTCGGCGCAGGAACCACTTCGATGGCTTCAAAGTTACTCAGAGACACACTGGTTTAGGAATTAGGCTGTAGGGTTTAGGGCTTAGCGTTTAGGAATTGGGATTTAGGGTTTAGGAATTAGGATTTAGGGTTTAGGAATTAGGTTTTAGGTTTACGATTTAGGGAGGGCTTAAGGTTTCGAGGGTTGAGGGGTTAGGGTTTAGGGGTTAGGGGTTTGGGGTTTGGGGTTTAAAATGTTAGGGTTTGGGGCCGGTGTTTATCCACCTCTTTCATTAGGAAACTAACCACTAGATGCCAAGCGAATGTTAATTCGGCCTTGACAATCGGCTGCACAGCCTGGATCGAGAACATGAGCAACAAGGTTCAGGGTTTAGGGTTTAGGGTTTAGGGTTTAGGATTTAGGGTCTAGGGTTTAGGGTTTAGGGTGAAAGCGCAAGAAGCGAAAGGACCTATTTAGCGTGCTGTTAACTCACAGTGTCTTTGTCGTTTGTCCTTGTTTGGGAGATCTTTTCCTTTCATTGTCTTTGCAGGATTCGCAGGCGCAGGACATAGAGGACAAAAAACGTCGGCCAGCCCACAATAAAGGACATGTTCCCCAAACCCTTAACCCAGAACCCTCTGAACAAGCACCCTAAACCCCAAACCTAAACCCTAAACCCTAAACCCTAAACCCTAAACCCTAAACCCTAAACCCTAAACCCTAAACCCTAAACCCTAAACCCTAAACCCTAAACCCTAAACCCTAAACCCTAAACCCTAAACCCTAAACCCTAAACCCTAAACCCTAAACCCTAAACCCTAAACCCTAAACCCTAAACCCTAAACCCTAAACCCTAAACCCTAAACCAGAGACAGAGGTTTCCGGTGTGTCCTCCGGGATGATGGTGGCCTGGTCTTCGGACATCCAAGGTCGGGTGCAGGGCCTTGAGGCCTAGGGTTTAGGGAATTCGGGGGGTTCCTTCAGAACCTACACCCTGAACTCTGAGCCCTAAACCCTAATCCCAAGAGCTTGTTTTGGGATGTAAAGGTTAGTTTTCAGGGCTCCTAAATCCCAAACCGTAGAAACCCGCCCTATTCTTGAGGGCTTGGGGCTAGGGTTTAGGGTGTAGGGCTGCTGCAATGTCAGCTGTTCTCGGGTTTAGCGCTTCTGGATTTATGAGTTGAGTGCCACGTTTGGTGGCAGCCCCTAGAGCAACGCCTTTGGAGCTAACCGCAGGCCGACAGGAGCACATTGATCGTTACCGGCGGCTTGGCTGCTCCGGGGCATGGGAAATTAGGTCCTCAGCCAAAGCTTTTTGTTGAGCACCCTAAACCCTAAACCCCAAACCCCAAACCCTAAGCCCTTAACTTGTAAGCGCGGAACCCTAAGCTTCTAAACCCTAAGCCCTAAACCCTGCGCTTCTAAAGCCTAACTGGGCTTCTGAGCTCTGAAATTGTTCATATCTAAGCTGCTTAAAACCTCAGCTAAACCCTAACTTTTCAGGGTTTAGGGTTCAATTAGGGTTTAGGGTTGAGGGTTTAGGGCTAGGGTTTAGGGTTCCTAAACCCTGAACCTGGGTTGGGGGCCTTAGGGCGCGGGCTAGGGCCACCGTGGCACACGGAGCTTCAGAAGGATCCCCAAATCCAATGGTGCAACCGAAAAGGGTTCAACGTACAAGCCTCTTGGGTTTTGGGGGTTTGGGGTTTTAGGGGTTTGGGTCTAAGCCCTAATCCCCTAATCCCCTAAACCCCGAAACCCCGAAACCCCTAAACGCTAAACTTTGGGGTTTATGGATGAGGGTGTGGTGCCCTGAGTGGCGGCGGCTGTTGCACTCGTACTGCCCGGCTCAATTTCCACAGCATGCTTGCGCTAGGACCCAAAGTGGCCCGATTTTTTTTGTGGGTTTAGGGGTTTGGGGTTTAGGGTTTAGGGTTTTGGGTTTTGGGTTTTGGGGTTTAGGGTTTAGGGTTTAGGGTTTAGGGTTAGGCTCCCTTGTAAGCCCCTGTGAACCAAAAGGACGCCCTTGTTATACCTGGGTTACTCTTGGGTCACCCGAAACCTTAAACCCGAAACCCTAAACCCTAAAGCCTAAACCTTAAGTTCGCTCCCCTGAACCCGGCAGCTCTCAACCTAAGCCCGAGAATGTCAACTGTTACGACTGGGGGATGGGCACTGACGGCCTGGACAGAGCCTGCAAACTACCGGAACTCATCCCTAAACCCTAAACCCGAAGCCCTAAACCCTAGCCCTAAACCCTGAATCCTAAACCCTAGCCCTAAACCCTAAACCCGAAAGCTCCCCTTGAGACTCAGGAACAGCCCCGTGATGCATCCTTCCGTCCCCGTGATCTGCAAGCCTATCCTTCTGCCACTCTTGCCAGACTGGAGGGGTTTAGGATTTAGGGGTTTAGGGCTAGGGGTTTAGGATTTAGGGGTTTAGGGCTAGGGGATTAGGGCTAGGGGATTAGGGCTAGGGTTTAGGGTTTAGGGTTTAGGGTTTAGGGTTTAGGGTTTAGGGTTTAGGGTTTAGGGTTTAGGGTTTAGGGTTTAGGGTTTAGGGCTAGGGTTTAGGGTTTAGGGTTTAGGGTTTAGGGTTTAGGGCTTAGGGTTTAGGGTTTAGGGTTTAGGGTTTAGGGTTTAGGGTTTAGGGGGGGTAGAGTTTAGGGTTTAGGGTTTAGGGGGTAGAGTTTAGGGTTTAAATTTTGGGTTTAGGGGTGTGCTTAGGGTTTACGGGGGTCTTGGGGATCGGGCTGTAGGACTTAATATTTTTGGGGTTAATTGAGGGGTGTAGGGGTGCAGGTTTAGGGTTCAGGGTTTAGGATATAAGGTTTTGGGTTGGATCAGGGGTTTGGGGTTTCATTTGGGAGTTGGGCGCGGGCAGGCATAGACAGCATCGGCCCAGTTGCAGCTCCCGTTTAATTATGTTTTTTTTTTTTTTTTTTTTTTTGGGGGGGGGGGGGGGGGGGGGGGGGGGGGGGGGGGGGGTGTTAGGGTTTAGGGCTTATGTAGCGCTTAGGGTTTTCGGGCTTAGTGTCCCGAAACCCTTGCAGAGGCTCAGGCCACTGGGAATGATGCTTCAGAAAGGCTGACTCATGCCGTAGCCCGGGAGCCTCTAAGGTTATTGGCTTCGGATGGTCCCCCTTATAATACTAACAGTCCTTAATCGGGATTGTAGTAGGGGGGGTACTAGAATCCCAGGCAAGGACTGTTATGTTATTATAAGGGGGAACATCCCAAGTTATTGGCTTGTAACCCTAAACAGGCCCCAAACCCCACAGGTAAGCCCGCGGAAGCTTTCGAACCCTAAGCCGTAAACCCTAAATGTTCAACACCTAAACCCCAGAATTTAACTTCAACACTTAAGCCCTAAACCCCAAACCCTAAATGTCAACAACTTAAGCCCTAAACCCAAAGCCCTAATCTTTGTCATAGTGGGATAACATTTTACATTTTTAAGGGTACTTAAACTCAATAAGAATAAAATTTTAAATTTTTATTACTATCCCAACTATAAACCAGTAACTGTCAACAACCGCAATCCGAAACATCCACAAATGTCAAAAAACTCACAAGCCGAAGCCCGAAGCCCAAAAACCTCACTCCAGGAGCCCGAAGCCCTAAACCCTAAACCCTAAACCCCAAACCCTAAACCCTAAACCCGAAACCCGAAACCCTAAACCCTAAACCCTAAACCCTAAACCCTAAACCCTAAACCCTAAACCCTAAACCCTAAACCCTAAACCCTAAACCCCAAGCTGAGGTCTGACGGGCTGCCAGTTCCGTTTCCTGCACCCACGCACAACATCAAGATGCCCAAATGCAGAGCATAAGCGCCTGCTTCGGACTTCGGACCGTGCGTTGAGGGTGTAGAAGGTTTAGGGTTTAGGGTTTAGGGTTTAGGGTTTAGGGTTTAGGGTTTAGGGTTTAGGGTTTAGGGTTTAGGGTTTAGGGTTTAGGGTTTAGGGTTTAGGGGTGCAGTATTTAGGGTACATGAAACCGGGTTGATATTCTGGTTTGTGTTGGTGAGTGTATACATTATAGCGCGTCCGTAAAATGTTGTTGAGTGTATATACTGGGTGTCCTTGGGGACATATAAGGTTCATGGGCCCTTTAATTGGTCCGTTACCTCGTTTAAACGGTTCTGAGGGTATTTAAGGGGTACATAAGGGGTCCCGTTTTAGTCGCCCGTACTAAGGGAGCATGTAACGAGCCTCAGAAAGTTGAGTTGTTGTTAAAGCTCCCCGATGGACGTTGTCCTGGGTTTAGGGTTTAGGCTTTAGGGTTTATGGTTTTGTAACCCTAAACCCTAAACCCCAAACCCTAAACCCTAAACCCTAAACCCTAAACCCTAAACCCTTCAATAAGGTCGGGTAGGTTGAAGGAGGACGATGTAGAGAACTGACTCTATGGGCTTCGGGATCCGGACAACCTTCCCTAAACCCTAAACCCTAAAACCCTAAGCCCTTGCAAAAGAGTGGCTTAAGGTGGTTTTAGGATAAACAGTCCGTGGGGGTGCCCTGCTCTTAATGAAAGCGCCTGGGGCCATCCCTGGCCGGGACACCATTGTCCGAAAAGGATTCGAGGGCCCAAATCGCGAAGGAGCGGCAGGCATATTCCCCCGAAGAGAAGCCCTAAGAAGAAAGAGATGGGATGAGGGTTTAGGGTTTAGGGTTTAGGGTTTAGGGTTTAGGGTTTCGGGTTTAGGGTTTAGGGTTTAGGGTTTAGGGTTTACCAAACC
The DNA here is from genome assembly GCA_905221605.1 of Symbiodinium natans. NCBI lineage: Eukaryota > Dinophyceae > Suessiales > Symbiodiniaceae > Symbiodinium > Symbiodinium natans. Next base: position 96,168 of record CAJNDS010002465.1, on the reverse strand, counting down.
CTGAAGTAAACCACAATTAAACCCTAAACCTTCCAAGCCAATCTTGATTGGGGGAGATTCAAAAGCCAATGTTGCTATTGGTGTTTAGGGTTCAGAGTTCACACAGACCCCTGGGCCCTAAACCTCACAAACCCTAAGCCATACACCCTAAACCTTAAACCCTAAGCCCTAAGCCCCAAACCCTCAGCCCTAAACCCTAAACCCTAACCCCTAAGCCCTAAACCCTAAGCCCTAAACCCTAAAGCCCTAGACCGATAGCCAAAGTACAGGCCCGAAGACTGTCAGATGACCATGGTGGGGTGCGCATAGGGTTTAGGGTTCAGGGAGTATAGGGTTTAGGGTGTGGGGTTTAGGGTTTAGTTTTGAGGTTTCAGGGTTTAGGGTTTGGGGTTTAGGGTGTGGGGTTTAGGGTTTGGTTTTGAGGTTTGGGGGTTTAGGGTTCAACAATCTTCTTGTGAGCCTGTTTGTTAGAGGGCTCTAGGATTCGGATCCGATTGCTCGAGGAGCTCAAGAGCCCAACGCATTGGGGGAAGTGCCCTCAGAATCTTCCGAATCCTCTTCGAACCGTTCCTGCCAGACGTTCAAGTTCAGGAAGTGTAGGCGCATGGCTCTATAGGGTTTAGGGTTTAGGTTTTAGAGTTTAGGGTTTAGGGTTCGTAGGCAATGTGGAGCTAGGACCCAGCGTGGGCCGTTCTTCCACCTTTTTTTAGGGTTTGGCACCCTTGTTATTCCGAGGCTACTCTTGAACCGCCCTAAACCCTAAACCTAAACCCTGAACCCCAAACCCTAAACCCTAAACCCTAGGATCCCTTATTGGCGTGACTGAACCAGCACGGGTTTCCCCCTTTTTTCTATGTAACCCTCATATATTCCTTATCTTACAATGCCAATAATTTTGCCTATATGAGTAGCCCCGAAGTAACCCCCCAACTAACCCCCTCAGGTTTAAACCCTAAACCCTAAACCCGTCCCTTGAATGGCAGACAGTCTACGCTGCCTGAACCACCAAGCGCCAAGTCGTAGCACGCAGTTGCCTGCAAGAGCCTGCGGAAGAGAGGGCGTAGGTTTAAGAGTTTGGAGCTTAGAAAGGTACGGGTTTAGGGTTTAATTAGGTTTCAGGGTTTAGGGTCCAGGGTTTAGGTATAGAAATCAGGCAAGCCCTTCTCACACTCAGAAAGCTGCTTGCAGGAGTATGAGACCGTACGATCCTGGGACCCAGAGGAGGCCCTTATTCCCCCTTTATTTCGGGTTTAGGGTTTAAATCTTAGGGCTACTAGGACCCAGAGACTAGGCCCATATTCCCCTTTATTCAGGGCTTAGGTTCCCTTATGGCCCCCTTGAAACCAAAAAGGACGCACATCCTCGAAGACAATCTGGGGTTCAGGTTTAGGGAAGTAGTATATCAGCCAGCCACTCCACGCTGCGGGGGAACCCAAAACCCTAAAACCCTAAAACCCTAAAACCCTGAAACCCTGAAACCCTGAAACCCTGAAACCCTGAAACCCTAAAACCCTAAAGCCCTAAAGCCCTAAAACCCTAAACCCTAAAACCTTAAAAACCCTAAAAACCCTAAAACCCTAAATCCCTAAAACCCTAAACCCTAAAACCCTAAAACCCTAAAACCCTAAAACCCTAAAACCCTAAAACCCTAAAAACCCTAAAACCCTAAAAACCCCAAAAACCCTAAAAACCCTAAACCCTAAACCCTAAAACCCCTAAAACCCTAAAACCCCACACATGCGGCGGCCGTGAGGGCTGTGGGGGCTCCTCCCGGCCGGCCAGGAAAGAAAGCCCCCTGGTTCTGGCTTTGGGCACTGGCAGGCTTGCCGCTAAGGTGCTGTGCGGAGGATGGCCAGGATACAAACGAGGAAGAAATCATCTGGGGGTTTAGGGTTTAGGGTTTAGGGGTTTTGGGGTTTTGGGGTTTTGGGGTTTTGGGGTTTAGGGGTTTAGGGGTTTAGGGGATTAGGGGTTTAGGGGTTTAGGGGTTTAGAGGTTTAGGGTTTAGGGCTTAGGGATGAAGAGCGCTTCTCAACTAGTACCCGGAGCAGGCCCTTATTCAATCTTTAGGGTTTAGCCCGCAGCTCCTCCTTGGAGGACCAGGGAATGTAGTAAGTAGGTTTACGGTTTAGGGTTTAGGGTTTAGAGTTCGAAGTAAGGGTATGAAGGAGAACCTCAAGTGGGGCCCCTATTCCCGAAACCCTGGACCCTGTTAAGGTACTGATCACCCTACTATTGCTTCTACTTGTTCAGCCTCCGATCCTCCAAGTAGGAGGCTGGCTAGCGCAAACCTGTCGGATTCGGTCTTAGGTTTAGGGTTTAGGGTTTAGGGTTTAAGGTTCAGGGTCCCTTAAAACGCTAATATGCAGGGTATGTAAGTCTATTCTGAGTTTGCAACAGGTACACGTCGTCTGATATACCCTAAACCCTACACCCTAAACCCTAAACCTAAACGCTAAACCCTAAACCCTAAACCCTAAACCCTAAACCCTAAACCTTAAACCCTAAACCCTAAACCCTAAACCCTAAACCCTAAACCCTAAACCTAAGATACCTTGGCACCCTAGTCTCAGGGCAGGCCACCGCTTCTAAGGGTAGTTACATGGTCCCTTAGTATGGGCCTTTAAAAGGGTACCCCTTATAGGGTTCCAAGGTATCTTAGGTTTAGGGTTTAGGGTTTAGGGTTTAGGGTTTAGGGTTTAGGGTTTAGGGTTTAGGGTTTAGGGTTCAGGGTTCAGGGTTCAGGGTTCAGGGTTTAGGGTTTAGGGTTTAGGGTTGCCCCTCACATGCCCTATACAATTCTAAGGGCCCATACATCAGAACCCTTTAAAGGAGGCTAGGGATCATGTTAAGGGCCCATGTAACTACCCTAAACCCTAAACCCTAAACCCTAAACCCTAAACCCTAAACCCTAAACCCTTAGATTGCAATGATACTGATGTTGATGATGTGGATTTCGCTCTCTTTATCATCCTGCCGTCCCGCGTTAATGCTGCATTGTGTAGACTGGCTTTCAGAACACCCTACTGTTTAGGGTTTAGAGTTTAGGGTTTAGGATTTAGGGTTTAGGGTTTAGGGCTACTAGTAGGCCCGTGGGATGTTTTGTGTTTTCCCTCATTGGGTTTAAGAGGATCGGTTTTTCAGGCCATCCTGGTTTAGGGCTTAGGCTTGTTTAAGGTCTACTCTCAAGGGACCTTATAAGGGACCTTAGGGGTTATTTAGGTAGAGACTATACAAGAGTAGGGACTATACAAGATATATATATATATATATATACTTGTTTTCGGGTTATGTCTCCTTGTAGCCCTTGCTACTCACTTACTACTCAGAACCCTTTTTTCGTCCTGAAAGTCGGCAACGTGTCCGGAGGAGCGAGACCTCCCAAGATCTCGTGCCGCGAGGTCGGAAGGTCCATCCCCAATCAAGCCCCGACCGACGCAAGGCGCTTTCAGTTTTCAGCAAGTATATTATATATATATATATATGTACATATATATATATATACACTAGGATTAAGGAAGTACGCAAAAGAAACATCATCCACGTGTGTTGACAAATACCGGTGCTTGAGATGGTCTAGTACCCCAAACAGTAAACCCCAAACCCTAAACCCTAATTAAACCCTAAACCCTCAACCCTCAACCCTAAACCCCCTAGTTCAGAGTAAGCGGGGGTCAGGGCGCTTGTCTCGAAGCCTGCTCACTTCATCTGGCGTGTTCTTAGTAGGGAAATGAGGGAATCAGGGCCCTATATACCCCCTTAAAGGGGTTTAGGGTTTGGGTTTAGGGTTTAGGGCCCTCATTCCCTGCTAAGAATTAGGGGGTCTTGGACGAAAGTCGCGCTCCGGCCTAGGCGCAGGCGCGCTTGCGCTCGGCGTCCTCGAAACTGTCGTCGTAAACTGAACTCGCTTGTGGACGTCGGTGTCGCGACTGTCGTTGCTTTCGGACGTCTGGGTTTCGCAAGGCGCTTTTGGATGTCTGGGTGCGCCAGATGCGAAATTGAATTGTCGTCGCTTTTGGACTTCTGGATTCACCAAATGTGAAACTGCCGTCGTGCCCGCCAGATGCGAAACTGTCGTCGCTTTCTGACGTCTGGGTTCGCCACATGCGACACTGTCGTTGCTTTTGAATGTCACATGTCTGGGTTCAAGTGCGAAACTGTAATGAGCTGCCGTGCCTTTGAGACTTCCGGGTTTACACGGCCTCTCACTGTTTGGGGACTACGTGGGTAGAATATGGGGGGGTCCTCAAGCAAATCCGAGTCAGAAATAATTCAACAATCCTTAAACATCTATAAACCCTAAACCCGAAACCCTAAACCCTAAACCTTAGGCCTTGCCCCCCGGGCTTCAAGATGTACATGGTAAATTCTGTGTACCAGGTTTTGGTAGAGTCTACAAGCCCCACCAGAACCCAGCACACTTTCTCTGCTCTACACCCCACCTTCTCTTCAGCTTGACCCTCAAAACCCTAAACCCTGTCCACTAGTTCGATCAAGATCACCTAAGCCTTGTGGTTGGGCTTTGGGGTGTTCCGCCGCACAAAAATGTGGCAGCGGCTTCTGTAGTTGGGTCAATGATGATGCGCGGGGCAATGCCTTGGGGCATTTTGGGGGCCTGTCCGGTCTCGCATGGGATCCACAACACCCCCACCTTGGCAGTTGACTGCCCCCAATTGCCAAAAGAGTCACAGAAAGCCCAATAACCCTTGCAATCAGCAGTATCTGTGCCTCAGTTTAGGGTTTAGGGTTTAGGGTTTAGGGTTTCGGGTTTTAGGGTTTTAGGGGCGGGCACTTGTCAGGTGGGAGATGCCCAGTGGGTCCCGCAAGCTTCGGACAGCTCCCTCCCTGCTGCAGCAGCCCAACAGACGAAGCGAAGCTGCCATGCTGCTGTCAGAAGTCGAGCCCAGACCCTAAACCCTAAACCCTAAACCCTAAACCCTAAACCCTAAACCCTAAACCCTAAACCCTAAAGGGGCTTTAGGCTTTAGGGTTTGGGGTTTAGCCCTACTACAATTGGGGGTTGAGGGTTCCCTCATGAAACTGTTGGTACAAAGAGGGGACCGTCTTTTTTCGGAACGATTTTTCCACGCTCAAAACCCTGCCCTAAAGACATACCCCCACACACACCGAATCCCCGCATTCCCCTTCCATTCAAGCCCCTGAACCCGAAACCCTAAACCCTAAACTGCAGCCCTAAGCCCTTTTCTTGTTTCAGGGTTTAGGGCGTAGAGACGTTGTAGACGACAGCCCCGTCACCTCCACTTCTTCACAGCAGCTTGAGTGGGGCTGATCGAAAAGCATGCAGCCCTACAATGCCTCTCCTAGGGTTTAGGGTTTAGGGTTTGGGGTTTAGGGTTTAGTGTTTAGGGTTTAATTGGGGTGTTCAATATGGGTCAGCCCCTCCAAGTGAAAATGTGTCCGGTTGCGTGGCCAAGCCACGCGCACTTTGTCGCAGCTGCAAGGAACACTTGCACGCAAGACATGCCAGGATTTAAAGCCTGGAGAAGCAGCCAACCGTTGTGCAGTCGGCGTGGTCATCCCCGAATTCAGACGATGCGGTCGTTGCTCTAAACACCTAAGCCGCCCCTAAACCTAATCCCTAACTCGGCCCTAAACCCTAAACCCTCAACTCTCAATCCTCAAACCCTAAATGAGCCCTAAACCCTAAGCCCTAACTAACCCCCCTGTCAATTCCCAGAGTACTGGCGAACTGAGTCCCAGATGACTAGCTGGTGGCACGCTGCCTAGATCTCGGAGGGCGGATGTACTGAAAGCCTTCTTTACTACGCAGGCTTGAGCTTTTAAGTGTTATGAACGGTTTAGGGCTCAGGGGGTGCACACTCATTCCTTGAAAATATTCTGGAAAACAAATATACATGGAACCCTAAACCCTAAACCCTAAACCCTAATTGTATTCCTGGGTTGCTCTGGGACCACGCAAAAGCGCTGGCAACGAATCGAGACTGCAAAAGGGCGAAGGACTTTATGTCTCTGAAAGAGACTTGAATGCTTGGCAGCCCAGTGGTAACCTCTTGCCCTTTTTGGGAGTAGGGTTCCGGTATAAAAGGTAAACACCAAGGGTTATAGGGTTTGTAGGGTTTGTAGGGTTTATTGGGTTTAGGATTTAGGGGGTCATTACCCTCTACCCTAAACCCTAAACCCTAAACCCTAAACCCTAGACCCTAGACCCTAGACCCTAGACCCTAGACCCTAAACCCTAAACCCTAAACCCTAAACCCTACTTGATATCTGGTTGACTCGGCTACCAAGAATGGGTATCCCACTTTGTGAATTTCGTGCTGCCTGCATGGATCGTGGCAGGGGGGCTTGTTTTTGGAGTGCGGGCCTGGGCGAGCAGGATGGGTTTAGGGTTTAGGGTTTAGGGTTTAGGGCTTAGGGTTTAGGGTTTAGGGTGTAGGGTTTAGGGTTTAGGGTTTAGGTGTAGGGTTTAGGGTTTAGGGTACTTGTTGTTGTATTCCACATACCCAAAACCCTAAACCTATACTGTAAGATCCGTGCAGACAGCACTCTGATCTTTAGCGATGTCCACGACGACGCGTTCTGAATATGCGCGTGCCCTCACGGAAGGAAGCAACCATGGATTTGGGTTTTTGTTGGAGTGTTTGCCCAAGTTTTCAGATGGGGTCAAGGGTTTATGGTTTAGGGTGAGCCGCCTTAGCTCGAAAGCTATGCTTCAAGATCCAAGGGCACGCTGTGGGTATTTTGATTGATTGCACTGTGATCTTAGCCGTCAGCGACGGCGCGTTCTGAGTATGTGCGTCCCCGCGTTCAAGGAAGCAAAGATGGATTCAGGATTTAGGATTTCGAGTTTCGGGGTTCAGGGTTTAGGGTTTAGGGTTTGGTTAGGGGACATCTCACTTTTAAAAGTTTTTGCCTTAGTGTAGGGCAGGGATAGCGGTAAACCTCTGAACCCTAAACCCAAAGCCCTAAGCCCCAAATCGTTGGGGGCCGTAGCCCCTAAACAAATGGAACTCTCAAATCGGCCGAAGATTTTTTCGGAGCCCCTTACCCTAAACCCTAAAGCCCTTTTCAGAGCATTATTCCAAACATTGGATCACTTCAGGGCCTGAAGCCCTCAATAGTGTGGTAATTATAGGGCTGGAATAGGGTTTGGCGCTTGTGGGCTTCATTTAGGGTTTAGGGTTTGGGGTTCAGGGGCTTCGTGTAGGGTTTCAGCAGGCTTTGTAGGACTTGCAGGGTTATATAGTGGTTGGGGCCGAATGCGCAAATCGCATAGCAGCACTAAGCGGAGCACACGTGCATGGGCAGAAGGGGCGGGGGGGTTTAGGGTTTAGGGTTGAGGGTTTAGGGTTGAGGGTTTAGGGTTTAGGGGGGGAGGGGGGGAGGGGGGGGGGGGGGGGGGGGGTGGCCATCTTCTCTTAGGGTAGTGGTATGGTTTTGGGGGGCCCTTAATCAGGGAACCTCCATGCACCCATTTCAGAACCTTAAAGCTTAAATGGGGTTTATGTGGAAGCTGCCTATCGTATATTTCAGGAGGCCAGGCGTTTCAGGGCGTGCTGCTCGCTTTCATTCCCAATTTCCAAGCCATTTGTAAACAAAAAGCAAGGAAAAAACCAACACCAAGAACAAGGCAGGCAGAAACATGGACATTAAATTCATCTTATCCTCTCTTTTGGTAAGAATAGTAGAGGGGACAAGGCAGGACGCTCTCCTTCTCTTTCCCACCATCTCCCTCTTCCTCTTCTTCGTTGTTCCTCTTTCCTTCTACATGGGTCGTTTCCTAAATTAGCGTCGGGTACCCATTATCAGGGGGCCCCTAAACCCTAAACCCTGAACCTTAAACCCTAAACCCTAAATCCGAACCCTAAAGGGATCCCCAAAAAGGACCGACATTTTGAGAACTACCCATATGCTTCTCCACGTTTCGCTCTCTCTCATTCCCTTTATCTTTCTGTGCTCTCTCTGCTTCTTTCTATGCCTTCCGTTTTTAATTCTTTTCCCCACGTCCTCTTCCAATCTCCGTGTGTAGATATTTATGCTCACCCCCCCCCTACGACAGACCCCGGAAGCGAAAAAAAGGCTACGGACAGCATAGCTGCACACAGCAGCCAAGCACGTTAACAAACAATAGATATATACATATATATATATATATGTGTGTATATCTATATATGGTACCTCCCCCCCCCAAAAAAAAACACGTCTCCATATGCTCTTCCCTGAAGTCCGACAGATCGGCCTGCCAGTTTGGTCATGGTAGGGTTTTACTAATTCATTAAATATTTACTCAACTTCACAGATTTGTCTACCGTAATTGATTTCAAACACTTTCGTTAACTTCGTTGATTCCAAAAAGCTTAATTCACATAATTTGATCCACTCAGCAATTGCTCGAGCGAGTGCTCAAACAGAAGTGACCTGAACAATTTGCTGGACATCGTGGATTGCTATTAATTTCAATAAGATTGCTGTTAGTTTTACTTGGGTTCCTATTAAATTTATTAGGATTCATAGGGTTCGTATGAGTTCAATAGGAATCCCATTTAAATCAATAGGAAACCCATTAAAATGAATGAGAACCCTATTGAAATTGAGACGAGTCTTTTGTGAAAACTTAGTAAGAATCCTAGTGCAATCAATAAGAACCTGGTTGAAATACGTAGAAGCTTATTAAATTAACAGGGCTCCTATTATATTTTCTTGGAGTTCTAAATTCAGAGGAATCATAGGAAGGCCATTGAAATGAAAAGGAACCCTTTTGAAATTGAGACGAGTCTTTTGTGAAAACTTAGTAAGAATCCTAGTACAATCAATAAGAACCTGGTTGAAATACGTAGAAGCTTATTAAATTAACAGGGCTCCTGTTAAATTTTCTTGGAGTCCTAAATTCAGAGGAATCATAGGAAGGCCATTGAAATGAAAAGGAACCCTTTTGAATTCATAGGAATGCTATTAAAATTAATAGGAACCCTACAAAAGAACCTATGAATTCTTTTAAGAGTAACAAGATTCCGTTTAACATGAAGATGAATCCTATTCAAAGATTAAGAGGAGCCAATAAAATTCTATAAAAGAAGTAACGTGGACGCTTTAAAACTTGAAACAATAAGAGTCGTACTGTTAGAACTATGATGAACCCTATTAAAACTTTTAATAAATAGGATTGCTAATAAAATTAATAAGAGTTACAATAACATTACTTCGAGTCCAAGTGAAATGAATAGGGAACAGGATTTAAAAGCATAATCGGAGCACTGTGGAATCTAGTAGGAATCCTATGAACATTATTAGGAATCCTGTCAACATGAATGAGAAACCCTGCTAATATGAATACGAAGCCTATTCCAATTAATCCGAAGCCTTTTTACATGAATAGGAAGCTTGTCAAAGCAAACGGAATCCAATTAGAAATTGTACGACATCTTATGAAAATGAACAAGAAGCCTATTGACATAAATAGGAATATGTTTAAAGTTTGGTATGATGCTTATTAAAATTCTTAGGCTAATTTATTTAAACTTTTATTAAAACTAACTAGGAATAAGAATGCTATTAAAATGACTAAGAATCATATTCAAATTACTTGGCATTTGAGTAAAATGAATAGGAATCAATCTTAAACCCAATAAAGCCCTTTAATAGGCATCCTTTAAAATTCAATACGAACCTCATTAAACAAATACAGGAACCCTATTGAAAATCACTTTGAATGCTAGTAAAATGATTAGGAATCTTATTCATTAAATAAGGACCCCCATTAAAGTGAACAGGAGTATTATAAAATTGAATAGGCAGCCTAAATCATAATAAGGAATCATATAAGAACCCCTGAAAAAATCTTATCCAAACTCCAGTTTCCAAAATTCCAAAAATCCAAAAATCCACCCCAAAGGTTTGGATTTTTGGAAACTCGAACGGGAGCCTCAAAATCCAAAAATCGAGCAAATTCCTCGAGTTTCCAAAATTCCAAAAACCCAAAAAAAACCACCCCAAGGTTTGGAATTTTGGAAACTCGAGGAATTTGCTCGATTTTTGGATTTTGAGGCTCCCGTTCGAGTTTCCAAAAATCCTAAACTTGGGTTGGAGTTTTTGGAATTTTGGAATTTTGGAAACTCGAGCGGGAGCCTCCAAATCCAAAAACCGAGCAAATTCCTCGAGTTTCCAAAATTGCAAAAATCCAAAAAAATCACCCCAAGGTTTGGAATTTTGGAAACTCGAGGAATTTGCTCGATTTTTGGATTTTGAGGCTCCCGCTCGAGTTTCCAAAAATCCGAAACTTGGGTTGGAATTTTTGGATTTTTGGAATTTTGGAAACTCGAGCGGGAGCCTCCAAATCCAAAAATCGAGCAAATTCCTCGAGTTTCCAAAATTCCAAAAATCCAAAAAAATCACCCCAAGGTTTGGAATTTTGGAAACTCGAGGAATTTGCTCGATTTTTGGATTTTGAGGCTCCCGCTCGAGTTTCCAAAAATCCGAAACTTGGGTTGGAGTTTTTGGATTTTTGGAATTTTGGAAAGTCGAGGAATTTGCTCGTTTTTTGGATTTTGAGGCTCCCGCTCGAGTTTCCAAAAATCCGAAACTTGGGTTGGAATTTTTGGATTTTTGGAATTTCGGAAAGTCGAGGAATTTGCTCGATTTTTGGATTTTGAGGCTCCCGCTCGAGTTTCCAAAAATCCGAAACTTGGGTTGGAGTTTTTGGGTTTTGGAATTTTGGAAACTCGAGGATTTTGCTCGATTTTTGGATTTTGAGGCTCCCGCTCGAGTTTCCAAAAATTCCGAAACTTGGGTTGGGTTTTTTGGGTTTTTGGATTTTTGGAAACTCGAGGAATTTTGGAGTGTTGGTCTTCCGCCCCCTTCCTGGACAGACTGGAAATGCAATTCCAGGGTCTGTCGTAGGGGGGGGGGGGTGACCATATTTATATACATATGCACATATATGTGTAGATGTCCCAACACCTGGCCACGCAGCAGGATACGACTTTTCAAAAGAGGAGCGTTTCAGATACGCTCGCCGCTCGCAAGGTTTTCGTATTGCTGTCATCATGACATGTCTTCGAATTTCGAATTTGTGGTGTCATCAGGTCTTTTTGAAGGGTGGCTACCGACTGGCTTCGCCTGCCAATAGCAGCGACTGTCGCCTTAGCAAAGACTTGCACCATCTTTGCAAGGCAAGCTTCTTGCTGTGCAATTTCTATTAACGCAACGTTATATACCTGGGGAGTTTGTCCGGCCGAACCAGGTGGACTTCGGAAATGTGCTCTTCGACAACAAGCCAAAAAGATTATTCAAGCTGAAATTCGGGGTCTGTGTTTAGACTGCAATAATATTGACGGTGTCCTTGTGTCCTTGGTTGCAGGTTGTTTTTGTAACGTGTTGCTTTGCGCAGGCTACCCGGACATTCTGCACAGTGTCATGGGTCGAGAGGACAACAGTTTTATTATTCACAGTCCCAGCTTTCTGCGTCACCTTCGACCCGATGGCCGGCCGACAATGCTTCCAGGAGGCATAAGTGAGTCGAATCGTGTCGCTGTTGCATCATCTGTGTCGAGAGAATGTTTTGAACTCAAACAGCTGTCATCATTTGTAAGGCTTACTTATGGATGCCACTCGTCAAGCCAAGCGTGCGCCGCGAGTTTGACGGCTACAGGGTAACCCTGCTTCCTACTTCGAGCACCACAAGCAAGGCTCTAAACCAGCACATGCTCATCCGCTTGTCATGCCTGCGCAAGGCAACATAACATGAGGCAGGAACAAATGACTTGAATGGGCAGTTGCTGGTTGGCACAGCTGTCGCACAGAGGCCTGACAAGTACATGTTCAGTTGCCGGGTTGACATGCTTGTAGAGCCTTGAACAACATTAAGAGGCTTGGGCTCTAGAAGTTTGGTGAACGCTTTTTTGATCCTGCTCAAGTCCGTGGTATTTTGCCGTACGCTTCTCAGGCCAGCACTTCGATTGTTTGGGAGATGAGTTCCTTCCAAAAGTTGTGCCTTGATGATTGTTATTGACAGGCGAAAGTCATGGTCTCCATCAGCAAAAAAGTGGATCCGAACGAAGTGGTCGCGCCTCAAAAGTTCTCCAAGCGAGAGGCGCACATAGATTTCATGCCCGTGTGAACTCGGGGGAAATCAGCAATCTTAGTCTAGAAACGATTACTGGAGGCTCCGTCGCGCGACGTGCGCCTGGGCTTTGACAAAATAAGGACATCCACAAGGAAGCAAGCGACTCCAGGCCGATGTCGACAAGGTCTGTTGTTCCAGTCAAGCACTTGCTTTGTCGAAGACTGCTTGAAACAGAACGTTTCATCAGGTCTATCAGCAACACTCTGGGCAACACTGAAGTTGTGTAAAGAGCTCACACCACCAAGTCCAGAACAGGTGGATGTGCGTGTCGGCCTCGGAAAGCAGTCAGTTAGTTTTGCTGTCGCAGAGATCATCCCTCGACGATGGATAGGGAAACGAAGCCGACAAACTGTTGGCAAAGACTTTGAGCTTGTGTCACGGAAAACTCAAACAGTTTTGGAAAAGGCAAAGTCTGTTGGACAGGTGCTGCCGCCGCAATGGTTGTGTCTCACTGTCATGTATTTTCTTGTGTTAACTTGTGTTGCGCCCTTTACTTGACAATTGTCGTTTGATTGTGACGTAGCGACGCTTTGACCCTTTTACGGCGTGGCTAGGAGAGCAAAAGCTTGTCCCGTGCGCCAGCAAGCACCATTGACGTTAGTATTGTGGATGATGTTCCTTGGCTAGTCATAAAGAAACTTTGCTGGTGGGCAATGTGCCATGTGTAGAGTTGTTTTCTTCAACAAGTACGTAATGCAGTGGTAGTTCGTGTTGTTCATGTATAACATGCCTGCAAGGCAGAAGCCAACGAAACCCCATTGGCACAGCTCCTGGAACAAGGTTGTTCGACTGGCCTGCTTAGTCTTTTACCGTTTTTTGTAAACCGTAACACTGTAACCGCTGAATGTTGATGACGAAGTGACTCAGCTTCTACAGTTTCAATACAGAGACGCCTACATCAATATACATATATGTAGATGTGTTTCGCGCGCATATCATAGCATAAACGCTGATGATGACCGTGATGATGACGATGATGACGATTTGTTCCACTTCCATTCTCCAATCATCATTCTTCTTTATCCCTACTATTTCTTGTGCGTGCACGTATGTATATATATACACACATAGAGTATTAAGTTGTACAATGACAAACTTCGCTGAACAGAGTTAAACACAAACATACACAAGCTCACAGGAGTTTCTTTCTGGGGAGGTGACGCTGAGCGCCATCTCAACGTCCTAGACCTTAAACCCGAAACCTTGAGTTCTAGCGACCCCAAACTTGGGATGTTCCCCCTTATACGAAGGGGGAACATCCCAACCCCAAACCCTAGAGACCCCAAGCGCCTCCTTTTCTGGAAACAGGAGGATGATCGAGGAGAAGTGGCTAGCGGAGCAGCGCACTCGGAGACGGCTTTTGGGCCCAAAGCCCAAAAAGGTCGATGCAGAACCTTCTAAACATTTCAGGTTTATATCCAAGAGTATGGTCCCGTACCTCGTTTCAAGGGTTCCGAAGTGTGGGCCCTTGGATTGTATAGGGTATATAAGGGGCATCAAGGGGTCGTCTTGTCAGGGCCCATAGTGAGGGACCACGTAACTACCGGAAGAGTCTTAAGATGCAGAGCGTACTGGCTGGTTCTTAGTATGGAATGAGGGAATGAGGTACCTTATATACTCCCTTAAAGGTTATTTTGGCCGAAACTCCTTCATTCCCTACGAACAGCCAGGCGGTTGAGGGTTGAGGGTTTACGGTTGACGGTTCAGGTCTGGGTCGGAGCGGCTAACAACAGTACACCCTTTACCAAGGCCTTCTTAACAACAGCCCTAAATCCTAAACCTTAAGCTTTCAGGGCTGAGGGTTTAGGCGTTTAGGGGCTTAGGGTTTCGGTTTTAGGGGTTTAAGCTCGGCATCATGCCCCCTGGTGGCAACATGGAGACAGAACTCCCTAAACCCTAAACCCTTAACCTCTCTTGCCTAGATGCAAGCCTTACACTCTTAGTCGGCATAGGCACAACGGTCCGTCGGCCTAGGCACAGTAGGCATAGGCATGCCCAGGAAAGTCCAAGGGGGTCCTGAGAGGGGGGGCCTAGGGCCCAGGGTGTCGGGTCCAGGGCCTAAGGTCTCATGATCAGGGTACACGGTTCAGGGCCTAGGGGTTCGCTCAAGGCTCAAGGCCTAGTCAAGAGGCGTGCCTATGCCCAATAAGGAGAATAAGTTGGGTAACGTGAGAGAGCTTGAGGGCGTGAGGTGAGGCCCTAGGATATAGAGTCTAAGACCGATGGATTGAGTGAACTTTATATTTTCTTAGTGTCATGGAATTCTCTGGGCGGGTGGGTATTTTCCTGTCGCTTGAGAAGCCGCTGGACTACTGAAAGCTCGAACACGAGATGCTGAAACCCTAAACCCAAAAGGTAACCCTAAACCCTAAACCCGAAACCCTCAACTACATGTCTTTGATTCCACAAGGTTGTAAGACCTCGGTCTGCCGAAATCGGCGGGCCTCCGTAGCTCGCAGCCATGAAGCATTTGGCATCGTAGTATCGAATCGGGTGCAGAGTTTGGAGTTTAGGGTTTAGGGTTTGGGGTTTAGGGTTTAGGGAAACAGGCGCAGAGCTCCTGTCCTTAAGCCCTACTTGGAGGTCCATGGTACTTATTCACCAATTATAACTGTACTTATAAATTGTACTTATAGCCATATGAGGGCACTTAAGGGGGCTTATCAGTGGCTTATAAGTACAGTTACAACTGGTTAATAAGTACCATGAACCTCCAAGTACACCCTAAGCCAGAAGCCCTCAGCCCTGAACCCCTGAAACCCTGCAGCGCCAGACGTCAGTGCTTGAACAGGCAGGGTTTAGGGTTTAGGGTTTAGGGGGTCAAACCCTAAACCCTAAAGGAATGAGTTTCGACAGGCCCTCAGTAAAACTTCCGAGGCACCCCCAAATTCCGTCGAGCGCCCTCGCCTTCGACATGCGTGGGCACCTGGGGGGTGGACAGTTTAGGGTTTAGGGTTCAGGGTGTACGTAGGGGTTGGGGGTTTAATTAGGGGATTCGGGGTTTAGGTTTTGGGGTTTAGCTTTTAAGGGTTTCGGGGGTTTGGAGAAGGGGTTTATGCAGGGATCAAGGAAATGCTTCACTATATCGGGGCCAAAGGGGCCAACAACATTTTATTTAGGGGGGGGGGGGGTAAGAAAAAGCAGAACATTTGTGACGATATAAAGATCAGGGGGGTTAAACCATTTACAACTATACAATGATCAAGAGGCATAATGTGCAAATTTGTTGCAGAAACCAGACCTTTGAAATCAGATCCTGCCAAAGCTGCGGGTGGGCGAGACGTGTGTTCTGCAGCGGAGCGCGCTCGCGAGCACGCTGACTGGTGTGGAGGCTTCGCTGATTCGCCAGTTCTGAGTGTCAGAGCTTGTCTAAAGAGGCATAAAAGCACATTTGCCAGCATATGGGGATCAAGGGGAACCATAAAAGCAAGTTTATAACCGTATAGTGATCAAGGGGTAATACATTGCATTTATAACAATACAAGGGTCAGTCAAAAGCATTTAAAACTATGGAGGGCTCATGGGCGGGGGGGGGGGGGGGGGTAATGAAGAGCATCTGTAACTATACACGGATCGCGTAGTTGGTAAAAAGTACTTGTGACTTTTTGCAGAGATCAAAAGGGAACTACATTCATTTATTTACAATTATGTAGTGATCAAAAGGCTCCTTCAATCCTTTACAACCACACCGGGATCAAGGGGGGGAGGGGTAATAAGCATCTGTAAACTATATAGGGGCTGCAAAAATAACCACACATAAAAAGCAAGAAAAACATTTGCAACTGTATAGAAATCAAGGGGTACATATATAAAGTCCTGAAAGCTTTGAAAACAATGCAGGGATCCAGGCGGCAATAAACACAAATTCACAACTACATATCAACGTACAATAACTTGTAATTACATAGGGGTCAAGGAGGTACCGAAAGCATTCATAGCTATATAAGAAGCATGCACTAAAAGCATTCATGACTAAATTGCGATCAAGGGAGTAATGCAAGCATAGTTGGGTACCCATGGGTCAACAAAAAGCACCTGTAACCGTAAACCCTAAACCCTAAACCCTAACCCCTTTCCCCTAAACCTGTTTAGTTGCCACGGTGTTTCGTTTTTGCACACGCCACACATATGTAGTGCAGCTGGTGGCCGACCCAGGTTCCTTAATATGCCCTAAGCCCTAAGCCCAGGCTCCACAAAAAGGATTTGGGTTTAGGGTTTAGGGTTTAGGGTTTAGGGTTTAAGGGTTTAGGCTTCCAGGGTTCTTCAATCTTTTGCTTTGTTCATGCAACGTTTTGTTAAAACAAGCATGCCCTGGCTGGCGGTTTCGGTGCAGTGTTTAGGGTTTTGGGTTTAGGGTTTAGGGTAAAGAGACGACTGTTGACCCATATTCACTTGTTTTAGAGGTTGGGATCCCTTATAAGAATCCTTTAAAGCAAAAAAGGTTACCCAGGCTCCGGGTTTCGGGTTTAGGCTTTAGGCTTGGGGTTTAGGGTTTAGGGTTTAGGAAATTCTGGGGCAACAGAGAAAACCAACTGAGATTTGTCGCCCGGCACATGCAAGTCCCAGCGGTTGTGAGACTTACCTGGGACTATCCTTACCTGCAGTTTCATGAGTTATACCTAAATGCAAATTAAGGGTCGTTACTACTCAACTGTAGGTAAAGATGAAACCCAGGTAGTAGGTAATCCGAGACTGGAGTACTTGTTAAATCCTGTAAGGGGTTAGAGGGTTCTAAAGGGGGATATAAGGTCCCTACATAGTTGTCTTTTCCAAAGCGAGCCAGTAAGGACAAGGTTATTTCGGTTCCAGGAAAGTCGGGCTTTAAGGATGTAGGGTTTATGATGTTAGGAACTTGTGGTTTTTGGCGTTCAAGCTTTTACGGCTTTAGGTTTCACGGATGAGGGTTTGGTGTTGTTGACCCTAAACTAAACCCTAAACCCTAAACTTTGGGACCCAAACTTTGGGGCCCATCAACCTGGCTTCTGAAGGTTTGCCGGGGACGTCTGGCAGCCTTTAGACACCGACGCACCCGAGGACCACCCCCCTTGTGGTTTAGGGTTTGGGGTTTAGGGTTTAGGGCTTAAGGTTTAGGGTTTAAGGTTTCGGGTTTAGGGTCCAGGGTTTAGGGTTTAGGGTGGTCTACTTGGAGGATCGGCGGAATTCGGGGGGACGCAGCAGGTAGAAAGTACAGTCCCTAAACACTAAATGCCAAACCCTCAACCCTAAACCCTTAATGGAAGAAGGGACCCTGTGTGCTGCTACGTAATTTGCCCACATTCAAAGCTACTTCCGAAGTTTAGCTAAACCCTAAGCCCTAAGCCCTAAGCCCTAAGCCCTAAGCCCTAAGCCCTAAGCCCTAAGCCCTAAGCCCTAAGCCCTAAGCCCTAAGCCCTAAACCCTAAACCCTAAACCCTAAACCTCAGGACAGCACAAGGCCCAGGTTGACTCGCACGTGACGCGCGAAAAAGGGGTCAAAGAGGTGATTTCCGAAGCCGCGCTCTGTTTAGGGTTTAGGGTTTAGGGTTTAGGGTTTAGGGCTTAGGGCTTAGGGTTTAGGGTTTAGGGTTTAGGGCATAGGACTTGGAGTTTGAGACGCTCGACCCTCAACCCTCGACCTTGGTGAGCAACCCTGCTTGGCCGCCAGCCGCTGCCTCTTTAGTGTCTTCTAATGGTATTGAAAACCCAAAAAAAGGGGGATAAGGGCCTACTCTGGGTCCTTGTAGCCCTAAACCCTAATCACTAAGCCCTACTTCTCCGCCCTCCCGCCCCCTAATCTCTAAACCGTAAAGACCCTAACCCTGAAACCCTGAAAGCCCTCAACCCTAAACACACTAAAGCCTGAAACCCAAACCCTAAACCCGAAACCTCCCAAAGCCCCCTGGGAGCTTGTGCCTTCGCCCTCTTAATTTTCTAGATTTTGGGGCTTGCGGGGTTTAGGGTTTAGGGTTTAGGGTTTAGGGTTTAGGGTTTAGGGTTTCGAGCGTAGAGTATAGGGTTTAGAAAAAAGGGCTTTTCAAGGGGTCTAGGTGCTTCCCAATGCCTTTACCCTAAACCCTAAACCCTAAACCCTAGACCCCTAAACCCTAGACCCCTAAACCCTAAACCCCAATGCCTTTCAAAGCTTCTGGCAGGAGCTCGGTTGGAATCCTTCGACACCTTTGCGGCGCCCTGGGGTTCCGAAACCCTAAACCCTAAACCCTGAACCCTGAACCCTAAACCCTGAACCCTGAACCCTGAACCCTGAACCCTGAACCCTGAACCCTGAACCCTGAACCCTGAACCCTGAAACCCTGAACCCTGAACCCTGAACCCTGAACCCTGAACCCTGAACCCTAACCCTCAGTTGAAAAGAGCCTCAAGCCTGAACCCGACAACCCAAACCACAAACCCTAAACCCTAAGCCCCAAACCCCTATACTTATACCCTAAACTGCCCTAAACCCTAAACCCTAAACCCTAAACTTGATAGACAAGAATCTGCAACCCTGAAGGGCTGTTGTCAGGGATGGTAGGTCAGTATGGCGTTTTGGGTTTAGAGGCTTTAGAATTTGGGGATTCGGGATTTGGGTTTCGGGTTTTGGGTTTGGGGTTTTCGGCTGAAGGCGTTGTGTTCTCATCGCGCAGATTTGAGGTTCCGCACCGTTGTTGCCGCGCTCCCGAAACCTCGAAGCCCTTAGGGTGTAGGGTTTGGGTTCTTTTAGGGTTTAGGGTTTAGGGTTTCGCGCAGGTTGTTGGCCTATCCCACCGACGAGCGATTCATTTACCGGCCGGGGCCCAGACCTTGAGGTTCAACAGTGTCTTGATCATGGGATCCCCTACTGTGAAGGTTCCTGGGTAGTGAGAGTGTAGGGTCTTAAGTACCCTTTCTTAAATAGGATTTTAAGTGCAGTTTTTGAGGTTTAGAATTCGGGTTACATCAGTTAAAGCCCTACTTACAAATACTCATCAACCAGTCATGATCATGAGATCCCCCACTCTGTCCCTGGTTTAGGACTTTGGGTTTGGGGGGTTGCAAGATACCCCTAAGGACGGAGCTGTACAAGATTGTGGATGCCGCCGCCAGACCTAAACCCTAAGCCCTACAAGCCCTAACCCCTAAACCCTACCTCTAAATCCTCCAAGCCCTGAGCCCTACGCCCATGGACCCTGAACAATACACAAACTTGACATGTCCGAAACCCTAAACCGTAAACCCCTAAACCCTGACCTGGGTTTAAGGTTCAGGGTTGCCTTTTGATCCCTAAAGTTCTGAAGGCTGAATGAAGCCATAGCACTGAGACCCCCACATGCCGAACCTCATCGCCTCCCTGGTGGGATCTTATACGATCCTCTGCCTCCGTAAACCCTACAAAAACCCCCCGCCCCAGGTCAACATGTGCATTTCCCAACCCTAAACCCTGAACCCTAAACCCTAAACCCTCAACCCTCAACCCTCAACCCTCAACCCTAAACCCTAAACCCTGCCCCTTTTTATGCCCCAAATAGAAGAGAGTCCCTTTCAAAGGGACCCTGAGCAAAGGCTACCCCTGTGTTATCGGAAGCCCGCCTCCACCCCTACACCTAAAACCCGCAAAGCCTAAAAAATAGAACCCTAAAAACCCAAAGGGTTTAGGGTTTAGGGTTCAGGGTTTAGGGTTTAGGGTTTAGGGCTTAGGGCTTAGGGCTTAGGGCTTAGGGTTGAAAGCCCCTGAACCCTCAACTTTCTAAAGCAACACTCGGAACCCTAAACTCAAGACCTTCAAAAGCCAAGAGTATCAAACCGAAGCCTAAACAGCCCAGAGCAAAAATCAAATGAACCCCAGACACTAGAAGTCCCAAACAACTAGAATCCCCAAAGCCCTGTAAAGCCCTGAAACACACAAGCACCAAAAGTAGAACAGCGAAACACCGCAAAACACCCCAAAGTAACACGAAAAAGAACCCAAGCATCCCCAGAACAAGAGCACTGAAACCTAAACCCTAAACCCTAAACCCTAAACCCTAAACCCTAAACCCTAAACCCTAAACCCCCCCAAAAAAACCCAAATTTTCGAGGCCAGCGCCTCCCTCACCCTCGCCCGAGCGCAGCCCATCACTGGAGGCCCTGGAGAGCAAAGGGCTTACAGGGTTTGGGGGTGTTTAGGGTTTAGGGTTTAGGGTTTAGGGTTTAGGGTTTAGGGTTTAGGGTTTAGGGTTTAGGGTTTAGGGTTTAGGGTTTAGGGTTAGGGTTTTGGGCTTGGGGTTGAGGGTTTGGGCTTTAGGGTGTGGGGTATGCGGTTTTGGGCTTATCGGGTTTGGGGCTTAGGAGCTTCGCGCCTTCCATGCGCTAGTTATGCCAAGCCTTGCGCTTCAAGAAAGGTGTCAACGCGGTGATGTGCGCAGGCACAGGCTGGTTGGCTTCAACCCAAGCCCTCAACCCTAAACCCTAAACCCTAGACCCCAAACCCCTGAACCCTAAGCCAGTTCAAGTACTTAGGGCATTTTGAGGGACTTCCAGTCGTCCAGGTCCTGGATTTGTCAAGGTACTGTACCCTAAACCCTAAACCCTACACCGTACACCCTAAACCCAAAGCACACAAGCCCTAAACCCTATCTTTGGAATTCCCTAAACCCTGCAACTGAACACTATGCCTTCTACAAACATACATAATCAACCCTAAACCCCAATCCCTAAGCCCTAAATCCTACACCCTACACCCTACACCTAAACCCTCAACCCTCAACCCTTAACCCTTAACCCCAAAACCCAAAACCCTAAACCCTTAACCCTAAACCCTTAACCCTTAACCCCAAAACCCAAAACCCTAAACCCTAACCCTAAACCCTAAACCCTCACGGCTTCAGCAGTGACGGCAGGAGACGGCAATCGAGCTGGGGTCGCCTTTTGAGGCTCCGAAGCCGAAGGTGGACCATGGTTTTGTGAGTTTGGGATTTAGGGTTTAGGGTTTAGGGTTTAGGGGGGTGGGGGTTTAGGGTTTTGCGTTGAGGTTTAGGGCCCGGGGTTTAGGGGCTTCAGGGGCTTTAGGGGCTGTAGGGGCTGTAGGGAGTTTAGGGTTTTGAGTTTTGGGGGTTCAGGGCTTGGGGAGTTTAGGGTACAGGAAGCTTAGAGCTGTGGGCGAATTTAGGAGATGTCAGAGGGTTAATATGTATAGGGGTCGGAATAAGTACTGATAGTATTCCGAGTATTCCCTTATGGTTCCTTTTGCATTTTACTATAAGAACCCCCAGAATCCTATTCTAGGCCCCTATAGCAGCCGGTGGGTTAACGGTTTTGGGGTCTGAGGCTTTTGATGTAGAGCTTTCCGCCCAAGGGTTCCTGAATAGGGCTTGAGGGTTTAGGGTTGAGGGTTGAGGGTTTAGGGTTTAGGGTTTAGGGTTTAGGGCTTCCTAGCCAAGGGTGGTTGGTTGGGGAGGCTTTGGAGTTGAGGTTTATCAGGATTTAGGGGTTCAAGCCGAACCCTAAACCCTTTTCTATGGTTTGGGGGTTTAGGGTTTAGGGTTTCAGGTTAGGGTTTAGGGTTTAGGGTTTAGGGTTTAGGGTTTAGGGTTTAGGGTTTAGGGTTTAGGGTTTAGGGTTTAGGGTTTAGGGTTTAGGGTTTAGGGTTTAGGGTGTTTGCGGTTGAAGGTCCAGCTTTGACCCGAAGCCTTCACCCATAGTGGTGCTGCAAAAGCGAACGCGGCTCCGAAGGATGATGTCAGCCCTAAACCCTAAACCCTAAACCCTAAACCCTAAACCCTAAACCCTAAACCCTAAACCCTAAACCCCCTTTGCGCCCAGAGCTTCTTCCAGATGCTTCCGTGCAGAGCGCGCTTCCCATTGCAACCAAGATCATTGATTGGGCAAAGCCGAAGGCAGGATCGGGGCATTTCGAAGCAGGAGAAGCCGCTGGAGGCAGTGCCGCCGCTGGATTGGGACGCGCAAAAGCTTCGCCTTCGAAAGGGTCGGCTGCGACCTTCAAAGAAATTTGGCAACCCGGGCATGCTCTTTGGCATCGGAAAGGTGTCTATGAAGCTGGTGGCTCTCTCTGGTGGCTGACTCTTGAAGTCTTTTGCAAAATCTGCGTGGCTTTGGTGGCACAGAGCCAGGCTCAGGCTACAATTGGTAGGGATCATAAGGGGTTTTGGGCCGGGTTTAGGGTTTAGGGTTAGGGTTTAATCCCTGATCCCTGCCCCCTGATACCAATAGACTCATGGTCATAATGGACCTTAAAGCGAGTAGGTTTATCAGAATCACATGCTGGGGTTCCTAAAGGGGGCTAGGGTTCAGGGCTTAGGGCTTACAATCAAGCCAGGAAGCAAACCTTAAAGCCGTTTAGGGTTTGAACGTAGGGTTTAGGACTGCAGGTTTGGCGTTAATTCCCTCAGCGCAGGTCAAGCGCACCAAAAAGGTCAAGCAAAAGGTGCCGCTGGCGGGAGTTTAAGGTTTGGGCCTCATGCCTAAGGCGTCGGCGCAGGGGTGGAACTTAGCCTAGGAGAAAACCCCGAGTTCGCGCGCGTTGGATTTTCAAAAGGGGCCATAAGAGAATACTGCTAGCAATTATTCCGACTGGTTTAGGGTTTAGAGTTTAGGGTTTAGGGTTTAGGGTTCTATTACAGCCTTGAGAAGGTCAGGGAGATGACAGAGACTAGGCTTTCGGCCTAGGCGATGTCCAACCAGCCGAAGATGGTTTAGGGTTTAGGGTTTAGGCTTTAGGGTTTAGGCTTTAGGCTTTATGCTTTAGGCTTTAGGGTTTAGGGTTTAGGGTTTAGGGTTGGGTTTAGGGTTCAGCCGTCACAGGCGCATCAACGCGACCTGAAGGTTCGTGGGCAGTTGAAAAGTGGGGTTAGAATTTCCGTAGCTAGGGTGACAATCTATGCTACCGTACGTGCAACCCTATATGCAGATATATGTATATATATATATATACTATACCGATGAACCATGAAGTGGAGCCCGAACACTCCAGCAGCATCGCCTCGCAGGCGAAGCCCGCAAAAGCGGCGCCGTCGAAGGCGAAGCCGGCGAAGCCGGCGAAGCCGGCTGCGAAGCCGGCGATTGCGCCCGAAGAGCCTTGGCCAGGCCGGTTTAGGGTTCAGGGTTCAGGGTTTAGGGTTTTAGGGTTTAAGTTTCAAGGTTTAGGGTTTAAGGTTGAGGGCCTTGGGTTAAACTTTTTGCCCGAAGAAGCTTTTCCAGGTTGGTCTCGGGCTTGCTAGGACCCAGAGTAGGCCCTCATTCCCGTTTTAAGGTTCAGGTTCCGTTAGAAGCCCTGAAATACCAAAAAAGGGTAGCTGAAAAAAAATCCTAGGTTGCGCTTGGGTCTAGTTTAGGGCTTAGGGCCTCGGGGGAAAAGGGGGGTGGGGGGCGGGGGGCAGGGGAGATGAGGAATGAGGAGCCTGTAAGCGTGCCCATGTAAGCCCGAAATCCTAAACCCTGAATCCTAAACCTAAACCCCTTGTTCGAACCCTCAGATTTGTTTTTGAGGGCCCCGATGCCGCACCCAGCCTCAGGGACGAATGTATGTAGCAACACTCTACTTTAAACCCTATCCCTAAACCCAAAACCCAAAACCCTAAACCCTAAACCCTAAACCCTAAACCCTAAACCTCAATTCCCCTGATCCTGCCTGTGTTTGGGGCTCAGGGCCTAGGGGTTTACAGGAAGAGGAGGGCTTAGGGTTTAGGGCTCAGGGCGGCGTCTACGCAGTGTCTACGGCTGTTGCCAGGGGAGCTGGGGTTTGGGGTTTAGAGTTTAGGGTTTAGGGTTTAGGGTTTGGGGTTTAGGGTTTAGGGTTTAGGGTTTAGGGTCAGTTTTTATTCTCTGTAGCTAAGCCCGAAGCCCTGAACCCTAAAACGTAATTACACTGCAGGATTTTGGGGCGCGTGGGGAAGCAGGGTTAGTTTCAGGTTCTAAACCCTTCTGGCTTCAGAGCTAAACCCCAAAGCCCTTATATACATATATATATATATATATGCATAAATATGTATATATATATATATATCCTAAACCCTAAGCCCATACACCCCTCCGGCTGTGCTTTGTCAGGCGAAGACGACCCCATCGTCTTCCTGCAGGCCATTCCCGGCAATCCCCACGATCTCGGAAGTGGGGAAGACTTGGGTTTAGGCTTTAGAATGCTCCCTGAATCCTAACCCCTAACCCCTAAACCCTAAACCCTAAACCCTAAACCCTAAACCCTAAACCCTAAGCCCTAAACCCTAAACCCTAAACCCTAAACCCTAAACCTTTCATGTCAGGGGTCTGCGGGAGTCTCCGGGTTCTTATTCCTGTTTCCAAGGGGAGCCCTTATGTCACCTAAACCTCCAAGCCAATTCAACCGATCATGCGGTTTCTTCTTCGGGATACTCTAGGCCAGTTTGGTGCGAAACAAATTCAACATGCATTACTTTACACCTTTACAACCGATCATGCGGTTTAGGGTTTAGGGTTTAGGGTTTAGGGTTTAGGGTTTAGGGTCTAGGGTCTAGGGTCTAGGGTCTAGTGTTCAGGGCTTCAAACGGTTTAGGGTGTAGGGTTTCGGGTTTAGGGTTTAGGGTTTAGGCACTTGTCGTACTACGCTGTGCAACATTCATTGAAGTTGTACCACAATGACACTGTAAGCCAAGGCAACCAATAATATGTCACTCCCTTTGTAATTGTTCGGACGAGGAGCCCTTGCAGCAAAGTGTTTCACAAAACATATTCTCCTGCGTTCTCCTAGGTTATACACTCCCAAACCTAAACCTCTATACCCTTAAACCTTAAACCTAGGAGCCTTAGCCCTCTAAACACAAAAAAACCAGGCAAACCCACGGAAGTTGGACAAGGACCCATGGCGCCGGTACGAGAAGTACAAGGTCGGTGAAACCAGACGCGGTTTAGGGCCTAAGGCTTAGGGCTCAGGACTTAGGGTTTAGGGCTTAGGTCTTAGGGCTTACGGCTAAGGGTTTAGGTCTTACGGCTTAGGGTTCAGGGCTTAGGGCTTAGGGCTTAGGGCTTAGGGTTTCGAGTTTCTTTAGAGCTTATGTTTGTTCTTAGGTTTCAGGGTTCAGAGCTTAGGGTGTTTTTTCGTGTGTATTTCGGTTTTGAGGTTGGGGTTTAGGGTCTAGGCAGCCTCGTCTGGTGCAGGCATCCTGGTGAGCCCGAAACCCTAAACCCTAAACCCTAAACCCTAAACCCTAAACCCTAAACCCTAAACCCTAAACCCTAAACCCTAAACCCTAAACCCCTGAACCCGCACTTGTAGGGGGAAACCCCTAGACCATGAGCCCCAAACCTCAGTTCAGATCTTCCGAAACTTAAGCCCAAAACATCCTAGGCCTCGACCTAATCCCTAAACCCTAAACCCCCTAGACCTGCCGGGTTTAGGGTTTAGGGTTTAGGGCCTAGGCTTTAGGGTTTAGGTAGGGGCCTTGGGATTTTGGATGGTCTCCCTTGTTGGGTTTAAGTTTAGGAGGATCTTCAAGGGCCGGCCCAGCAAACCATCCTGCGCTCAGCTGTCCCAAAGCATCCCAGCCCCCCGTAAGTCTCAAACCCTAAACCCTAAACCCTAAATCCTAAACCCTAAACCCTAAACCCTAAACCCTAAACCCTAACCCTAAACCCTAAACCCTATACCACAAGCGAACCCTTAG
This sequence comes from Symbiodinium natans, assembly GCA_905221605.1. NCBI lineage: Eukaryota > Dinophyceae > Suessiales > Symbiodiniaceae > Symbiodinium > Symbiodinium natans. Next base: position 70,476 of record CAJNDS010002465.1, on the reverse strand, counting down.
CCCTCACGAGCTGAAGCCCTCGAGCTCGAAACCTGGAACCGCTGAAGCCCCTTAACCCCCCGCCTCCTAACCTCCAAATCCCCTAAACCCTAACCCTAAACCCCTAAACCCTAAACCCTAGGCCCTAGACCCTAGACCCTAAACCCTAGACCCTAGACCCTAGACCCCAAACTGAAAACCCTAAACCCTCAACCCTAAACCCTAGGCCCTAGAGACGGCGCGGCAACAGCTCGTAGATGGTCGTAACAGCATGTACCCGGTAGTAACAGCGCGTTGAGTTTAGAAGGATTACGTGGCCTGTGCCCTGAAAAAAATATACTCATGCCGAGATTCTCCCAAAATTCTTCCCGAAACAAACATATTCATGCCGCCTCGTAAACCCTAAACCCTAAACCGTCAACCCTCAACCCTAAAGCAACCTCCCGCGGACCGGCAATGGCTGCCTCAAGCTTAGGACGCCGCGAGCCCCCATTCCAAGTTCCTCACGCCGTTTCATGATGGTCACCAGCAGGCGTACGCTCTGAACCACCCGAAATGGTTGAGGGTTTATAGGGTTTAGCTTTTTCTTAGCTTTTCGGGTTTAGGGTTTAGGATCCCTACACACTATTGGGCTGAGTTGCTTGGGGGCTTTCGCGGCCAGCCGACGTCTTTTTTTACGTCCTTGTCGCAGCGCCGCGCAGCAATGCCGTCCCCGCTGCTTGGCCGAGCGCTTGCGCTCGCCCTGACGCTTGCTTGCTGCAGTGCTGCTCGGTTGAAGAAGCAGAACGCATGCGGGCATTTCAGAAATGGGGGTACCCCGTTTTTTGCCCCCAAAATAGTATAGAATCCCCTGAAGGGAACCCCCCTTCCCACAAAAAGCGTACCCCCCATTTTCGGCCACCCCCCCCCCCCCCCCCCCCATGTAGGGAGCTACACATGCACAGCCCCAGGATGATCCTGAAACCCCCGAAGCCCCTAAACCCTGAAGCCCTCCCAAAAAATGTCCCTAAACACTATAAGCCCCAAACCCTGAACCCTACCCTATACCTTACACCCTCCATACATCTATATTTTTTCTTTCTTCATATCTATATATATACATATATGTAAAGTCCAAGCCCGAAACCTAACCCTGCTTCTCATAGCTACCCATGAAAACCTTCAGTCAACTTCCAAGGCTATCTAACCCCCCCCCCCCCTCCCCAACACACCCTTGGCTTCTTTCGGTTAGGAGGCTTGATCTGATGCCTGCCGCCCTCAACGTCCAAAACCTTAAAGTTGGAACATGGCCTCAAAACCTTAAAGTTGGAACGTGGCCAAGAAGGGGAAAATGTTCCTGTGGGTGGGTTCCAACTTTCCGGCTTTCACTGTAGGGGTTAGGGTTTAGGTTTAGGGTACCCTAGAATTCCGAAACGGAGGGGCTTCGACGCCCTTCCTTTCGAAGCCAGGCAACAGAGCTTTTGGGAGCTGGGGAGACAGGGGGCGTCATTTTGAAGAGTTTTTGCTCTTCGGATTCGCAAACTTTTGGGGGTTGGGGTTTTAGGGTTTAGGGTCAATGTTGCTCCAGTTTTGGAATCGTTACCCGCTCTTGTGCAAATTTTGAAAAGCATCGGGGCACCCCTACTGATTTGAGGGAATTACCCAGAATTACGCGAAGTTCGTTCCCGGCGGTTCTTGAGAGGGGAAAAACAACAACAGATAAAAGGAGCCATCATGACGAAGGTCTGGAAAACTTAGACTCTCAAGCCTTAACTACTATTTGCTTAAGAACCCCAAAAGAGTGAAAATGAATAATTCCTAATTTTCCCCTTCTAAGGAAGAATAGTTTTCATTTTTTAAGGAAGAATATTTTTCATTTTTTCGGGGTTCTTAAGCAAATAGTAGCTTAAGGCTGTACAAGGCTTGGCCAGATTCCAGCTGAAGATTTTCGAGTTTTTGGAGCCGCGCTTTACAAAAGTTCCTTGCCAATTCGCTCACGAAGAAGCCCCCAAACAATCGTCAAGGGGGTTTAAGGGTTTTGGGTTTAGGGTTTCGGGTTTAGGGTTTAGTATCCCACCAGCTGACCCGAGGGGGGGGGGGGGGGGGGGGGGGGGGGGGGGGGGGGGGGGGAAAGTGGGCGGGCGGCCGGCGACAGCCCTGAGCACTAAACCCCGCAAACCCCAAACTCCTAAACCATGGACCCTCAAACTAAAACCCTAAACCTTAAAACCTAAAACCCTAAACATTTAAACCCAAAAAACCCAAAACCCCAAAACCCGAAACCCCAACCCAGGCTGCATCTTCGGCGAAGGCAGATCTTCCAAAGCCAAAGGCCAGCGTCACCGGCAGTCCTTTGGGGGTGTTGAGTAGTTAGGATCTAGGGTTCAGGGTTTAGGTTTAAGGTTGGGGTTTTGAGGCATCAGGGTTTATGGTTCTAGGAGCCCCCGACTAGGGTTTAGGGCTTAGGGTTTAGGACTTTTTGAGGTTAGGGTTTAGGGTTTAAGACTTAGGGCTTTAGGAGTTTGGGGTTTCGGTTTAGGGCTTAAGGTAGTTTGGGCTTCAGGGTGAAGAGGTTTTGGGGTTTTGCCCTGGAGGTGTTGTTGAACATCAAAGTCAACCAGCGAGCAGACCTTCATTGGCATTTATTGAGCTCGGGACCCCCTAAACCCTAAACCCTAAACCCTAAACCCTAAACCCTAAACCCTAAACCCTAAACCCTAAACCCTAAACCCTAAACCCTAAACCCTAAACCTGAACCCTGGACCCGAGCGTTTGCTGTGCTATTTTTGTTGGTGCGGCGTGCGCTCGGTCGGCGTCGTAGGGATTGCGGTAGGCGTGTTGTTGAAAAAAAAGCTAGATGATGTTCAACAACTTCTCCTTGCAACGTCAGCTTTACCTTCTCGAATCAGATTCAGCTGCAACCCGAATACTTGTTGTTGTAGGATATCGCAGGAAACCCCGAGGACCTAAACTGTAAACCCTTCCATGCTAGGGGAACCTTCATAAACCCTTCTACACAGAACAGAGATCCTGACTATGCCCTACGGCATGAAAATCCAAAAGCTGGATACGCTTTAAGTAACGCTAAGCCTTAAACCCCAAACCCGAAACCCTAAACCCTAAACGCCGGGAGTAGTGTAAACCCTGTAAGCCTCATGCCCTCAGGTCAAAAAGACCACGAAGGATTCATGCCTTCTGCCCCTTCGCTCTTTATGCTGTGGTCCCGTTTAGGGTTTAGGGTTTCGGGTTTAGGGTTCAGGGTTCAGGGTTTAGGATTTAGGGCTTGGCGTTCGGGATTACGGAGCCTTGTATTCTCTGGTTGCTATTTTTGTGCAGGTGGAAGGCTAAAAGGGTCTAGCGTTTCGGCTGAGTGTCAGCACTTCTAGCCCTAAGCCCTAAACCCTAAGCCCTCAGCCCTCAACCCTCAACCCTAAACCCTCAACCCTCAACCCTAAAGCCTAAACCCTAAACCCAAGCCCCCTTATATAAAATGGCGGGGCTCATGATTTCAGGGCTTAGGGCTCGGAATTCAGGGTTTTGAGTGTCCACCGGGCTGTTCGCCTCAACCCTCAACCCTCAACCCTAAACCCTAAACCCTAAATCCTAAATTCCTCACCTCATCGATGATGGGAATGTTTTAGCATCCAAGGCAGAAAGCCAGCCAATTCAACAAGAATGACCATGCGACCATCGGTGCGGCGAACGCGTCTTCCTCCGCTATTCCACCTGGGTTTATGAGCACCTGGGCTTTGTTACGTTAAAGTCTAGGGTTTAGGGTTTAGGGTTTAGGGTTCAGGGTTCAGGGTTTAGGGTGAACCCTAGACTGAAAATACAACGCCGTCAGCCCTAAACCCTTGACCCTAACTAATTGGATGGTCGTTTCTGTTTGGGTGCAGAGTTAAGGATTGAGGGTTTAGTAAGGCTTCATAAAGGGCAGTTTGAAGTGCGTAGGGTTTAGGGTTTAGGGTTCAGGGTTCACGGCTTAGGGTTCAGGGTTTAGGGTTCAGGGATTAGGGTTTTGGCTTGCAGCCTATTTGAGGGTTGGAGTTATGAGGTATTCCGATATTCCCTGCAGCGTCAAACTTCCTAAGCCCCTTCACGTATAAAGCGCCCACACACACAGACCTCAAACCCACAGACCTCTAAGAAAATGAATACAGTCTCCTGAAGAGTTTTATTTGTGCTTTGTACTATACACGCATAGGAAGGCATAATGGGAAGCACACGCTCAGGGAGACTAGCTTCTAGACTGCTCCACAGGGTCTAACATCAGTTCTTTTGGGGGTTTAGGAATTTAGGGTTCAGAGTTTTAGGATGGTAGGCCCTAACGTATACACTGATCTGAAGGGTTTAGGGCTTTTGGGATTTTGCTTCCAGGGTTTTGGTTGTTAGGTGCTTTAGTGTTTCTAGGGCTGCCAGGTTTTGGGTTGAGTCTTTCCATAAAGCCTAAGCCCCAATCCGTAAATTATACACCTCTTTTGGGAACTTTGGGTGTTAGGATGCCATTGGGTTTAGGGGGGCTTTGAAACAGACACCCCACCCTGACCTTCCAAAGCTAAAGCCGCCTGCCCCCACAACAGGGGCTTTCCTTAAACGCATAGGTGGGCTATACTAGGGTTAACAATTTAGGGTCTAGGGTTCAGGGTTTAGGGTTTGTGCGTCGTAGAAAGCGCGGGGAGGGGTGGGAGTGGAGGGGTTAGGGTTCATGGCGCAGGGTTGAAGCCCTAAACCCTAAATCCTAAAACCCTAAACCCCTAAACACCAAACACCCTAAACCCTAAACACGACTAAAGAAGCACCAGGAATAAAGAAGGCCGTTGTGGAGAATCGCTGTACACGGCCGGCCGCAGCCTGAGGTTCGTTTACAGTAGGGTTTAGGGTTTAGGGCTTAGGGTTTGGGTTTAGGGTTTGGGGTTTGGGGTTTGGGGTTTGGGGTTTAGGGTTTAGGGTTTAGGGTTTAGGGTTTAGATTTAGTGTTCAGGGTTTAGGGTTTAGGGCTTGGAGAGCCTTATGGGAGGCTGCGGGAGCCAGAGGGATGGAGCCTGCCGTGTCTGGAGTCTTCTCGTAGCTTCCTTCGCTGCAAGGAAGGGCCTTCAGAGTTTAGGGTTCAGGGTTTAGGGTTTAGGGTTTAGGGTTTCGGGTTTAGGGTTTAGGGTTGGAGCTTCAGGGCTCGAGAACACCTTGAACCCTTATCCCTAAGATAGGCTTTTTGGGCCAAAAGGCCTGACTACACATAGTTGTTGACCCATGTTGAGCCTAGTGGAATTCGTTAAGGAAGATATACACATATCTTGATGTGCGCACATCTCGATTGAAGGCTCAGCGCTAATTCCAAGACCCACAACCCTCAACCCTAAGCCCTAAGCCCTAAACCCTAAACCCTAAACCCTAAACCGGCGGCCAGCTTCTGGGCCGGTCATGAACTCGCTCTCAAGCGGGCCGGCGGCATCAAGCATCGACGTTACGGTTTAGGGTTTAGGGTTTAGGGTTTAGGGTTTAGGGTTTAGGGTTTAGGGTTTAGGGTTTAGGGTGTAGGGTGTAGGGTGTAGGGTGTAGGGTGTAGGGTGTAGGGTTCAGGTTTCTTTCAGTGCAGCTGGTTTGCACAGGCAGCGAAGTCTCTCTGCCCCAGACGTTGAAACCCTTCAAGCCTTCTAAGCCCTAAACCCTAAACCCTAAACCCTAAACCTTATAAACCCTAAACCCTAAACCCTAAACCCTAAACCCTAGCCCGAAGAGCCTCAGGAACCTGGAGCTGCTTTAAGAAGACCCTCTCAAGATGCCCCGGTTGTTGTTGGTGTGGCGAAGTCTTCGGCGCAGAAAGGGCTCGCAGGTGAGCATTTAGGGTTTAGGGTTTAGGGTTTAGGGTTTAGGGTTTAGGGTTTAGGGTTTAGGGTTTAGGGTTTAGGGTTTAGGGGTCAGGGTTTAGGGTTTAGGGTTTAGGGTTTAGGGTTTAGGGTTGAGGGCCCAACGCCCCCAAAGCCCCGCAAGGTGTACTTGTATGGCTACCAAAACGCCACCCCGACTCATCTGAAGATCGACCCGAGGGTGACGGAGGCCCCTGGGGTGCGAATGGCTTTTAGGGGATTAGAGAGCATTGGGCCCCTAAACCCTAAACCCTAAACCCTAAACCCTAAACCCTAAACCCTAAACCCTAAACCCTAAACCCTAAACCCTAAACCCTAAACCCTAAACCCTAAACCCCCTAAACCCTAAACCCTAAGGCTTTGCAGGGGCTTGAAGTTTTTCAGTGGCTTCAGGGGTGTTGGGGGTTTTAGGCTTCGGGGTTTAGGAATTACAGGGCTCGTACATTGAGAGGTTCAAAACCTACATGGCGATCTGCCACCAACTTTCTTAGAGAGGGAAAAGTTTAGGGTTAGGGTTTAATTAGGGTTTAGGGCTTCGGGTTTAGGGTTTAGTTTTTTGGGTCTAGGGTTTAGGGTTTAGGGTTTAGGGTTTAGGGTTTAGGGTTTAGGGTTTAGGGTCCCAATGCCTCGCAGGAGTTCACGGAGGAACGGGGCTTCCTCCCCTGGCGAGAGTGACGCTCCTGCAGGGGCTTTTGTGGGTGGCTCCAGATAGATGGCTTTAGGGTTTAGGGTTTAGGGTCTAGGGTTTAGGGTTCAGGGTTTAGTGTTTAGAGGGTTTAGGGTTCAGGGCGTGTTCTTATTTCGGGTGAGGCTCGGAATCTCAGATAAGGTCTGAGAAGTATCTGAGGACTTTGGGAAGTAATGCCATATATCTCGTGTTAGGTGTCAAGGAAAATGGTGATGATGAGTACAGCACCTCGGGTATAGCACAGGGCTTCGGGCTTAGGGTTTGGGAGTTTATGCATGCTTAAGGTTGGGTTTCCTGGGCAAGCTTGAATGTCGGTTGTTTGCTGGGTTCAGGGGCCAGAGTTTGCATTTAAGGATTTAGGGTTGAAAATCTAGGGCTTAGGATCCGCCAGCCCTCAATCCTAAACCCCAAACAACCATCGCCCTAAACCCTAAGCCCTAAGCCCTAAACCTTAAACCCTAAACCCTCAGCCCCACACCTCAGGCAAAGGATCACCCTGTCCTTCGGCAGTTTTTTCGATGGTGTGCTCAGGCAACCCCGGCCGCGGTAGCCAGGATTTCGGGTTTTAGGGTCTAGGGTCTAGAGTTTAGGGTTTAGGGTTGGGCGTTGGGACAGGGGAGGCTTGAGTAAGCCCGCAGTCCAATACGGAATTGAGGGTTTCAGGGTTTAGCTAAAGGTGTGGGAGGGCCCCTTCAGGATTAAACCCGAGACCCTAAATCCTGAACCCTAAACCCTAAACCCTAAACCCTAAACCCTAAACCCTAAACACGAACGGACCACAGGCCCGAAGAAAGTGGCACCAGCGGTGGAAAATTCTCAACGCCTACAGAGCTCAAGACCGAGGGACTGGCGGCTTAGGGTTTAGGGTGTACCTATGTAGGTTCACAGCTTAGCGTTATGATCTTTTGGTTTAGGGTTTAGGGTTTAGGGCTTAGGGTCTCTGGAGTAATAACGCGTTGACTTGTCAAGATTCGTCATTTTCGTCATTTTCATGGAGCTGCACGTACAAGGCCGAAGCCCAAACCCTAAACCCTAAACACCTAATCCTTCATCAAAGCCACTCATCCGTAAACCCTAAACCCTAAACCCTAAACCCTAAACCCTAAACCCTAAACCCTTTACCCCCAAAACCCAAACCCCCAAACCGCTCGTGCCAAGCTCGGGCGCCGCGCTGAGTTTTTGAGCTTGGGATTGAGGGTTTAGGGTTCAGAGTTGACCTTAGGGTTTAGGGTTTAGGGTTTAGGGTTTAGGGTTTAGGGTTTAGGGGTCGAAGCCTTCAGAGCTATTGGCTTCGGGTGCAGGGCTTACTTGAAGGTGGGAAGTTAGTGACAAACAGGGTTGTAAGTAAGGCATCCTAAGCTAGAAGGTTCATATGTTGGTACTTATAACCCTAAATGTTAAATCTTCCGGTAAACCCTAAACCCCAAACCCTAAACCCCAAACCCTGAATCCCGAAACCATTGGAGTTCAGGGCTCAGAGTGGTCAATTAAGGGCCCATATCAAGGAACCATGAAACTACATCCGAACACCCTATAAACCCTGAGAAGCAAGGACTGTACACGATTGTTTAGGGTTTAGGGTTTAGGGTTTCGGGTTTCGGGTTTCGGGTTTCGGGTTTCGGGTTTCGGGTTTCGGGTTTCGGGGGTTCCAGAGAGGCCCACGAACCTGGATGCCGCTGTCATCGAGCTAAACGCAGATTACCTGAGCTGGGCCGCCTCGGCATGCATAACTCGGGGTGGACTTGAAGGTTCATAGGTCGCCAGGGTTTAGGGTTTAGGGTTTAGGGTTTAGGGTTTAGGGTTTAGGGTTTAGGGTTTAGGGTTTAGGGTTTAGGGGCTTTACTGCAAGGTTCATGGGTAGTTCTGGGGTTGCAAGTATCCTGAGTGAGGTTAGAAAATGAGTACCTTACTCAGAACCTTACTTTTCATACCGTTGGGTTTAGGGCTTGGGGCTTAGGGTTTCGGGCTTAGGGTTCCGGAATGGTTTTCAGAGGGTTGCTAATTACGGGGCCAACCTGATAAATCGAAAGGGCACTCAGCTCCTGCAAAGTTTCCGGGCTTCAGGGTTTAGGGTTCTTAGCCGGGAATCTGAACATCAGGTGCACTATCGGCACCCCCCCCTGCTTCCACCCCTACACCCCCCTCCAAACAAAGATATACTAATAATAATAATAATATTGATAATAATAATCATATTAATAACAAACAACCGTAAGCTCAAGACCCAAAACCCCAAAGCCCTACACCCCCTCCCCCCCGGCAAGACGTTCGGGCAATATTTTTTTAGTACAAAGTACCCAGCATCCCAGCCCTACAACCCTCAACCCTGAACCCTGCATAAAGTCCTTTGCCCCTACAGGGTTTAGGGTTTATGTAGGGGTTGGGGTCTAGGGCCCTAAACCCGAAACCCCATACCCCAAAACCGCGAAGCCCTAAATAAGCGTAAACCCCAAGGACCGAACAACACCTCAACCCCCGAAACCTCGAAATCTCAACGCCCTAATCCCAACTATGAGGTCGTCCCGAAGAGCCACATCAGCTTTTTGGGCCAACTTGGTTACAGCAACCTTAATCTGGTGCCTTGGACTGTCATGACAGAGCTTTGGGGTGATAGTTTAGGGTTTAGGGTTTAGGGTTTAGGGTTTAGGGTTTAGGGTTTAGGGTTTAGGAGGGTAGCAATTTGGGGCTCCGGGTTGATGATGTTCTTGGCAGCCCAGCGGCACAATTTGCACTTTTTGTGGTTTTGGTTCTGGCTTCCCTCATAGAGTAGTAACCTACCAAAAACAGGGTACCCTTTTTTTAAGATGGTCTCTGGGCTAGCAGGTGTTCGGCTAAACCCTAAACCCTATGCCATACAGCCCCCAGATCCGACTGTTGCTGTAGAGCTGCCCCCGAGTCTCTTCGCGGCTCTTGGGTTGGACATCTATCCGGAGTTGTCCTGTAAATGCCCATTTGGAGTGTGTGTTAGGGCTAGGGCGGCTAGGGTTTGGGGTTTAGGGTTTGGGGTTTAGGGTTTGGGGTTTAGGGTTTAGGGAGAATTGACCCGGCCCCCATACTCCCGAACTAAACCCCAAACCAGAAACCCGAAACCCTAAACCCGAAACCCTGAACCTAAATCCTAAACCCTAAATCCTAAACCCTAAACCGGAAACCCTAGACCCTATGATCCCCAAGATCCTCCAGAGCCCGTCCCAGGAATTAGCTTTCTGGCTGGATCGACGCTTTGCTTTGAAGGAAGTGGGCCATCCTTCGTGTTTCTCTTTTTTGGTTTTTGTTTACCAGGGTTTAGGGTTTAGGGCTAGGGTTTAGGGTTTAGGGTTTAGGGTGTAGGGTTTAGGGTTTAGGGTTTAGGGTTTAGGGTTTAGGGTTTAGGGTTTAGGGTTTAGGGTTTAGGGTTTCAGGTTTCAGGGTTTAGGGGGTTTCGGGCGTGAGGGTTACCTAGGGGGTTGGGGTTGGGATTTCGGCTATAGGGTTTGGGTTTTAATTTGCGGGGCATTGGGCTCTCTGCGTGCCTCAAACTTAGCAATCCTAAACCCTACACCTTGAAGTAGCCCCGAAACCCCAAACTCTAACCCTAAACCCCCCCAGCTCGGATGTAACTCTAAACCCTGGGCTTGACTGTTCGAGGCCTGTCTGAGATTTAACACAGCGGAGCCTACTATTTGCTTAAGAACCCCAAAAGAATGAAACATATTATTCCCCATATTACCCTTAGTAAAGAAGAGTTTTTTTTCGGGTTTCTTAAGCAATTAGTAGGAGCCTGTGCACATTGAACCTCCCTCCGGCTAGGGCTTATGTCAGGGCTGCAGGGTTTCGGGGTTTATAAGCGTTGAACAACTTTGCAAGGGATTCCAACCGGCAAAGGGCTTCAGGGTCTACCTAAACTAAACCCTAAACCCGAAAACCTACAGCCTAAAGTTAAACCCTAAACCCTAAACCCAGCAAAGTCCAAGGCATCAACGGCACTTTAGCCGTCGAGACGCCCGCCAACCCTGCGTGCTTTTCGCGGGCCAAGACGGCCTTCAACGTCTCGGAGTGTCACTCGGAGAGATGGCCAAGGGAGGCTCCCTTCTATAAGCACCCCAACTCAAGTCACCTTACGTTTGGCGTTAGAGTTTCGGGCTTCGGGCCCTAAACCCTTAGCCCTAAACCCCGAGGGAATGTTTCGAAGCATCCTTGAGAAGGGCATATGGGGCTCTCGGTACAGGGTGGCTGGGAGCAACTCCACCGTTTCATCAAAGCGGAGTAGTGTCCCCTTTTCGGGGCGTCCTATAAAAAGGGCTGAGGGTTTAGGGTTTAGGGTGTAGGGCTACTCTGGTGACCTCCTACCTGGGGGAAATCTCTATGATATTCTGGGAGGCCCCTGAAGACATTCTCATCCCTCCTCCGTGCACTGCAAGGGACACCAGCATGCCCTAAACCTAAACCCTGCTATTAGGGTTTGGGGTTTCGTAACCCAAAACCCTGAACAGCTCTCGGGCTTGCGAAATGTTCACGAATTGCAAGGGTTCTTGGACAATTTTTCGCTCCGATTTGTGCCACCAAATGATTAGAAGCTGGGTAGGTCTCCTCGAACTCATGGGTTCCCCCTTTTAGGGTATAGGGTATAGGGTATAGGGTTTAGGGTTTAGGGTTTAGGGTTTAGGGTTTAGGGCTACTACCTCCCCCTAGCTTCCCCCCTCAAATGACCTGAGTTCGGCTTGACGATCCCTAAATGCCCTTAGTTATGGGATGAACCCAGGAGGGGTAGAGGTATCCTTGAACCTTCGTGTGTACGCCTGCATATTTGTTCACATATATATATATATACACGCATACATACATACATACATACATACCTACATACATACATACATACACTTGTTTGTATTTGTGATGCATGTGTTTGTTTTATATATGTTTCAAGTTCTTCGTTTGGTTTTACATACATATATATATATACATATACATGTATATCAAGAAAGAGAGAGATAGAGAAAGAGAGAGAGAGAGAAAAAAACCAAAGGAAAGAGAGAGTCCTGCCATAACTGAACAGTTACGTAAACCGTTTTGGGGTCAAGGAACTCAGCAACCAGGAATACTGAAACAATCAATCAAGTGGGATGCGTCCGTTCAGCAAATGGTTAGTTCTGAGAGAAGGGTTCACTAACGTGATATGAATTGGGATGTTCCCCCTTGCGCTAACAGTCCTTAGTAGGGATTATCATCGGGATTACTCTAGTCCCTATTCAGGGCTGTTAGTATAGGGGGGAACATCCCAAGTTATCCGAAACCCTAAACCCTGAACCCTAAACCCTAAACCCTATGAACATGGCCACCCGCCAAAGCGAAGCGAGAAGTCACGACTGTGAGTCATTGCCGCGTAGCCCGCTATGGGCTCAAGAGCTTGTCGACGCGTGACCCCTACACCCCTGAACTTGCACCCTTGAGAACCCCCAAACCCTTAAGCCCTTAAGCCCTTGAACCCCTAAACCCTTAAACCATTCAATTATTCTTTTTGGTTGTTTACCCTTGGACCCACAAACCCTTAAGCCCCTAAACCCCTAAAACCCTGGAACCCTGAAACCCTTAGACCCTTAGACCCTTAAACCCTGCCGGTTTCCTGCCCATGGCGCGCCGGGTAGTGCTGGGATTCTCACTTTTGCTGTGGGCACGAGTTGGCTTTGACGTGACGTTCTTGTGGACTGGCGTGTCCCGCCCACATGGGAAGCCTGGCAGCGTGTCCTGCTCGAGGCTTAGGTCAAGGAGACAATATAAGGTGACCTTGGAGTCAGATGACGGACAGGTGACCTTTGAATGTCCCGAGGACGCCTACCTCATGCAGCAAGCCGAAGAGGAGGGCATTGAGATGCCCTGCTTTTGTCGTTATGGCAACTGTGCAGCCTGCATTGGCCAAGTCACATCAGGTAGTGTTGACCAAAGTGAGCAGGTGTTTCTGTCAGAGGAGGACCTGGAGAAAGGATACTGCGTCACCTGCGTCGGCTACGCAACTTCAGATGTGACCATACGAATGGGTTGCCGCGACGAGGTCATCGAAAGCCAATGTTGCTTCAGCACGCCGTTCTGTGATTGGTGCCCCTACAAAGGCGTCGAGGGGGAGCGTCCAGAGAAACGGTGACGACCTGGTCTGGGATGAATCGCAGAACATGAGATTTTTAACACCAACTTCTGCAGCCAAATCCAACTGGAGTAGGCTGTGATAGTGTGTGATCGCTTTTCTATGCTGTGAGCTGCTCTTTCCACTGCTGAGCTGAATAAACCCGGCATGCTCAAGGGTTGTCTATACTTGCAGGATGGCGCTAGTAAGCTATGATTACGTAAGGCTTGGAGGACAGCCTGCACTTAAAAATTCCTTCTCAGGGCACATGGCTCCAAACCCCTAGTCCTACTTGCGAAGTCCCACCGATCCTCCACCACCTTGACAAGCTTGTGCCCAGTTAGGGTTTAGGTTCAGGGTTCCGCGTTTAGGGTGTAGGGCTTGGGGTTGAAGCATCAACCGACACCCCACCTGAAACTCTAGTTGGGCAGTTCTTTGAGTTACAGTCATTTTCGGATACTGTTAAGTATAAGTCTCGGCCTTGTAGGGACCTCAAGAGGAACAACGCTTGTTGAGAACTGCACGTTTAGGGGTTCATTTTTGGGGGTTCCAGCAGTTGCCTGGGCGGCCTGCAGATGATCAGAGGTGAGTACGAACCCGGAACCCTAAACCCTAAACCCTAAACCCTCTATAAAACTTACAGCCCCCCGAGCGCTACTGTTGCCTCCTTGTCCTTGTCTTCGTGCAAAAAGGACGGAGGTGAGATGCGTCGGTTGGATCGGGTTACTTTAGGGCTCCAAGTCAACCCCGCCGGACGATTGACAGGCTCAGTGCTAGCAGTGTCCTCAGCAGCTAAGGGTCCTCGCTGAGGTTTTTCGTTTCGTTTCCTACACTCTCTGAAGCCATGGCACCATTGCAGGTCGACTTGTACATGGAAGACCATAGGTGCGAGTTGGATGATTACACCCGGTTCGACGTGACCCAGGCCCTTAAGGCAGAAAAGAATGTTCTGCTGGTCTACGAGCGTCGGCATGGTGGGCACCCCGTGTTTAGGGTTTAGGGTTTAGGGTTTAGGCCACCATAACACAGGAGGAGCATGCAGCAGAGCAGGAGAGGCGTGAGACGGTCCTGTGAAATCCTACTTGGAGGAGAACGAGGGCCTGGATCGTGTGGTCGTCTTCTTCGGCTCCGCACACGAAGACCGGCTGCGAGCGGGCATCAACGACAGCCTCTCGAACCGAGCACTCACCATCCATGTGCACGCCTCGCAGGCCCCCTAAAGTGAGGTTTCCTACCGCTGAGACTTGGAAGACGTTGCAGACTACGGCCGGCTCGCCGGTGGCCGATGCTTCGGATGGTTTCTGGATTCCAGATGAGCTGCTGCAGCTTTCCAAAACCAGCTGGCATGCCCAGTAGCCTGAGCCTTGTTTTAAGGCTTAGGTGCCCTTCCTATAAACCAAAAATGGGCGGTGGGAAGCCGAGCCAGAGAATCTTAGACCACCCCGATCCGCTCCTCCCCCCCCCCCCCAGGTATGCGAGAATCAGAGGGGGTAGGTTTAAAGTTTGAAGCTAGAGTTCCACATTCATTTCTCCTGATCCCTGCATCATCCCCTACATCATCCCTGCGCATACAATCCTTAGAGGCCTCTTCAGCTACAAGTCCATATAACACCCCTCATGCAGGCACCGTTCTAGCTTACTATTGCTTTTAGAAAGTGCACCTGGAACTAGTTTAGATCCCCTAATCCACCCTTCAACGGATTATTCGGTGAACCCAAGTCGCGAATTCTGCTAAGCACCATGGGCCTTTTAATTTGAGGAGGTGCCGCTTGGAAGCTGCACCCCTAAACCCTAAACCTTCAACCCTAAACCCTAAACCCTACACCCTAAACCTTAAACCCTAAACCCTAAACCCTAAACCCGGCCCAGGTGAGTTTGAAGATGGCAGCGGCAAGGCGGGGTTCAGGGTCCGAGCTCAAGTCCGAAGTGGGCTTGCAAACTTGTGAGGTTTGGGGTTCGAGGTTTGGGGCTTAGGGTTTAGGGTTTAGGTTTTAGGGTTTAGGGTTTAGGGTTTAGGGTGCAGCGTTCAGCGTTTAGGGTTTAGGGTTGTGGCGCATATCTTTGGGATATTCTGGGGCCAAAACGGCCTCTAGAGCCAGCAAGTATGCGGAATGGCATCCCTCTGCTGCAGGTCACGAAGTTCTGCGCTTGACCCTTAAAGCACCCAAACTGCCGACACGATTAGGTTTTTTGGGGTTTAGGGTTTAGGGTTTATTTAGGGTAGAAGTTTCTCCCCAAATCCGACCGACTTTCCCCCGGCGTCGTCCGGTGCCAGCACCACCACGTATGCAGAAACTTCGACCTGCCTCAATATAAACATAGAAGAAGCTCAGGCTCTCAACAGGCTTGGTAGCCCAGTGGTACCCTTCTGCCTTTTTTGGGGTTCAAGAGTTCCCTGATGAAGTATCCAACCTCAAAAGTGGTACCCTTAATATCACCTGGTTACTGGGCTACCAAGGAGGGGAACTGTATGACGCTCAATGAAGATGCCTACAACTCTACTTGTAGTTTCGACACCCATGAACCTTCAAGCAGCGTTTTTGCAAGCGTGCGACTGCGCAACTCAGAATCAAGGTTTGGGTCTGGGGAGGCCCCCCCCAACATGCAACGTGCAAGCTCCACCGTCTGTTTATGCCCGCAGAGGTTCTGCTGAGAACTTGGGGCGAGTTGTGTATGCCTGTCTGTCCTCACACCGGGGAGGACGCTCGGCAGGCATGTGAGGTAGGTGATAAATCGAGCATCCGGCACCGATCGAACCCGAAACCCGAAAACCTTAAACCCTAAACCCTGAACCTTAAATCCTAAACCCTGAACCTTAAACCCTAAACCTTAGCCCTAAACCTTAAACCCCACCCCGAAGCTTTAAAACCTAAACCCTAAACCTGTTGGATCCTGCTGGGCTTCTGGGTAGCTTCCTGAAGACATCGCCTATGCCTCCCACGTGGAACGTTTGGGGTGAGTCACAGTTTGGAGCTTAGGGTTTAGGGCTTAGGGCTTAGGGTCTGTAGAGGGTGCAGGGTTAAACTAGGGTTTAGGGTTTAGGGTTTAGGGTTTAGGATTTAGGGTTTAGGCTGGGGTTTGGCCTTCAACTTTAAACCCGAAGCCCTAAGCCCGGTAGGCCCGCAGGCTTACACGACAAACTGCAGCCCAGCACCCCGTAATGAAGGCAAACTACGGTTAGGGTCTAGGGTTTAGGCTTTAGGGGTTCAGGGCTGTAGGCTGGAGGGTGTAGACCCTCCTCAACCCCAGTTCGCCTGCAGCCGACAACCCCACTTTACAACTTAGGGTTTGCCTTGTTTCGGTGTTTCGGGTTCAGGGGTCATGACCAAGACCCCAAGACAGCTTTTAAGGTGGGTTTTCAAAAAACACGTGCCGCAGGGCCGTGAGCCCTAAATCCTAAACCCTAAACCTATGCAGTGGACGAACCCTAACATTCCTGAGTTGAACCGGAGCCCAAACCCTAAGACCTGAACCACGAACCCCCCAAAAACCCAAGAGCCCCAAACCCGAAAGCCCTGAGTGTTCCTGGTTAGCGGGTTAAACTTCAAGGTCTAGGGTGCAAGGGCTCCGAGTTTTTGAGCTCAGGGTTCAGGGTTTTAGCTTTTGTGTCCTTTAGTAGGGTTGCCGCAAAAGCCCGAGGCGACGGAAGTGCCGTGCAACACAAGCTGCTTCAAAGATCCGGGCGTCCCGATCAAGTACCCCGAGTATATCTCCCACCGCTCACTGGCTTTCAAGCAGCCTGGCCCATCGGGTAGGGCTTAAGGTTGAGGGTTTAGGGTTTAGGGTCTAGGGTTGAGGGTTCAGGGTTGCGGTTTAGCTTGTGTAGCGCACACACTTCAGAAGGCCTAGTTGAAACTAGCCCCGAATGTTCATAAAGCCGGAGCCCCCCAAGTAGCAAAACTTAAGCCATAAAGCCCTAAGCGTTAAGTAGTTAAATGCCTCAACCCATCCTTGCACCAGACCCTGTCCTTGTTGGAGCTGTGTAAGGGTTTCAGGGTTTAGGGTTGAGTTTTTTAGGGCTAGTGGTATCCGAAAGTTTGTTTTTTGTCAGAGCGTTCGGGAAGTTGGCCTAACATGGAGGAAGCGCGGGGCTGGGGGAGGGGGTTGTGGGGTGGGTGTTCCGGCTTAGAGTCCCTAGAGTTTTGGGGTTAGGGCTATCAGATTCCTATTCTTTGCCTATGTAATACCGCTTGCTGTGCAGGGACCTATCCTAAACAAAGCTCCCGACTTCAGCCCTGGCCCAGGCAAGGGCGGTGGATACCCAGCCCCGCTACCGTGAACAAGTTTGTGAGGCCGGAAGCCCCTAAGCAGAACCCGACACCGGTGAGGCGGCTAAGCCCCAGACCCTTAACCCCCAAACCCTAAACCCCAAACCCTAAACCCTAAACCCCAAACTCTAAAAGCCCTAAACCCTATACCCCAAAGCCCAAACCCCAAACCCCAAACTCTAAAAGCCCTAAACCCTAAAGCCCAAAGCCCAAAGCCCAAAGCCCAAAGCCCAAAGCCCAAAGCCCAAAGCCCAAAGCCCAAAGCCCCCAAAGCCCAAAGCCCCCTACACTGCCCTTGCGATCCTTTGGGACCTGTCATCCCAGGGCCTTCGGCTTGGACGATCGCATGTGGTGAGTAGGACCACCCTCAACCCCACAAACTCTAAGAACTTTTTCTTCCTAAACCCTAAACCTTAAACCCTAAACCCTAAACCCTAAACCCGTAACCCGTATAAGCCCATGAGCCCGAAGCCCTAAAAACAGTAAACTCCAAATTCATAACCCTTCAACCTATAGACCCTAACCCCTAAACCCCCTAAACCCTAGAAACCCTAAGCCCCAAAGCCCCTGAATACCCTAAACCCCTAAACCCTATGAACCCTAAACCCCTGAGCCCCTAGTCCCTAAACCCCTAGACCCTAATTGAACCTTAAACCCCAAACCCTCAACCCTAAACCCTTAACCCTACACCCTAAACCCTAACCTTAAACCCGAAACCCTCAACCCTAAACCCTAATCCCCTCGAAGCCCGAAACTCTCCACAAAAAGTCCCACGCGGCGAGGGAAGGCGGGGAGCAGTGGTCGGCCACCTTTGAGTGCCTCGGCGAAGGGGCGACTTAAGCAAAAGTTACCGGCATAGCGGGCTCGCTTTTTTAAAATCATTGTGGCCCTGAACCCTACTATCCCTAAACCCCTAAACCCTAAATCCGAGTATCCCTAAACCCTAGCCCTAGTATCCCTAAACCCTGAATCCTAAGCCCTAAACGCCTAAACCCTTAAACCCTAAACCCCCACCAGATTCTTGCAACTTGGCAAGAGCCCAGGTGTTGGGACTTTCAAACCGGCCCAGCGACCTGGCTGAGAGACTTCCCGTTTTTCGGGGGGGAGGGGGAGGGTTTGGGTTTAGGGTTTAGGGTTTCGGGTTCAGGGTTCAGGGGTCAGGGGTTGGGGGTTAGGGGCTTGGGGGTTTAGGGTTTAGTAGTTTAGGGTGAATTCCCAGCTTGTTGGGCAACCTCGAGTTTAAGCCTCCTTAGAACCCCAAGCTCTCATGAACCCTAAGCCCTAAACACCCAGTTCCGTGCACATCCTATGAGAACCCCCTAAACCCTAAACCCTAAACCCTAAACCCTAAACCCTAAACCCTAAACCCTAAACCCTAAACCCTAAACCCTAAACCCTAAACCCTAACCCCCAAACCCTACGGGGCGCGAAGGTTGGATTTCCGATCTGTGATGGCGCGGACCCGCGAGACTGGCCTGACGAGGTCGGCGTATGGCAGGCGAGTGGGTTTAGGGCTAAGGGTTTCAGGGGTTTAGGGCTTTAGGGCTAAGGGTTTTAGGGGTTTAGGGGTTTAGGGGTTTAGGGCTTTAGGGTCTAGGATTTGGAACTTTTGGTTTCTTCTAAGGGCCGTTTCCCTTACCGTCTTCACAGTGTTCTGATGTATGGGCCCTTGGGTTGTACAGGGCATATCAGGGGGCATAAAAGGGGTCCCCTCGTATCAGGGGAGCATGAAACTACCTAAGAGCTTTAAAGTTTAGGGTTGCGGAGCCGAGCAGTTGCTACCGTAGAAAGGCCACAGACTCTTAGGGTTTAGGGTTTAGGGTTTAGGGTTCATGAGGAAAGGAGAACTGATGTGAGAAGAAAAACTGCAACAGAACTGATCGCACATCTTTGACGTCGTTGAAGCAATCTCGCGTCATGATTTGGCATCTTGGCTGTTCAAACGGTTTGAAAAGCAGCAACCTCGATCCTGTTTGTGTTCTTCTACATCCTTGACTAAGGGATTTCTTTATGATTTGAGGTATGAACCCTAAACCCTAAACCCTAAACCCTAAACTCTAAACCCTAAACCCTAAACCCTAAACCACACGGACAAAAAACGGCTGGGCTGCCAAGAGGCAGGCCGCACAGCACCCGAAAACGGTAACCAGGATGTGGGCCTGGGGGTTTAGGGTTTAGAGTTTAGGGTTTAGGGTTTAGGGTGGCGTCAGCTTCACATCTGTACAAAGCTGCCCTGAAGTACCGCGACCACCGCTGGCTGCAGTCAGCACATGGGTAGTTCTCTAAATTAGGGTCCCGAAACCCTAAACCCCAACCCTAAACCCCAAACCCCATACCCTAAATCGCCTAAACCCCAAACCCTAAACTCTAAACCCTAAACCCTAAACCCCAAACCCTAAACCCTAAACCCTAAACCCTTCGGGGGCCCTATATAAGGCGGCATCCTAAGCCCTTCAGCCTTTGACATGGCAAGGTCGTCGCTTGCCCCGATGGGGAGATCGATCCGCCCCCCGTGCCACGCTTCGACGCTGCAGATCCGGGGGCGTCTCAAGCAACCCCTGGGTGCGGGGTTTAGGGTTTAGGGTTTAGGGTATAGGGTTTAGGGTTTAGGGTTTAGGGTTTAGGGTTTAGGGTTCAGGGTATAGGGTTTAGGGTTTAGGGTTTAGTGTTTAGGGTTTAGGGTTTAGGCTTCAGGGTTCAAGGTTCAAGGTTCAGGGTTTAGGGTTCAGGGTTTAGGGTTCAGGGTTTAGGGTTCAGGGTTCAGGGTTTTTGGGTGGCGGTTCATATGTGTTTAATTTATATATGAAGTAGCCTGGCCCCCCTCTGCCCTAAGCAACGCAAACAGAGGGGGATGTGTGCCGGGCCCCTGTGCTCAAGGGTGTGAGAGCTTGAGGACTTAGGGTGTAGTGTTAAGCTGCGGTTTAGGGCTTAGGGTTTAGTTTTACGGTTTAGGCTCAAGCGCTTTGGGTTTGCGTTTAGTGCAGGTTCTGCAGACATCCTCTCTCTTTTTTTCATCTTCCTTTTCTTCGCTCCCCCTAGTGTACCCCCAAACTACTCTAACCCTTGTTGTAGGACCCCCCCCCCAAAAAAAAAAAAAAAAAAATGCCAAAACCCAAAACCCTGAACCCTAAACCCTAAACCCTTTCTGGGAAGCCTAGGGTTTCGGATGTTTCGGCTGCAGGGTCCCCAAAGCCGAAGGGCTTGCTGGCCATGCAAGACCGTGCGCAACTCTGGACCCTGCGTGTGCCCTTAGGGTTTAGGGTTTAGGGTTTAGGGTTTAGGGTTTAGGGTTTAGGGTTTAGGGTTTAGGGTTCCATTTTAAGCCCCTTTAAACCAAAAAGGGCACCCTGTTGATTCGTAGGTTACTCTTGGGTCTAGGTTCAGTCATGGTATACGATCATCAGCACCCTGTACCACATTTCCGGAATGCCGCGGGCTTCAATGTAAAGTAGCCCTTTGGCATTCCGGACCTAACCGAGATGGCATTCATGCATAAAAGTTCTAGCATGCTGAGGATAAAGACCAGGTCAACCCTAAAACCTCGCAGGCCTATCTTAAGGGATATATATATATATATATACATATAGCAACAAGATTAATGGCCCCTTCTAGGGGTCCCTCCTGTTACCCCTTACATTACACCCTAAAGCTGCAAGCAGCCCAGGCTACAGCAGCACCATCCAGACCTCATGCGCGCTCCTGGGACGCCTCATGGGCCTAGGGACGTTTAAGGTTTTATAGGGTTTACAGGGTTTTACAAGATTTCATAGGGGTCATAGAGTGTTTAGGGTTGTGTAGGGTTCATAGGGTTTATAGGGTTTGTAGGGTTTATAGAGTTTAGAGGGTTTATGGGGTGTATAGGGGTGTATAGGGTTTATAGGGTTTCGGGTGTCAAGGTTTCAGAGTTTAGGCTTAGTGAGAGTAGGGCTCAGGGTTGGGGCTTTCGGTTTGGTTTAATGTCTGCCAAAGCCACCCTGTTTCGCACACAGCGGGCCTTGAGGAGTGTAAGAGCCGAAGCCCTGACATATGAGAGTTCCCCAAAATCAGAGTACCCGTTTCTGCTGGATTCTTGAGCAAGGATTATAGGAGCTTGGGGTAAACTACTGCTACTCTTTTTTGGGGAACTACCAAGCAGCTCAACGCCAAGCAAGACTAGTGAACTACCAGCAACACATCCTTAACTTCTATCCCTAAACTCCTGTAAGTCACTTGTTGGGGCTTATGTGGGGGATCTCGCTAGGATCTTAGAAAGGGGTTCAGTGAAAGCCCTATGTTGGGGGTTCAGGCAGGGGGGGTTCAGAATTTGTGGGGGGGGGGGGGGGGGGGCACCTTGTTGGGGTCCTTGATTATGAGGGAATCCTACTTTTGGGGGTCTGCTAAACCCTAAACCCTAAACCCTAAACCCTAAACCCTAAACCCTAAACCCGTCTTTTTTAAGGGTCCCTGATTTTCGCAAAGTCCCTTGTGAGCCCAGGAATCTGAGCGACACATGCATGGAGGACTTGCCCCTCGCATGCGACGTGAAGTTCGGTGCTGTTTGCTTTGCTGCCTTCTTTCTGAGGCCTAGAAAATTGGTGTTTGAGCCCTGCAGCCTTAACCCCCTAACCCCTGAACTCCTATCAGCCCTAAGTAGCCCTCAAACACCACACAGAAATCCTCAGTCTCAATTGCCACACTTGACCCCCTCAGCCAAAGGTTCGCTTCCGAGACCTTGAGGCATTTGCCTTTTAGGGTTTAGGGCTTGGGGTTAAGGCTGTGGGGTGAGGGCGTCGACTCAAGTCCCACTGACTGAGGGGGAGAGCATTTTTTCTGCATATCATGCTGAGTATCGTTGGTCCCACAACTAAACTAACCCTAAACCCCTAAAACCGTCGGCCCTCCCACAACTAAACTAACCCTAAACCCCTAAAACCGTAGGCCCTATAACCCCGAACCCTGCATCCCATAAACACTTAACCTTAATACCCTAAGACCCTAGAACCCCAGAACCCCAAACCCTACACCCCTACACCCCTACACCCCTACACCCCTAAACCCTAAAACCCTAAAACCCTAAAACCCTAAAACCCTAAAACCCTAAACCCCTAAACGCCTAAAACCCTAAAACCCTAAAACCCTAAAACCCTAAAACCCTAAAACCCTAAAACCCTAAAACCCTAAAACCCTAAAACCCTAAAACCCTAAACCCTAAATCCTAAACCCTAAACCCTAAACCCTAAACCCTAAGTCCCAAAACCCTAAAAACCTAAAACCCTAAACACCCTAAAACCATAAAACCCTAAAACCCTAAAACCCTAAAACCCTAAAACCCTAAAACCCTAAAACCCTAAAACCCTAAAACCCTAAAACCCTAAACCCTCAACCCTAAACCTCTCCGCCTGTAAGGACCTGGGCTATGAAGACCGGGATCTTCCAGGAGCCCTCCTGGTATCCAGGCACTTGGGATGCACAGGGTTTAGGGTCTAGGGTTTGGGGTTTAGGGTTTGGGGTTTTAGGGTTTAGAGTTTAGGGTTTGGGGTTTTGGGGTTTGGGGTTTAGGGTTTAGGGTTCAGGTTTTTGGGGGTGTAGGGTTAGGGGTTTGCGGTTCTAGGTTTGTAGGATGAAGGGTACAGGACATCCCACAGGGTTTACGAGTTTAGAGTTTAGGGTTTAGGGGGTTAGGCTGGCAACCCAGGGTTTGGGTTGAGTTAGGGTTTAGGGTTTAGGGTTTAGGGTTTAGGGTTTAGGGTTTAGGGTTTAGGGTTTAAGGTTTGGGGGTTCAAGGTTTGAGGTGATCACTAGGGGGCCCCACTAACACCGAAAACTTTGATGAGCAGAACCTGTTTAAGGTACCCTTGCGCTTTGTTAAAGAAGGGGAGGGCACAGGAGACCCAACGCCCCTAAACCCTAAACCCTAAACTCCCTAAACCCTATCCCTCGACGAAGAGCAACAGCAAGAGCCCTGAGCAACTCCAAAATCAGGAGCCGAGCGCCAGGATAGGAGTCTTCGGGCTTACGGGGTTTGCGGCCGGCGGGCTTAGGGGTTAGGATTGACCCTCAACCCTAAACCCCTAAACCCCAAAACTCCTACACCCTAAACCCCTTAACGCCTGACGAGGCTTGTCCTATAACTCCACGCCTGACGAGTTCCAGATGTTTCTCCATACGGCGCCGCGCTCAAGATCTCTTGGGTTTGGGATTTAGGGTTTAGGGTTTAGGGTTTAGGGTTTGTACGGTTTTGCGTAGCTCAAGTGAAGGCATAATACAAGTTCCCTCACCCACTCTGCTTATACCTACCCATAAAGCTTCACGTATAGGGTTTAGGGCACCTTAAGGTGGGTGGCGTGCCCATATATCCGGTATATACTGCCTATGTGGTAGGGATTAGGGTAGTTTAGGGTTTAGGGTTTAGGGTTTAGGGTTTAGGGTTTAGGGTTGAGGGCTTAAAACTTAGGGCATGGGGTTCAGCATTTCGGGCTTTGGGTTTCGGGCTGAGGGGGTATACAAAGGGGGGCTCCAGACTAAGGACCCATTGTAACTAGGGAATAAGGGAATGAGGTGCCCTATATACTCCCTCAATGGTATAGATAGGGGGATGTAAAGTGTAACTCCTAATCCCTGATCTACCGGCCGCTTGCTGACACTTGGCGTGAGCTGCTTGATGCTGATGTTGCACCAGTCTGTGGCTCTCCTACCATCTCGAAGGACTGTGACTACACAGATGTCGTGCTGTCAGACGACTTCATCGGCTCAGCAGATCATCCTCTGCCAGCGTACTGGACTACTGAGAGGATGCTCTGGGCGTGGACTTGCTTGGCGACTGTGGTTCGGAACTTCGATGGATGGATGCAGGATGCTTCCCAGTATGGATTCAGACAAGGCCGTAGTACTATACACCCGCTCTTTATTTTGCGTAGACTCCAAGACTACTCCTCCAGAACAGGCACCCCTTTTCACTGTCTGTTTATAGATTGGAAACAAGCGTTTGACAAGTTGGATCACGATTCCTTACTTATCGCGCTTCGCAGAATGGGTATTCATGAACAATACATCACCTTAATTCAGGACATTTACACCTCCCCCACATTCCACACAATCGACATTAAAGGTGACAAATTCACGGCTACTCCTCATACTGGGATCAGGCAGGGCTGCCCTCTAAGCCCATACCTTTTTATCTTTGTGCTTTCTTGTGTACTAATGGACGTAGATGACAGATTGGTCAGACAGGGGGTCCCTCAAAACACGTGGTTGGTGGGCAAGCCAACGTACGATCTTGAATACGCCGACGACACTCTACTATTTGGGATATCAGTACCAGCCCTGGAATCTTATTTACAAGCGCTCCAACAGGAAGCCCAGCTCTATGGTTTAGAGCTCAACCTAACTAAGACTGAACTCCTCCACCCCTCGTTTACTCCTCCACCTCCCAATTTCCTTAATGGCGACCAGTACCCCAAGCAACATCAGTGAAACATTTAGGCTCCCAAATCACAATTCATGCCCTGTTCGCTAGATTTGCACTCGCCCATACCTCTTTCAACAAGCTCCAACATCCTTGGCGGAGTAAATTACCCAGAAAAGTGAAGGTACAAATATTTATAGCTGATATAGTATCCTGTCTCATCTATGGTATTGGCACCCTTACCATGGAAGACAAACACTTCCGTAAACTAGATTCCTGGTGGTTCCAGCACCTACCAAGAGCAATAGGCATTAAAGCATCCTACTACTCCCATATAACGAATGAATCGGTTTGGATTCAAGCCAACAGACCACTCCTCCCATCCCAGATAGTCCGTTCCCAACAGTTCAAGCTTCTTGTTGAATCAGTTAGGGTTCCCGGAGACCAACCCCTACATCATGTAGTGCATGGACCCGCCCTCAAGGACAGAATAGCGCGGTACAAAAATCATAAGACGGGCCCTCCACCACCCCTCTGGCTACTCCTGGTCAGCAACCATGCTTTGGAATACTGCCGTTCGGAAACCCCGAATATGGACCTCCTAACCCTTCAGAAGCTGATAAGAAAAGAGCCAGACTTCCCTGCACCTCGTGGCCGCGCCTACGCGCCACCCTGTTAAGTTCAGCCTGTTCGCCCAGAGTATCGGAAGCGCATGGCAGTCCTAAAAAAAAAACCCGAAACCCGAAACCCTAAACCCTAAGCCCTAGACCCGGGCCCTAACCCTGACATGTTAAGTGAGGTTCTTGGGAGCTGCCCGCCACCGTGCTCGCAGGCTTGGGTGCTGGGTCTTTGGGGGAACTGTGGTGGGGCTGACGGTGCCCGAAGCATCCTAAACCCTAAACCCTAAACCCTAAACTTCCGAACTCCTCAACCCTAGAAAGCACATCGCCCTGACTTCTCGACCCCTAACACACCAAGACCTCAGCCCCCCCCCCCTCCCACTCAACCTGTCTCCCTAAGCCCTAAACCCTAAACCGACCCCAACCCCTAGACCCACCCCAACCCCTAAACTCCATATCTTTTTAAAGCCCAGATCTTCGCTCCTTAGCCTTTTGGGGCACCGTGTGTTGCCCTTTTGCCCTTTTGAGGGTTTGGGGTTTCGGGCTTAGGGCTTGGGGTTCTAAACGCAGCAGCTACTACTAAAACGGTACCCTTGCCATAATCTGCTTACTTGGCTCAAGGCTTATAAGAGTTACCAAAGTGAAACCGAGTACCTCAACCCTGAGCCTTCGCCCTGAATCCTAAACCCTATAAACCCTATAAACCCTATAAACCCTAAAAACCCTAAACCCTAAACCCTAAACTCTGATACCCTCAACCTTCAGCCGCAAGCCTTAACCAAACGCCCGAAACCCTAGAGCCCAGACCCTGGGCCCCTAAACCCTGAACCCGAACCCCTAAACCCTAAACCCGACACACCTAAGCCTAAACCCCAAACCCCAAACCCCACACCCCAAGCCCCAAGAACACTAAAACCCTAAACCCTAAACCCCGCCAAAACCCAAAAAAAAAAACCTAAAAAACCCACCAGGGACCCTACTTCGAGCCGGTGGACGGTGGCGCCAACCGCGTCTGTCGCGGCCTCACGCCCGAGGACTTCCTGGGGCCTCCCAGGGTTTAGGGTTTAGGGTTTAGGGTTTAGGGTTTAGGGTTTAGGGTTTAGGGTTTAGGGTTTAGGGGTTTAGGGGTTTAGGGGTTTAGGGGTTTAGGGGTTTCGGGTTTAGGGTTTAGGGTTTAGGGGTTTAGGGGTTTAGGGGGTTTAGGGGTTTAGGGGTTTAGGGGTTTAGGGGTTTAGGGGTTTAGGGGTTTAGGGGTTTAGGGGTTTAGGGGTTTAGGGGTTTTAGGGTTTAGGGTTAGGGTTTAGGGGCTTGAGGTGTTGGGGTTCAGTGTGCTGAGAGTTCAGGAGTCTGATGTTTAATTAGGCTGTCGGGTTGAGGGATTTGGCGTTTTCGGGTTTAGGGGTCACCTTAAAGCCTTAGGGGGGTCAGTGTTTAGGGTTTAAGGTTCTGAGGTTTAGGGTTTAAGTAGGGTTTAGGGCTTAGAGTTCACGATTCGCCCGGACCGGCGATTCGAAAAGCCCCTTTGCATCACTATGTGTTTGATAGCACCCCACCCTCCCAGCATCCCTTTGATTTGAACTATATCTCCATTCTTTAACTTACCTCGGCACTATCTACCTGCGTGCTTCCAAAACCTTGGTTTTGTGTGTGTGGTTGGACTCCAGATTCGGGACGAAGCGGCCGATTCCAAGAATGATTAGGCACAGATTCTGATGGCAGAGATGCACCATGATTTTCACATTTTGGGGTTTCCAAGGCCCGTGAAGGCGTGTGCTGGGGGTCGCAGACCACAACAAGCGCAGATATTGTAGAGGCCAACGGTTAGGGGTTAATCATGCGGCCCCCTAGAAGGAGAATTTTCAATTGGGCAGGACTCCAGTAGTATCCTAATGCCTTTATTTGGATATTACACCTTAAAACCTTTCAGAGAAAAGGTACCCTAATTTATCCTAGGTTGCTGGGGATGCTTTGCTTCGGATTTAGGTTTGTGCGGTTCGGCATTCAAGTTAAGTATACTTACATGTCGTAAGGAGAACCTATTCGTTGACAGCCAAACCGCAGGACAACTCCAACTCCTACTTCACCGTCCGTGTCGCGAACTCAACCGACAGCTGCAAGCAGCCTCGCGACCGCATCAATGCCTAAAACTCCCGCATAAACCTCAGAAGCATGTTTTGTGGGGACTTCTGCTCATCAGCAACAAGAGGTAAGTCTCTTTGAAGGATGGCTTAACTCCTTAGCAAGCCCCTGGGTTTTGGGATTTCGTGTTTAGGGCTCAGGTTTTGGGCCTGGGGTTTAGGGCTTAGGTTTTGGGTTTGAGTTTAGGGTTGACTAAACTATCCAACACCTATTCAGTTGTAGTTTCCTCATCCGCCTATATAACCCTCATAATTTTACTCTTAGTGCTCTTACATACCCCGTATAGAAGCCATATATAAGGTACCCCACCATCTGGAAACCCCGTCCCTGAAGTTGCCCTCAACAAGCCCCAAGCCTTAAATCTGGCAAGGTCCGTTGCTGCTTGAAAGCTCCTGTGACCAAGCTACCGTGAGATGTTCAGGAACAGCGCCGGACCACAACCCACAACCCTAAACCCTAGACTCTGGACCCTAAACCCTAGACCCTAGACCCTAAGCCCTAAACCCTAAACCCTAAACCCTAAACCCTAAACCCTAAACCCTAAACCCTAAACCCTAAACCCTAAACCCTACAAACCCCAAAAAAAAACGCCCGAGTAGCCACTCTAAGCGTCAGGCTCTGCGCCGACTCCTCTGGCTGCCGTGGTACCTGGGCCAGCAAAGGGTTGAGGGTTTAGGGTTTAGGGTTTAGGGTTTAGGGTTTGGGGTTTAGGGTTTAGGGTTTAGGGTTTAGGGTTTAGGGTTTAGGGTTTAGGGTTTAGGGTTTGGGGTTTGGGGTTTGGGGTTTAGAAGGGTGTAAACGGCTTAGTAGGCTTTAAGGGTGTAAGGGTTCAAGGGTTGAAGGTGGGTTTTAGTGGATTCGGGTTTAGGGTTTGGGGTTTGGGGTTTGGGGTTTAGGGTTTTGGGTTTTGGGTTTAGGGTTTTGGGTTTAGGGTTTTGGGTTTTGGGTTTTGTGTTTCGGGTTTAGGGTTTAGGGTTCAACCCTCGAAGCCAAGGCATTGAGTACGCCAGCGTGTCTGGCCGCTGTGAAATATGGCATCGCGAGGCTCGTTGGGAGTTTTCAGATCCGATTTTCTGCCTTCCGTGGCCATGAAAGCCAGGAGCTGTGGATGTTTGGGGTTTAGGGTTTAGGGTTTAGGGTTTAGGGTTTAGGGTTTAGGGTTAGGGGTTTGGGTTTAGGGTTTAGGGTTCAGGGTTTAGGGTGTGTGGCGATACGGGTTTCAGGGGGCAGACCGGTCGCTTGTGCCCGCTTTAGGCTGGTCAGTTGTGCCCGCCTTACGCGGGTCACTTGTGCCCGCGTACGTGCCTCAAATCACAGCAGGGCCGCACTTTGGGCCACCTCCCGCCAAAACGCAGACCTGTCACTTGTGCCCACCTTTCGGTCTTAAAATATGGCAGGGCCACAGGATGAGGTGTTTGTCGGTTGAAAAGTCGCGTCCCTGCCACATCCGGCAGGCTCTCTGCCCCTGCCACCTGTCACCCCATTCAAGTGGACGCAGTTTTCTCAGGTTGCCCGTTTCATTTTCCCGACAGGGGTGGGCTGGCTCCAACATCATGAGCATCGCTATCAAAACATGTACTCATCAATGTCACCCTATATTATATGAGACCCCCAGAGACCTTGGTCAAAAAAGTTTGGGTAACGTCCTAAGGAGGTTTAGGGTTTAGGTTCGGTGTTGACGTCCGGAAAACCTTAGGGAGTACTGAGTTGCACCGACTCCCCCCTTGTGGCTTCCCTCAACTTGAGGACCGCTGACTTTCTTTTGGAAGGGAAGCTGTTGCAGTGCAACGGCACGACTGCAGTCAAATGGCCATGCCCAGAACCCAACACCCTACAGAACAAAACAGCCACCCCTGAAGCCCAAACCCTAAGCTGCCTAAACCCTAAACCCTCAAGCTTAGAACCCTGAACCCTGAAACCCAAACCCCGAAACCCGAACCCTGAACCCTAGAAGCAACTGACCTGAGGCCTTGCGTGGAAGGCCCTGCTTGGGTCAGATGTTTGTAAACTGAGTGTGCAGGGCGTATCGGTCGACAACAGCCGTCTTTTTATGACAACAACCACCCCTGAAGCCTGAAGCCTGAACCCAAAACTGCGGCTGACCGTGCAGGGCGCATTGGTCAACAACAGTCGTTTTTTATGCCCCTCGAAACCCGAACCCTGAACCCAGAAGGAACTGACCCGAGGCCTTGTGTGGAAAGCTTCCCTCGGGTCAGATGCCTGTAAACACCCAGCCCCCCCTTCCCCCTCCACCCCCTCCCAAGCACTCCGGCTGACCGTGCAGGGCGCATCGGGCAACAACAGTCGTTTTTTTGCCCCTCCAAACCCGAACCCTGGACCCAGAAACAACTGACCTGAGGCCTTGCGTGGAAGGCCCCCCTAGGGTCAGATGTCTGTAGACGCCCAGCCCGCCCAAGCCCCCCCTCCCCCCCTTCCCCCTCCACCCCCTCCCAAGCACTGCGGCTGACCGTGCAGGGCTCCCCCTGCGGCTGACCGTGCAGGGCGCGTTGGTCAACAACAGTCGTTTTTGCCCCTCGAAACCCCCCCCCATCCCCTCACCCGTTTCCAGGGCGGGTGACTGGGTGTGGTGTGTGGCGTCAAACAAGCTTATTCTTATCCCCCCCCCCTTCCCCCTCCCCCCGTTGCAGGGCGGGTGACTGGATGCGGTTGTGTTGAGCGCGTCAAACAAGCTTATTCTTGTCCCCCCCCTCCACCCCCCTCCCCCCTCCCTCACCCGTTAGGACTGGATGTGGTTGACTGGATGTGGTTGTGTTGTCCCCTCACCCGTTTCCAGGGCGGGTGACTGGGTGTGGTGGTGGCCGTCAAACAAAGCTTATTCTTATCCCCCCCCCCCCCCCCCCTCCCCTCCCCCCGTTGCAGCGGGTACTGGATGCGGTTGTGTAGCGCGTCAAATAAGCTTATTCTGCCCCCCCCCCCCTCCCCCCCCTCCCCCCTCCCTCACCCGTTAGGACTGGATGTGGTTGACTGGATGTGGTTGTGTTGCCCCCCCTCCGCCCTCCCCTCACCCGTTTCCAGGGCGGTGACTGTGTGGGGTGTGGCATGAAACCCCCCCCCCCCCGTTGCAGGGCGGGTGACTGGATGCGGTTGTGTTGAGCGCGTCAAACAAGCTTATTCTTGTCCCCCCCTCCCCCCCCCTCCCCCCTCCTCACCCGTTGGGACTGGATGTGGTTGACTGGATGTGGTTGTGTTGCCCCCCCCAGGGCGGGTGACCGGCGTCAAACAAGCTTATTCTTATCCCCCCCCCCTCCCCTCCCCCCCGCCCGTTGCAGGGCGGGTGACTGGATGTTATTCTTGTCCCCCCCCTCCCCTCCCCCCCCCTCCTCCTCACCCGTTGGGACTGGATGTGGTTGACTGGATGTGGTTGTGTTGACCGCCTCAAACAAGCTTATTCTTATCCCCCCCCCCTCCCCACCCCCCCACCCCCCCAGAAACGTGGGCACAAGTGACGGGGTACGTGGGCACAAGTGACGGGGTACGTGGGCACAAGTGACGGGGTACGTGGGCGCAAGTGACCCGAAACCGCGTGGGCACAAGTGACCGCGATCGCGTGGGCACAAGTGACGGGGCTGCCCCGTTTCAGGGGCAAGGGTGTATGGGCTTTAGGGGTTCTAAGCTCAAGCCCTCAAGGGTTTAAGAGCTTTGGGTCTTCAAGCGTCGTTCGGGTAGACATCTATTTCGGGAGCCTAAACCCCGAACCCTAAACCCTGAAACCTAAACCCTAGGTCCTAAACCCTGAACCCCTAACCCTAAATTTAGGGTTTAGGGGTTTAGGGGTTTAGGGTTTAGGGTTTAGGGTTTAGGGTTTAGGGTTTCTACCCTAATTAAGCCCTGAACCCTCGGCAAACAGACTTAATATCTTTAAGGGCCACCCTACGACTTCCATTTAGAGTTTCAGGTTTAGAGTTTAGGTTTTAGGGTTTAGGGCCTTTAGGGGTTTTAGGGGCTTCTTAGTCTAAGAAATTTGGTACTGTAGTTCTAGGGTTTAGGTTTAGGCGTCTGTAGAGTGTATGTTGGGATTAGGGTTTAGGGGTTCGGGTCGAGTGGAGGTGTACGCCAAAGTTTTGTTTTTTCGGCAAGAATGGGGTCGCGGGGGCTTTTACGCCTTTTTGTTGGGTCAGCCCGAAAGCCCTAAACCCTCAACCCCGCCCTCACACCCAAAAGAAGCCCTCACACCCCCCCCCCCCCCCCCCCCCAGAAGCCGTCACCCCCTCCCCCTCCCAAAAGCCTTCAAACCCCTGCAAAAAAACCTCAAAACCCCTAAAACAAAAGCCCTCCAACTCCAGGGCGGCATCGAGTCAAGCAACAAAGCCTACGGCTTCGAATGCTGGCGGCCCTTTGCATCCGACAGTGGTTGTGTTTGTTCGGTTGGAGAGTTTTGGGGTTTAGGGTTTTGGGGTTTAAGGTCTAGGGTTTAGGGTTTAAGGGCTGACGGTTTAGGGTTACGGCTGTGTTTGTTAGGTTGGAGAGTTTAGGGGCTTAGGGTTTAGAGTTTAGGGTTTAGGGTTCAAGGGTTTAAGGGTTTAAGGGTTTAGGGTGTAAGTTCAGGGTTTGGGGTTTAAGGGTTGGGATTTCAGGTTTAGGCTTCAAGGTTTAGGTTTTAAGGTTTAGGGTTTGGGGTTTACGTTTTAAGGTTTACAGTGTACGGTTTAGGGTTCGAGGTTTAGGTTTCAGAGCAAAAGGCTTAGCGTCCAGGGTTGAAGGTATTCAGACCGTCTTCAACTAACCTCGAACAGATTGGAGTTATTGTTCCTCGCACTTCTAGAGGTTCTATCTCCCGCCTACATCCAGCAGACCATGCAAGCCTTGTTTGAAGTCTTAGTTGGTCGAAAACATTCACTAACCCCTAAACCCCAAACCCTAAACCCTAAACCCAGGTACATCGACCCCAACGGTTCCAGCGGGCCGCCTGTGACGACGACCTTGCTTCCGCACCAGCTCATGTACTTCCAGGCTCTAAAACGCCCATCCAAGGGGCTCTTAAGGAGAAACCCTTGATGAAGGGGTTTAGGGTTTAGGGTTTGGGGTTTGGGGTTTGGGGTTTGGGGTGTAGGGTTTAGGGTTTAGGGTTTCGGCGTAGGATTTCTAAGCAGTGGGGCTGAGGTTTCGGGAATGTATGAAGCAGGGCTCATACTAAGTCTTGGTGAGTGTATGTAGAGTTCCTGGCAAACAGTGGTGCATGTATGCATGTGTGCGTTTTAGGGATTCTCGTCCTTTATTTTCATGAGCCCCAGACCCTAAACCCTAAGCACTCTCTTAGGGTAGTTTCATTGTCCCTGAATATGGGCCCTAAAAAGGGGACCCTTCTATACCCTTTAAGAAAAACCTCTAAAACCCAAGGGCCCGTACTTCGGAATCCTTTGAAGGAGGTACGGGACCAGAACAAGGGCCCATGTAAGTCCCCTTAGACACTCAGGGTTGACTTACGAGTTGCTGGAAGGGGACTGAGGGAACCCTATATCAGAAAGATCAAAGGTGCCTCATTCCCTCACTCCACCCCCAAGGCCTGAACCCTAAACCCTAAACCCTAAACCCTAAGCCCTAAACCCTAAACCCTAAACCCTAAACCCTAAACCCTAAACCGCGTGTAGGGCCCAGGGCGTTGCTTGGGTTTAGGCTCAAGGGTCCAGGGCTATCTCTCACCCTAACAGGGCTTCGACGGCGTTGCGGAGGACCGCGTTTGTCGAGGACTGCCGAGGTTTCCAACCTTCTCACTTGGGCTTTCGGGTTGAGGGTTTAGGGTTTAGGGTTTGGGGTTTGGGGTTTAGGGTGTTCAGGGGTCTGGACAAAGCCCAACCCCCTTTCCCCTCTCAGCCTGCAAGCCACAAACGCGAAACTCCAGACCGCGAAAGAAAACCCGAAAGCCTGGCCTGGCCAAAGACCTTAAACTTCATTTGGGGTTTAGGGTTTTTTCAAATGTGTAGGGTTTCGGTGGGGGCGGGTTCAGGTTTAGGTTGTTAATTTTAGGGGCTTAGGGCGTAAGGTCCGATGGCTCATTCTGAAATGCAAAACTCTGGATATTCGTCATCTTGGACATTGTTGAAAGCATGCCGAAGTGGAATGTGAAGGTTTGCCTATACTGCTGGTTACCACAGCATACTGCAACATGTTAGATTAAACCCTAAACCCTAAACCCTAAATGGATAGAACGAGACTGTACTGGAACCTGCAACAATGTACTAATTCTCGAGGCCAAGGTGCTTCACAAGGGTTCCCCTAAAGCCTCAACCCGAAAGCCTTCATACTTAACCCTGAACCCAAAACCCAAAACCCTAAACCCTAAACCCTAAACCCTAAATCTGAAACCCTAAACCCTAAACCCTAAACCCTAAACCCTAAACCCTAAACCCTAAACCCTAAACCCTAAACCCTAAACCCTAAACCTCAGCCCTGCACCCTTGGGGCTGATGGTGGCCTACTCCTCCGCAGACTCTTGGTCGAGGGCTTAAGCTCAGAGCTATCAGGCCTTAGGGTTCAGGGTTTAGGTTCAGGGCTCAGGGTTCAGGGTTTAGGGTGTAGGGTTTGGAGTTTAGGGTTTAGGGTATGCAAGCCAACTACGCGAAATCATACGTGAGAGGTTCACTGCTACCCAGAAGTGTTTAGGATTTAGAGTTTCTGGCCAGGGATCAGCCCTAAACCCTGAACCCTGAACCCTAAACCCTAAACCCTCGAACTCCCCTAAGAGCCCTTAAACCCTAAACCCTAAACCCTAAACCCTAAACCCTAAACCCTAAACCCTAAACCCTAAACCCTAAACCCTAAACCCTAAACCCTAAACCCTAAACCCTAAACCCTAAACCCTAAACCCTAAACCCTAACCGACCTTAAGAGCCTGAAGCCCTGCGACCTGAGAGCCCTCGAAGCTGTCGGCCAGGAGCGAATCCCAATGACAACAGCTGGACCTACTATGAACTGCAGCTGGGCTAGGGTTTAGGGTTTAGGGTTTAGGGTTTAGGGTGTAGGGTTTAGGGTTTAGGGTTTGGGGTTTGGGGTTTGGGGTTTAGGGGTTCGGGTTTCGGGTTTCGGGTTTAGGGACTGCATCTGGGCTACATGTTGGGATCCAGTGCTTAGGCCTAGAGCGCTAAATCATACACCTCCAAACTCGAAGCCCTAAACCCGAAGCAATGAAACCGCACCCCACAGTCCCCACACCTGGAAGCCCCAAACCCGAAGCCCCAAGCCCTGCTTGAAGGTTCATGGCTAGTTAGTGGCAACCTATCATATATCCTGAAATTAAGGTACTTAAAGCCCTACTCATATCTACCCGTTAACCTTCAAGTACTTGGCCTCTTCAAGCCTAGATCTGTTTTTAGAAGCCCTGTGGCCAAGAGGTACCCTTAGGGCCTAGGGTGTTTAGGGTATTGGGTCTAGCCCTAAACTCTAAATCCCAAAGCCCTAAACCCTAAAACCTGAACTAGGGTCTGGGGCTTGCAGCTTAGGATAAATGCGATTGCCCTTTTGTGCAAGGTTGCTGGCACCTTCGAGCCCTAAAGCCCTGAACCCCAAAACCGAAACCTCTAACCCTAAACCGCAGCGTCTATAGGGTCCCTCAAAGTCGAAACCCCAAACCCCAAGCCCCAAGCCAAAAACCCCTAGCCCTAAACCCTAAACCCTAAACCCCACATAAACGACAGGTACTGGACCTCCACGCTCGAGGGCTGCAAGTCGCAGTGCATCGAGGTTGCCGGCTGCAAAGGCCTTCTGGGCTTTTAGGGGAGTTTAGGGTTTAGGGTTTTGGGTTTTGGGTTTTGGTGTTTAGGGTTTAGGGTTTTAGGGTTTAGGGATAGGGCTACCCTGAACCTCCAAAGTTCAGCGACCCGAAGCCTCCACAAACCCCAAAGGTGCTGCTCAGGGCTTAAGGTTTTAGGGTGTTGCGTTGAGGTTCGGAGGTCCCCCTCAACCCAGCTCCCCAAACCAGCTGCCAACAGGACCCTAAACCATGAAACCCACAACTCTCAACCCTAAACCCTAATCCCTAAACCCCATCCCTAAACCCTAACCCCTAAACCCTAAACCCTAAGAGCTAGGCCCTAAGCCCTAAGCCCTAAGCCCTAAGCCCTAAGCCCTAAGCCCTAAGCCCTAAGCGCCAAGCCCTAAGCCCTAAGCCCTAAGCCCTAAGCCCTAAGCCCTAAGCCCTAAGCCCTAAACCCTAAACCCTATCCCTAAACCCTAAACCCCAAAGCCCCCGGCGCAGGCGTGGAGTACGCGGCATCCATCGGGCGATGCGAGGTCGACGGGGTTTTCTGGGCGTAAGGGCGGGGGGCAGGGGGGAAGAGGGATGTTTAGGGTCCAGGGATTGGTTAGGGTTTAGGGTTAAGGGTTTGGGGTTTAGGGTTTAATTAGGGTTCAGAGTTCAGGGTTTAGGGTTTAGGGTTGAGGGTTTATAGAAGGGTTTATAGAAGCCCTCACTCAGTCCACGCCCTCCTATCATGCATGCCTTACTTCCTGAAGTTCCTGTGTGGCCAAACTGCGAACCCTGAACTTTAGGGTTTCGCCCAGACGCGCGCGAAGCCCTTCAAACCCTTCAAGCACGATACCCTCAAAACCTCTTTCCGGAGACACCTGTCACGGGACTAAAGGAGGGGCCCTTATAAGGGACTAGAGGGATAATGTAGGGTCTACTTAGGTATTTAGGGACGACATAACGTACGTAAAGGTGTATAATTCAGCATCCCCCTAAACCCTAAACCCTAAACCCTAAACCCTAAACCCTAAACCCTAAACCCTTATATCTTATATTCCTTAAGCCTGGGAGGTGTGGACAAAGCCGGAGGGGATACAAGCGGTCCGGGTGTCGCAGCCTGATCGGATATTGGCAGCCCCGCGCTTTGAGGGTTTAGGGTTTAGGGTTTAGGGTTTAGGGTTTAGGGTTTAGGGTTTAGGGTTTAGGGTTTAGGGTTTGGGGTTTGGGGTTTGGGGAATAGGCTTAGGGTAGGATCTGGGGTTTGGGGTTTGGGGTTTGGGGTTTGGGGATTGGGGATTGGGGATTGGGGATTGGGGATTGGGGATTGGGGATCAGGTTCAGGGGTTAGGGTTTGAGATTGGGGTTTGGGGCTTGGGATTTAGGGTTTATGGGGTGGGGGGCTGGCCCCACCGTACGCCCTAACCCTACACCCTCCGGCAGGTGTTTGGGGAACCCTAAACCCTAAACCCCTAAACCCTAAACACTCAACCCTAAACCCTAAACCCTAAAGTAGGGGCATTTCAACTCTACTTGAAGGTTCCTGGCCTTGAAAATCTTTGAAAACCCAGAGCCCGAAGGGTTTCAACCTGCAGAATCGCACCTTTATACATGAAAGTTGCTTTGAACCCTGATCCTTAAAAAAAAATGGTAGTTTTCCTGGACCCTAAACCCTGACCCCTAAATCCGAAATCCTAAAAGCCTCAAAAAAGCACCCTAAATAACCCCCAAACCCTCCCTAAACTTTAAGCTCTAATCCATCCAAATATATAAAAAAGAGAACCCTAACCATCCCTAAACCCTAAAGCCTTCAAGAACCTAAAAAACTTCGACGCAACCCTTAACCGCTCTTAAACCCTACTGCCTAAATCAGGCTCAATCTCCCGAAACATCCTTAGACTCTAAGTCCTTAAGAAATCCTTCAGAAACCCTAAAGAACCCCAAACCCTCCTTAAGCCCTGAACCCTAAAAGGTCCCTCAATAGCCCTAACCATCCCTAAACCCCCAGAAAATCCTTCAAACCCTTGAACCAGCCCAGGGCCCTAAACCCTAAATCCCAAACCCTAAACCCTAAACCCTAAACCCTAAATCCCAAACCCTAAACCCTAAACCCTAAGCCCTAAACCAGCCCAGGGCCGGCAACGACTGCTGGCTCTACGCACCCCCAGGGACCGGCGTGGGAACAATCGACGCCCGCAGCTCAGGGGTACAGGTTTTGGGGTTTAGGAGGGGCCCTTAAGGGACCTTAGGGTTTGGGGTTTAGGGTTTAGGGTTTAGGGTTTAGGGTTTAGGGTTTAGGGTTTAGGGTTTAGGGTTAGGAATTAGGGTAACAGTCCTCAATAGGGATCATAGTACCCTTTCTATACTCACTTTTAAGGATTGTGAGTATACGGGGGAACATCCGAATTTATGCAGGTGGTAGGCTTTGTGGGGTTGGGCTTGGGGGCTTTGGGGTTGATGGCGTCCAGAGGTTTAGGGTTGAGGGGGGGGGGGGGGGTGTCTCAGGTTTAGCGGTGAACCTTCAGAGTTTAGTGTAAGGCTTCAGGGGCCGAGCCCTGAACCCTAAACCAGTGTGCCCTCAGTCTGGGGTTCAGCGCCTGAGTCATGGAATCCTTTTACTGCGCCAACCACAACTACCGATCCACCCCCACACACACACAATGACGATTTAGGGTTTAGGGTTTGGGGTTCAACCCTAAACCAATTCTGGTGGGGTGGTATTATACAGGATCCCAAGGGAAATTGGCGGCCCCCTAAACCCGAAACCGGCGGTTTGCGCTTTCTTCCATTTCCGAAACGTGCGGCTTCCCAACTCATATAATCCTCGTCCAAGCCGGATCCCTAGCCGCCCTATCCCTAACCCAGGGTTAGCGTTAGGGTTTCTCTCTCTGTCTCTCTGTCTCTCTCTCGCTCTCTCGCTCTCTCGCTCTCTCTTTCCCTCTCTCTCTCTCTCTCTCTCTCGCTCTCTCTCTCTCTCTCTCTCTCTCTCGCTCTCCCTCTCGCTCTCTCTCTCTCTCACACACTTCTCTGCCACCCTCCCTCCCCTCCCTCCCTCTTGCTCTCCGTAGTGGGGTTAGCAACGTTTAGCATCTTGCAGTAGTCTAATCCCTCTCCCATCCCAGACACTGAGCCCCCTCGAAAGGATGGACTGCTGCAAGCTCTTCTTAGATTCTTCCCCTATCAAGCCATGACTCCCCAAACTTACTGTTGCTCAGTAGGGATCGGGGCAATGAGGTACCCTGCAGAATCCCTTAAAGGGTATATTTAGGGCCCTAGTTCCCTCATTCCCTGCACACCAACAGTAAGCACGCAGATGTCCAGGCATGGTGAAAGTCGCATGGCGTTCCGGGAGCACAAAGCTCCGGTCCTCGCTGCAGTTTCAGATCTCGGAAGTCGAGAAGCCTCAGCCCTAATTCTAGATTGGGGTTTAGGGTGGAGGGTTTAGGGTTTATAGGGTTTAGGGGTTTTTAGGGTTTAGGGTTTAGGGTTATAAGGGATTCCTAATTCTAGATTGGGGTTTAGGGGTTTATAGGGCTTAGGGACATGAACACCCCATTTAGAAAGAGTTCAGGGTCTAGGGACGTGTAAACCCTATTTAGAGAAAGAGTCTTCGAGGTAGGTTGCTGTTCTTTAGGGCCTGCAAGGGCATCGTGTTGGTACTTTGTCCGTCTTGGACCTTAAACTTGGGATGTTCCGCCTTATACCAACATAAACCCTAAACCCTAAACCCTAAACCCTAAACCCTAAACCCTAAACCTTATAGCAACAGTCCTTAATAGGAACTATAACAGGGGGGGGGGGGGGTACTATCGTCCCTGTTAAGGACTGTTCGTCTAAGGGGGCACATCCCAAGTTTAGGGTTTAACCTTAAGTGGTTGTAGGAGCTCAGGGTTCTTGAGAGCCTTCGAAGGCCAG
Organism: Symbiodinium natans; assembly: GCA_905221605.1. Classification (NCBI taxonomy): domain Eukaryota; class Dinophyceae; order Suessiales; family Symbiodiniaceae; genus Symbiodinium; species Symbiodinium natans. The sequence goes on along the minus strand of CAJNDS010002465.1, from coordinate 31,844 downwards.
CCAAGATAAGTCAAACCCTAAACCCTAGCCCTAAACCCTAAACCCTAAATCCTAAACCCTAATCCCTAAACCCTAAACCCTAAACCCGAAACCCTAAACCCTAAACCCTAAACTCCCGTGACCCTGAACCGCTTGGATGAACCCCAGAACAGCCGGGCTCAGGGGCCGGGGACTCCGAGACATTTTGTCCAAGTTTCGCTTCAATTTGTTTGTGCCAGGACTTTGAAATGTCCTCACGTCCGTCGGCCACCCTAAACCCTAAACCCCAAACCCCAATCCCCAAACCCTAAACCCTAAACCCCGAACCCCAAACCCTGAACCCTAAACCCTAAACCCTAAACCCCGAACCCCAAACCCTAACTCAACATCCTCAACCCTAAACCCTAGCGTCTGTGAAACTTCAACCCCGCTTTAAAGGGTCCTAAGTTCAGCCCCTGCTCCCTTTAGGGACTAGGGTTGAGGGTTTGGGGATTAGGGTTCAGGGTCCAGCGTTGACAGGGTCGCTCGGCTTGCTGGTAGAGTATCCAATGATACTCTCACTGAAGCCGTGGGCGTTGTGGCATCTTCTCCAAACCTGCAGCCCTAAACCCTAAACTCTGCACCCTGAAGCCCAAGCACTAAACCCTACACTCTAAGTCCCAAGGCTTTTGATTTGGAGGGCTAGGGCTTGATAGTTTTTCGGGGGTGTTAGATTTCAGGGTTTAAGGGTTTAGGCTTTAAGGGTTTAGGGTGTAAGCGGTTGGGATGTTCCCCCTTATACTAGCAGTCCTCAATCAGGATGTGAACAGGGGTGCTAGAATCCCTATTAACAACTGTTAGTATAGGGGGGAAACATCCCAAGTTTTTGGGTGGAAGGTTTAGCATGTCCTTGGTTTTTGTGTGGGGTCTGTGGTCCTTTCTCGGTAGGGAGACTGCATCTGGCAAACGTTCTTGGCCAAGTTTTTCGGTCTAGCTATCAAATCCTCAACCTTCCCAGCACGGCCGATCCGAAAGACGACGGACCCTGGAAAGAATTCGTCAGTTGGGGGCTATTCTGAAGAGGGGCCCCCTGAGAGGTACCTTTGAGAATGGGGTTCCTAAAACCTATGCCTTAAACCCTAAACCCTCAACCCTAAACCCTAAACCCTAATTCAGAACAGCCCCCAGTTGTCTGCTGTAGATTTTAGGAATTCGGAGTGTTTCAGATTGCTTCGATCGTGCTGTCTAGCTCCGAAGCACGCTACAACCACCTACAACCCAAGGCTCTAAGACCTACAAAGCCCCTAAACCGCAAACCCCATACCCCAAACCCTAAACCCTAAAGCCCTCAAAGAACAACACCTATTTTCAAGTTTCGAAGCCGCCCAGCTACGCGGCCGGCCGTACTTGCGGAGTCTTTGCTGGCACTTGGGTTTAGGGTTCGGGTATAGGGTTTAGGGTTTAGGGCGTAGGGCGTAGGGTGTAGGGTGCAGGGAGGGTTTAGGATTTAGGGTTTAGGGCTAGGTACAAAGGGTGTATATATATATATATGTATATACGTAGAACACACATAGGGTATATAGTTGCTTGGGTTTAGGATTTAGGGTTTAGGGTTTAGGGTTTAGGGTTTAGGGTTTAGGGTTTAGGGATTAGGGGTGACTTCAGGTGTTTGGCTGGACTGGATGCCATGTCCAGGCACGGAGGTTGTCGTTCCTATGCCGACAAGGGTTTGCCCTAAACCCGAAACCCTAGACCCTAAAGCACAGGAAGGACTTGAAATGTACAAGGAGATTGGAGGGCAACACAGGAGCCTAAGCCAAGATTTTCTCTTTCTAATCCTTACATATCTATGCGCTCCTACCCAAGCTACCCATTCTAAGCAAATAGGCGCCTTTGCTAGCCACAAGAAGGAATTCTGTCAGAGGAGTTCAGGCTGAGTGGTCGAAGCTGTGACTGATATGCGATGAAGCCCTCAAACCCTGAAGCCCGAAGGAATTCGGCTCCAAACCAGAGAAGTCTCTGCGAAACCCGAAGCACAAAATCTGAAATCTGAAGCCCTAAAACCTAAACCCTAATCCCTGAGTTCCGAACCCGAACTCTTCTTAAGACGCCCTGTATCCTGAGCTCAAGACGCGGGGGAACCTGCACGGGTTCTGCTCATTAAGGGACCCGAACTCTCCAATGCTGTCTCCCAGAAGGGGTTCAGGGTTCATGGTTTCTAGGGGTTAGGGGTTAGGGGTTAAGGGTTTTAGGGTTTAGGGTTTAGGGTTTAGGGTTTAGGGGGTTAGGGGGTTAGGGGGTTAGGGGGTTAGAGGTTCAGGGGCTTTAGGGTTTCGGCTTTAGGGCTTCCCTTGACGTTCTCCTATGGCCCCACAGAAGCCATCGTAACCCCCGGGGGTTGTGGTCCCATAGGCACCGAATGCAAACGACCCAAGATACCTGGGCCTGGACCCTGAACTCATGAGTTCTTTATTGGGCTTAATTCTCCTAAATAGCCTTAAATATGGGGGTAACGTCAGGGTAGTATAGCCCGTGATAAGCCCTAAAGGGTGACAACCTCACATGTCCAAGAAAGAGCCCGAAGCCGCAGACCTTAAAGCCTCGGGTTTAGGGTTTTGGGTTTAGGGTATTTTTTTCAAAAACAACAAACAAAAGGAACAAAACACAAAAACAGAGACTCTCCCTAACAAGCCGAGGAGTCGCACATGTCAACGATGCAATGTCGTCAGACACATGGCGCTCTCGTGCTTGCCTCTCGGCGGATTTGTTGGGGGGGTCTCAGGGGACTTGTGGTTCGGGCTTGGGGAACCTGACACCGATAACTCTGAGGTGTAAGCCTCAAACCCTGAACCCGAAGGTGGGGGTCCTAGGGCTTAGGGTTTGGGGTTTAGGGCTTAGGGAACCCAAAACCCCCAACCGGAAAGTGCACGCCCCAATCCTTAAACCCTAAACCCTAAACCTCAGTTAGGTGTCCGGGACACCTCTGGGAGCTTTCGACTTTGTGGGTTGGCTTTAAATTAAAGGCTCAGGGAATGAGTAAGTCGGTTACAACTGCCCTAAGTTGGGGTTCTCCTGACTTGCACTGCCTATTTCCCGAAACCCTCTAAACCCTGTAAACCCGATAAACCCCATAGAACCTACAAACCCTATACGCCCTGGAAACTCTATAAACCCCATGCACCCTATATACACTATGAAGCCGCTACCCTAGAAACCCTACAAACAGAACTAACACGCCAAGCCCTAAGCTCTCCGCCTGCAAGTGGGCTTTGTCTTTTTTTGTGGGGGGCAGGCTGAATTCTGCCATATACCCTATAAACCCTATAAACCCTATAAACCCTATAAACCCTATAAACCCTATAAACCCTATAAACCCTATAAACCCTACATATCCCATAAACCCTATGAACCCTAAGCCCTAAGCACTCCACCTTCAAGTAGGAATGCTGCCGCACCTGGGCCCTAAACCCTAAACCCTAAACCCTAAACCCTAAACCCTAAACCCTAAACCCTAAACCCTAAACCCTAAACCCTAAACCCTAAACCCTAAACCCTAAAAACCCTAAAGCCTAAAAACCCTAAACCCTAAACCCTCCGCTTGCCGCATCTGGGCCCGTAAGGTAAAGTTCAGCCAGCCGGCAGCGAGGGTGGCAGTGATGCACCGGTAGGACTGCAGCGGGCGTTTCCGTCATCCCCACATGAGGGTTTAGGGTTTGGGGTTAGGGTTTAGCGTTTAGGGTTTAGGGTTTAGGATTTAGGGTTTAGGGTTTAGGGTTTAGGGTTTAGGGTTTAGGGTTGGGGTAGTCTCATGGGCCCTATAAGGGGTACCCTTAAGGGGTACCCTTTTAAGGGACCATGTGGCTACCCTTAGATTCCATCATCCCCGCATGAGGGCTTTCGAGGGTTGACAGGATTTGCAGGGCTCAGAGGGTTTTAAGAGCTCCTAGGGTTTTGAGGGTTTACAGGGTTTGAAGGGTTTATAGGGTTTAGGGTTTAGGGTTTAGGGTTTTGAGGGTTTACAGGGTTTGTAGGGTTTTTAGGGTTTTTAGGGTTCATAGGGCTTTAAGAGCTCCTAGGGTTTTGAGGGTTTACAGGGTTTGAAGGGTTTGTAGGGTTTTTAGGGTTCATAGGGTTTATGGGGTTTTGAGGGTTTACAGGGCTTGTAGGGTTTTTAGGGTTCATAGGGTTTATAGGGTTTGTAGCTTTTCTAGGGTGTCGATACCATTGTTCCTTTTGCTTTTGCTGCTGTTGACGGGGTAAGTGCCCTGGTACGGCAGTTATTGCATTTTAGGGTTTAGGGTTTTCTTCCTGGGGCACTAGGGAACGTGAGCCCATCAGCCTCCAAAGAGCATTGGGTTGCGCCGCTGACGGAAACCTCGGGAAAACCAACTCCGCGAAACGCAAGCCTGCTGGCCGAAAACATGCCGAGGACCGTTGTGCTTTTGAGGTGGTTTAACCCTAAAACCCTGAACCCTAAACAACCCTCCCTCCGAAATAAATAAATAAATAAGGGTTAGGGTTTAGGGCTTAGGGCCTGTTGTGGGGGGGGAAGGGTTTAGGGTTTAGGGGGTGTTCCCTACATGTAAATGTAAAGATCTGACTACATGGGGTTTCGGTTCTGCAGGCCTGAACCTTAAGAACTAAACCCCAAACAAGGCTTCCGCGGTCTAGGGTTCAAGGTTTATGGTGTATAGGTTTTAGTGCTTAGGGTCCTAAACCCTAAACCCTAAACCCTAAACCCTAAACCCTAAACCCTAAACCCTGAACCCTGAACCCTGAACCCTAAACCCTAAACCCTAAACCCTAAACCCTACACCGCCGACCGGCAGAGGTCGCCACGACCTTGCGCGAGGCGCGAGAGCTGGGTCGGAGGCTCAGCTGCTGAAGGCTGACCCTAAACCCTAAACCCAAACCTTAACCCTAAACCCTAAACCCTAAACCCTAAACCCTAAACCCTAAACCCTAAACCCTAAACCCTAAACCCTAAACCCTAAACCCTAAACCCTAACCCTAAGAGAGTTTAGGGTTTAGGGTTCAGGGTATCGTAACAGGTTTATGGAGCAGGGGGTTAGGTCTCATTTTGGATCTAGTTTGGCTTCGGCTACCTGAAGACTGCCTGACAGTCACCCTTTCGGGCTCAGGGAGCTTGGTAAGCAGAGTTTAGGGTTTACTGAGTTTACTGCTTAGGCTTTAATGTTTAGGGTTTGCTTCAACTTTACCTGTCATCCCATTGGAGCTCAGAGGAGGCTGTTCAGCGTTGGAGGGACTTAGTGGGTTCAGGCCATGCCACGCGCAAGCGCGCGGGGAGCGGGAACTGGCGGAACCAACCGGTCGCCTGAACCCGCTCAAACTTCCAAAAGAGCGAAATCTTCAACTCCAGATTTTGAAAATCTCAAGCAACTGCCCCTGGGTTTAATTGGCGCCCCTAAACCCTATAACCCTAAACCCTAAACCCTAAACCCTAAACCCTAAACCCCCAAGGGCTAAACAGATGCCGGGCACCTCGCTGCTCAGGCGCTTTCCATGGCGATCTGAAGTGGGACCACTCAAAAGGCCTCAGCGGTGAGCTTTTAGGGTTTAGGGGTTTAGGGGTTTAGGGTTTAGGGTCTAGGGGTTTAGGGGTTTAGGGGTTTAGGGGTTTAGGGGTTTAGGGGTTTAGGGGTTTAGGGGTTTAGGGGTTTAGGGTTTAGGGTTTAGGGTTTAGGGTTTAGGGGTTTAGGGGTTTAGGGTTTAGGGTTTAGGGGTTTAGGGGTTTAGGGTTTAGGGTTTATGCTTTGGGGAAATACAGCCTTTTTCTTTTGGCTTTGTGGGTGTGGGCTGATCATGTCTAGAGTCTAGAGGCTCTGCCAAGGGTTCTTGCTGCAGGGTTCGCCATGATATGGCTAAGAAGTGCGCAAACCACGAGCCACAATCTCCTGGCCCCAGGCCCCGAAAAAACCCTAAACCCTAAACCCTACGCCCTAAACCCTAAACCCTACGCCCGAAACCCTAAACCCTACACCCTAAACCCTAAACCCTAACCCTACCCTGTATCTGCGTGCATGAGACCCCCAAAGCCTCAACCCCAAAATCCCACAAACGAAGAAGTTGCCGAAGAGAGGTCAGCTTCACGTGACCATGCTGAATCCGTACAGGCGTGAGTCCTACCCCATGCTGCCATTTCGGCAAGACATTGTCTTGCGGGCAGAGGTCATCGCGGAAAGATGCTTCACAGAGTCAATGTCGGTTCACCCTCTGCTGGGAACGGCTGCGTTTCCATCAGGCGCAGGAAACACTTGCTTCTTAGCTGCCGACGGCGCTTACGTGAACAGCGTCAGCCAGTCTCATCCCTTACAAAAAGGAAAGTGCTGAATCGGTCAATCGGATATCTTGGCCTTTCTCTACTAGGTGCAGAACTAGCTACTCTAGGTCCCTAGGTCGATCCTGAGCTCTTTTCCGGAGTCATGTTTTTCAGGGCCGTGCAACAGTTTTGGGCCACCGAACTTCCCCAACCTTTTCACCCGAAACCCTGAGCCCCGAGCCCTGAGCTCCAAAACCCCTAAACCCTAAACCCTAAACCGCCTAAACCCTATAAACCCTAAACCCCAAACCCTACATTCAGGGTTTTGGGTTTTGGGGATTTTGGGTCTTTGAGTTTTGGATTCTGGGCTTTGGGCTGTTGCAGAGTCAGGCTTCGGAATTCCTTCGGAAAGGCACGAAGCCCGAAACGTCGACTCCCAAAACCCCAAACTCCCCACGCCCCTGAACCCCGAAAAACGCTCAACGCCCTTGAAAGCCCTCTTCTAAACCCTAAACCCTAAACTCTAAACTCTAAACCCTAAACCCTAAACCCCAAACCCCAAACCCCAAACCCTGAACCCTGAACCTTAAACCCTAAACCCCCGACCATTCCAACAAGCTGAGCTACCCCTGCAGGCTACTTCCGGCCCAAGTGACACCCGCAGATCCTTGGGTTCAGAGTGGGGTTTAGGGTTTAGGGTTTAGAAGTTTAGGGTTTAGGGTTTAGGGTTTAGGGTTTAATTAGGGTTTAGGGCCCTAAACCCCACACCCTGAAGGGTAGGGTTTCGGTTTAGGGCTCTGGGTTAGGCACCCTAAACCCTTAAACCCTCAGACCCTAATCCAGGAATCCACAAAGCGTGCGTGTTTGTAGGTTCTTAGTATAAAGACCTTTATATATAGGTTTTTTAGGTGACCTACAAAAAAGTAGATTTCGGGTTCTTAAGGTAGGGATCCTTAGGTCGGTAGGTTTTGTGTTTAGGGTTTAGGGTTCAGGTTTAGGGTTTAGGGTTTAGGGTTTAGGGTTTAGGGTTTAGGGTTTAGGGTTTAGGGTTTAGGGTTTAGGGTTTAGGGTTCTTAAGGTAGGGTTGTCAGGGGCTGTTGTAGGTGTCCCGCTGCATCTCCTCGCCGCGCGGCCAAAGAGACCGACTGCTCCAAATACCCCAAAACCGCTGCGGGAGGGCTTAAGGTTTAGGGTTTTAGGGTTTAGGGTTTAGGGTACCCTAAACCCTAAACCCTAAACCCTGAACCCTTTTTTTGGTGTGTTTTCCTTATTGGGCTTAGAAGGATCATGTCTAGGAAGATTTTTCAGAGGGTTTTAAGGACCATCCTAGACACCAGAGCCTGTAATGCCAAGCTTGAGCAGGGCGCTAGGTTTGGGATTCCGAGAATGCAGGGTCCGTGGTCGACAAGGAGGCAGCTAGCACTGCTTCCGACTTTCTGCAGCTGAGGATGAACCGTAAACCCGAAACCCATAACGAACCCTATACCCTAAGCCCTAGCCCCTGGGGGTTTGGGGCTTAGAGCTTAAGATTCCGCGCAGCTCTTTGGATTTCTGTAGTGGGTGCTCAGCAATAACTCTTATTTTTTGGTAGGGCAATTCCTAAGAAACAGCTAAAACTATAAATGAATTTCGCTAGGGTTCCAAGTTCAGTATAGAACATCAATGTCAACGATGCTTTGCCTGACTGATCGCTACGACGTTTGCCATCGACTTGCTTGCGCAGACATCGGTCACACACATCAGATGTTTGAAAGTAGGCTGGGACGAGCAGCTTATGAGCCTAACCCTCCTTCATGCCTTTGGTACACATCTTTCTCCTCGAGCCTAGACAGTCTACTAGACAGAGATCCTTGCAAACCTGCTTTAACAGCCCAAAGCCAGGAAACAACATTCAGCCTACAACCTGCCGAAACTTGGGTCTTTTCTGGACACTATGGCTGGCCTTTTCCACGGAAGTCGGGCTACAAGCGTGTCAGAGTCTAGGGCTTAGGGCTTAGGGTTTAGGGTTTAGGGTTTAGGGCAACCCTATCCCGTAAAAAGCCCAGCTGAAGGGGGCCATCTCACAGCCCCTGCGAATCGCCACACCATGGTGGCGCCCGACCTGTCCAAGCAGCGCGCGGCTTGAGCCTCAGACGTCACGGGGTTTAGGGTTTAGGGTTTAGGGTTTTGGGGTTTTAGGGTTTAGGGTTCAGGGTTCAGGGTTCAGGGTTTAGGGTTTAGGGTTTCCGGTTTTCAGGGTATTGTATTCAGGGTTGAAGTTGGTTTGGGTTTAGTGTTTAGGGCTTTCTGAAGCCCTAAAAGTGCTCCAAGAGCAGTTGAGTTAGGGAGTGGCCGCAAGTCAGGGCTTCGGGTTTAGGGTTTAGGGTTTAGGGTTTAGGGTTTAGGGTTTAGGGTTTAGGGTTTTAGAGCTTAAGATTCCTGAGCCCCCAGCCCAGAACTCGTCTACCCCGTATGCATTGGTTTAGGGTTTAGGGTTTAGGGTTTAGGGTTTAGGGTTTAGGGTTTAGGGTTTAGGGTTTAGGGTTTAGGGTTTAGGGTTTAGCGTTCCATGCTTCTCAACAGTTGATTCAGTCTTCTTATTCGTTGTTTTGTTTGTAAGCTTCAGGGTTTTCTAGATAAACCCTAAATCCTAAACCCTAAAACCTAAACCCTAAAACCCTAAACCCTAAACGCTCAGTTTTTTTTTTTTTTTTTTGGGGGGGGGGGGGGGGGGGTGGAGGGGTAGGGTTTGGAGACTTGTCCAAGGCTGAGGCCAACGTGAACTTGACCGGGCCGGCCACACTCTCAGCAAGCAGCACTCTTCCCCTAAACCCTAAACCCTAAACCCTAAACCCTAAACCCTAAACCCTAAACCCTAAACCCTAAACCCTAAACCCTAAACCCTAAACCCCTAAACCCTAAACCTTAAACCCTAAACCCTAAACCCTTGAAGTTCAACCCTTCTAGGATGCCCAGTAGTGCCCTTATTCCCCTTTTTGGTAGGTTTGGGGTTCCCTTATAAACCCCTTTAAGCAAAAAAGAAAGGCACCCCTTTTTCATCCGAGGTTACTGGGCAACCTTTAAAGGTTGAGGGCATCCTATCTGGCTCCTGGCCTACACCTTCATGTTGTTTGGGTATAAGGTTTTGGGTTCAAGGTATTCGGTTGCTTTAGGGTTTTTAGAAGGCTTAGTTTTTTTGGGGGAGACCTAGCAGGGTCCTTACCCTAAACCCTATAAACCCTAATACGGGCCTTTAGGCATACTTCTTAAACATCTCGAACCCTAAACTATCACTGGGCCCTTTTCCCCTTCTCTCGGGGAGTTCCTAGGCTGCTTCCCCTAAACCCTAAAGCCTAAACGACCCAAACACCAAGAAGGGAGCCCTTGTTCATCCTAGGATACTGGGAACCCCACACCCTAATCTAAGCCTAAACCCTAAACCCTAAACCCTAAACCCTAAACCCTAAACCCTAAACCCTAAACCCTAAACCCTAAACCCTAAACCCTAAACCCTAAACCCTAAACCCTAAACCCTAAACCCTACACTGGGGATCCCACACCCCAAACCCTAAGCCCCAAACCCTAAACCCTAAACCCTCCGTAATCCTACTATACACCTTCGACCCAGGTTAGGGTTTAGGGTTTAGGGTTCAGGGTTTTAGGGTTCAGGGTTGTTGGGCCTCGGTGCCCTGAACTGCCCACACCTGCCAAGGCAAGCACCTACAAGACCTTGCGGAAGAAGGCTGCCCAACAGGCAGGTCTTGGCTGGGGCTGAGGGTGTTAGGTTCATCGGTTCACGCCGCCGGCTGTGAGCCTTTCATCGCTCCGAGGTGCGCAAGCTCGGCAATGAAGCGTGGCCCTGCATTCTGCTACACAAGCACGCGTGCGAGAGCTATCCCCCAGGTGGCTGACCCCTTAAGTGCGCTTTCACCCCCATACGACAATTATTTCGGCCCCTTCACTGCCCGCCCCTCTACAAACTGCCAACCCAACCCATGCACAACCCCTAAACCCTAAACCTCATATCCTAAACCCCTGAATCCCTGAGCCTTTGTTCAGGGTAGGGTTAAAACCTTCTTACCCCGAACCTGCAGCCCCTGAACCGTACTTGCAGGGAGCTATAAATAGGGTTGCAAGCAAGGTAACCTATCTTATACCTTTCAACTAAGGGACTTATAAGCCTACTTATATGTACCCGTAAACCTTCAAGTAGTAGCCCTAAACCCTAAATCCTAAACCCTAAACCCTACACCATACATAGGGTTAAGCTGCTAAACCCGAACCTTCAACCCCAGAACCGTAAGCTGCTTCTAGCCCCGCTCAACTTCAACTTTACAGGCCAGTTCCCAGCTCGCCCTGCCCAGCCTCGAAGAGCCGCCGTCCCAGCAACCTCGGCCTCAGCTGAGGAGGGTTTAGGGTTTAGGGTTTAGGGTTTAGGGTCTAGGGTTTAGGGTTTAGGGTCTAGGGTTTAGGGTTTTGGGTTTCGGGTTTACGGTGGCATTCTTGACTTTCAACAGAGTGCAGATACGGTTACGACTTTCAGGGCTTTAGGGTCGTGCATGAACCAGAATTACCAAAGAGTTCTTAATTTCGCTGTTCTTCCCGAAGGCCGCCATAGACCTTGAGAAGCGCGCCTAGCAGTAAACATACCCCACTCAATGCTTGAGATTCCTCAAAGCCACGAAGACCTATGCAAGGTCAAGGTTTAGGGTTTAGGGTTTTACGCGGTTTACTTGAAGGTTCATGGCTAGTGATAAGTAGGGTTAGTAAGGTAACCTATATGCCTATATCATAACCTCAATTTGGGTACTACGTCCAAGTACCCATGATCCTTCAAGTACTGGGAAGACGGCGCGTAGCCTCGCGTGGTTCAATCTGCATGATTGCGTGCTGCCAGTGCGTGCGACTGGCCAGAGCATCCATGTCTGCGCGATGATTCGTGTTCCCAATGCGTGCAAATGGCCAGACATCCATGTTCGTGGTGCCAGTGCGAGTGGCCAAAGTGGGCAAGGGAAAGCAGTAGGCAGATTCCACAGCTCAAGTCTCTGGTGGGACAATTCAAATTCCGAAACGCTGTGAGCACCAAGAGCCCCCAGGTTTTCTTGAAGCTCGCTTCGCTGTGCTGAAAAATTGTTTGATGTCCCACGGCAAAGAAACAAACCCTTAAACCCAAATGTTGACCCCAAAATCCTGAAGCCTAAACCATGCTCGAACCACAGCCCATTACGCAAGCCGCAGAGTACTTGTAGCGCATGACTGATCGGCCGTACAAGTACAACAATTTTTGCAAAATCACAAGTAGCTGTCCCCATGATGGTTGCCCCATGCTTTGCGTTGCTTTTCTTGGGAAGTCAGCGAATCCACGTGAAATACCAATGTAAACTGCCTTTGCGCTGTTGCCGGAACTCCCTGAACCCTAAACCCTAAACCCTAAACTCTAAACTCTAAACTCTAAACCCTAAACCCTAAACCCTAAACCCTAAACCCTAAACCCTATGGGCGTCTAGGCGCCGTGTTCGAAGTCGTCAAGCTCCCGGGAAAGCCAACCCCAAGCCTCTAGACCCCCCTGAGGATTTTGATTAGGGTTTAGGGTTTAGGGTTTAGGGTTTAGGGTTTAGGGTTTAGGGTTTAGGGTTTAGGGTTTAGGGTTTAGGGTTTAGGGTTTAGGGTTTAGGGTTTAGGGTTTAGGGTTTAGGGTGTCTGTGATTTGTGGCCTTTCAGGTGTTTCAGAATAGTTCAGGCCCACCTATTTCAGGCTGCTTCCTTTGGCAGGTGGTGTGTGAATTGCTCATGGGTGTTTGTAAAGTCCCAAGAGATATGTCTTCGCGTTTCTGGTCTGATTCTGGGGAGACTAAGCCCAAACCCTAAACCCTAAACCCTAAACCCTAAACCCTAAACCCTAAACCCTAAACCCTAAACCCTAAACCCTAAACCCTAAACCCTAAACCCTAAACCCTAAACCCTAAACCCTAAACCCTAAACCCTAAACCCTCGCCCTCCGCACTCTTTAGCGCTCCCACCCTGAAGCCAAGGCATTTAGGGCTTTGTGTTTTGAAGTTTGGTGTAACCCTGAAGTCCCTAAACCACGTATGAGTTCTTGGGGTTTGGGGCTTAGGGTTTAGGGTTTTGGGTTTAGGGAGCAAGGGAAACAGGAACCGAAGGGGCTATACGCGGAACCTAGATCCCTCAATCCGCTTTACGAGTTGAAAAGTAAGCCCTTTACCCAAATTAGGTGTTGTTCGAAATGCGGGTGTCTCTTCTGCGGCTCTGTTACAGTGTATTTCGTATTGTCACATGCGCGCCAACCCCAACCCATAAACCCTAAAACCAAAACCCTAAACCAAAACCCGAAACCCTAAACCGATTAAGGGACCATAATTCTCACAACCTCAGCATAACCCTACACTCTGGGACTATAGGTCACGGCAGGCCATGGAAAGTGACCGCAAGCTTGTGCCTCAGTGAACTGAAGCTTAGGGTTTAGGGTTTGGGGTTTAGGGTTTAGGGTTTAGGGCTCGGTGTCAAGGGTTTGGGTCTTTAGGGCTTCTTGAGTTTGGGAGATCTGACAATACCTTGCTGGTGATTCTGGGCTTTGAAGCAGCATACTTGTTGACTCTGTTGGCTTCCGCTTGCTATCTTGTCCAAACCCGAAACCCTGAACCCCAGCCCTAAACCCGAGATCCTAGACCCTAAGCCCTAGACCCTAGACCCTAAACCCAAGACCCTAGACCGTAGTCACAGTTGTAGACTTCCGACAGCCCGGGATCGATGTCCCCTGGCTTCTTGTCATTTGGTTGCCTTGACTCTTGGGGTTTAAGAACAATTTAGGGTTTAGGGTTTCGGGTTTAGGGTTTAGGGTTTGAGGTTTGGGGTTTGGGGTTTGGGGTTGCTGTTCTCCATCAAGTCTCAGGTTTGGGGGCTTGGGGTAGTTAAGGTTTTTTGGTTTAGGTCCTCAATAGGGAATATCAGAGGGGGTATCATAATCCCACTTAAGGACTGTTAGTTTAAGGGGGAACACCCCAAGTCTGGGGTTTTGAGGGTAGTTTAGGGCGTAGATCCGTTGTGTTTTCGGAGTTCGGGGATGGCAATTCTGAACACTCACCCTATGCAAGGTGATGTTTTCTTTCGGCTTCTAAACCCCACAACCCCTAAACCCCGGAACCCCTAAGCCCCGAAACCCCACAACCCCGAAACCCCTGAACCTAACCCTAAACCCTAAACCCTAAACCCTGAACCCTAAACCCTAAACCCTAAACCCCTCAACCCCTTACCCCTGAACCTAACCCTTGGCTGCTGAGGCTGATGCCTTATCTCAAGGTGCCCGGAACTCGGTGGTTAGGGTCAGAGGGTTTAGGGTTTAGGGTTGAGGGCTTTTGGATTCTTTAGGGTTTAGGGGTTCGCGTTCTCGAGTTAGTGTTGTTGGGGTCATGGGGTCACAGGGTCGTAAGATTTAGGGCTTGAGGATTTTAGAGTTTAGGGTTTTAGTGTTATACGGCTTACTGTTTCTTTAGCGTTAAGGGTTTTTTGGGGGGTGTTTTAGGCTTATATGCAGGGTCCATTCCTTTTTGGGGGTTTGGGGTTTCAGGTCTTGTTTCGGGATGAAGAGTTTAGGGCTCTTGTTTTCCGCAAGCAATTGCGACCGCCCTCACGGAAAAATCCGTGCACCCAGAACGCAGACCTCAACTTCGCACGCTTTCCCTCCTTAGATCCAAAAAACAGCCCAAACCTAGGTCCCTAAACCCTAAACCCTAACTCGGCTTAGGGTTTAGGGTTTCGGGGCTTAGGGTTTAGAACCTCTTTTGACCCTGCACACCCTAATTTCGACCAACCCTAAGCCCCAAACCCTAAACCCCAAACCCTCAACCCCCCAAAACCCGAGGCCCTGTCCACAGCTATCCACCGCTCTGGCGCTGGCGGACGCTGCTTGAGCCGACACTGCCGCGCACACAGGAAGGGGGCCCCTTTGGGGTTTAGGGTTTAGGGTTTCAGGTTTAGGGTTTGGGGTTTAGGGCTTAGGGTGGGGATGTTCTGGCAACAGTTTGGGGACATTGTGCAGAACTGTGAAGCCGTCCTTAGCCCTCTAAACCCTGAACCTAAACTCCTGGAGACCCTCAACCCTATAAAAAATGCATCCTAAACCCTAAGCCTAAACCCCAAAACCCTGAACCCTAAACCTAGAACCCCGTGAGTCCATCCTTCCTCATGTCCGTCCAAGACGGCCGCTGCAGCCTGCCGAGAGGTATCAAGCTCAGCACCCACTTTCGCCTAAACCCTTAAACAGGTTTAGGCTGAATAGGGTTTAGGGCCTAAACTACCTTAAGCCCGAAACCTTAAACCCTAAGCCCTAAACCCTAAACCCTAAACCCTAAACCCTAAACCCTATACCCTATACCCTATACCCTATAAACCCTAAACCCTAAACCCTAAACCCTAAACCCTAAGCCTACTACTAAGAACACCAAAAACATGGCAAGTAGAGAAAGCCCGACACCAAGGCCTCCCAAGGCCTGCGGCTTGCGACCTCGAAAGTGGTCTTCTGCAGGCCTCATGTTAGGGGTTGTGGGGGTTTGTGGTTTTCGGGTTTTGGGTGCAGGGTTCAGGGTTTGGAGTTTAGGGTTTGGGAGTTTATGTTTAGAATTTGGGGTTTGGGGTTTGGGGACTTGAGGTGTATGGTTTCAGGTTAGGGTGTAAGATTTACGTCACACTGTAGAGTAAGAGCCTCAGCTTGTGTGAGTCGAGCATCACCGCCTCGCTGCTGGCTACCATGGGACAGGCACTTGTCACTTGTCCCTGGAGCGTTTAAACCGTCACTACTAGTAGTTATCTGTAGAAAGCATAAGCTGGTGCTCCTGGCACTGTTGGCTTCTAATGCTTACAAAAAAGAACGCGGCCAGCAGGCCACACTGATTCAGCAGCCACTGGGCTTCACTGATTCGAGAGAGAGAGAGCGAGAGAGAGACAGCCACCAGGCTTGTGACTCCCTAAATGCGCAACCCTAGCCTGCACCCTGAGCACTTTTTCAGGCCCCGGACCTGCCCAGAATATGCCCCCAGCCTTTTTTGCTTGTCTTATTTGGGAGCTGACTTCTTTGCCTTCAGGGAAAGCGGATTTCAGAGCTTCTCGAAGAGTGAAGGGCTGAACTGGCCTACGTACGGGGGGCAAGTTGCTTGATTTTAGCTGCCCGCCTAGGCCTAGATCCAGCTGGGCTGCAACAAAAGCCACATACCTGGCACATCCTAGCTCTATCGTTCAATTCGGCTTTGCAAAGGGGACTCAACCGTAAACCCCAACACTGAATGTTCGCAGATACCCTGTTTGCTCACAATGGAGAGATCGGCGGTTCCGCCCTAGACCCCTTTGTATCCTGTTAAAACAAAAACAGGGAGTCTCCTGACACTAGGGTGCCCCTTTCACAGGCCCTCCGTATGCAGCAGAAACCCCCTTGAAGGAGCCCTTCTAAAGGGATCCCCGAATTTTTCGGAAACCCCTCTCCCCTCTCCCTCAACCCTATGAACCTCTTTAGAACTGGGTTTTGGAGTACTATGCTTTAATGCTCTTTTTGTTTCTGGGTTCCCAATAAGGCTACCTCTACCTAGAAAGTATACTTTCTTCAGGGTCTACTCCAAAGTAGGGTGAAGCTTGTCTATTCAGCCAGGTGCTGCACCTCCTCAGAAGCGCGCCCCAAGAGCTGGAAGTCCAGTCGAAGAAAAGACATGCGAGTTCCCTAACCCTACATCCCAAACCCTCAACTACCCTAAACCCGAACTCCCAAACCCTAAACCCTAACTCCCAAAGCCTCCCTAACCCTAAACCGCTGAAGCCTTAGACACTGTAAACTTACCCTGTAAACCCCTTTTCAACCCAAGAAAGCTCTATGAACCCTATGTCACCCTAATTCTACGCCCCATGCACCTTGTAAATCCATATGAACCTATATAAACCCACATAAGCTCTTATAAACCCATCGAAACCTCTTTCAACCCATAGATATGCCCATATAAACCCCTGTTAACCCCTAGAACCCCATGCAAGACTATCCCCTGAAACCCTAACCCTAGAAACCCTAAAACCCCTAAACACCCTAAACCCGTAACCCGACCTCCCCCCCCCCCCCCCCCAAAAAAAAATGTATATATATATATATATATGTATATATATATATACATATACATATATATATAACAATAAAATACATTTCAACCCATATAAAGCCTTTCAAGTCTCGGACTTGAAGAGGGTTTAGGGTTTTGGGTTTTGGGTGCGCCCTCGTGTACTTGAAGGTTCATGGGTAGTTACAAGCAGGGGTTATAGGTTTAGGGCCGAGGGTTTAGGCTTGGCATGCCCACATTGAAGAAGCTGCCTCACCAAAGGCCAACTCACAAGGTTCCAGAGCTACGGTTTAGGATTTAGGGTTCAGGGTTCAGGGGTTTATGGGATTAGGGAGCTTCTATGGTTGTTCGATGCTCTATTAAGAAAGTTGCTGGGCAGTCTAACAGTAGTCACCAGGGTTGCAGGAAGCGCTGGACGAGAGCTGCAGAAAGCGCTGCAGCACTTCTCATCTGCCTCTAACCCTAGACCCTGAACCTCGAAGCATTTCAGGGGCTAATGAACTTGTGACACTGCTTCTCTGCCGGATACAAGACATCGGCAATATCAAGCTGCAAAGCCGGGCCTTTGCATGTTGCACTTCGCTGAGGTTCCACGCGCGTAAATCGCGCCGGATGCATGTGTATAGCAACATCGTAGGAGCCGGACATGTTTTTCGAAAAGTCCATTTTGTTGATCTTGCGTTGCGTGGGGCCCGATGCAATGGGTTCCATGGTGCAGTTTCACAACCGTTTCGTCTTTTGGACATACTCCAGGTCGCAAACTCTAACAGACTCTAACGGGACAGTTTCTGAGCTCCCACTCTAGTGTGACTTGTGCTGTTTTAGCAATGAGAGTATAGAAAAGCACAGCAGGGAAGAGAACAATTTTAATTGTAAAGTATAGTACTCCAGCAGATTGTGTAAGAGAGCGGCCCTCGTCGCCATGGACCGAACTATCTGTCACAGGCGTTGATCTTCGTAATCTGTCAAAGGCCCAGAGCCAGGATACAGAATAAGTGTTCAGACATGCCAGCTCTGACAGGGTGCAGGGTTAGGGTTAAGGTTAGGGTTTAGGGTTTCGGGTTTAGGGTTTTAGGGGTTTAGGTTTTAGAGTTTTAGGGTTTAGGGGTAGAAGTGACTGTATGAGCCGCTTACTCTATTTGCCCCTTATCGCGGTGCCCTCATCCCTGAGGTCAGCGGTTCCCATGGCCAACAACACCTTGGACATGTTTGTCAACAGCACATGGGGAATGGTGGAAGACGTAATTCAGTTCCGCACTGCCAGCTTCCTGGCAATATTGATTGGCCTCTACCTGTTCACCTGCGCAGTCGGTACCATCATCCTGGCGCTGGCGAGCTGGCGCAGCCGACGTAAGGCGACGCACGTCGAGGCGCGACCTTTGCACACCGGTGAGGTTTTACCACAGACTGTGGGAATTCCTAGCACGAGCCCGGCGGTCACCGCAGCAGAGGTGCAGGAGCCGGCCCTGCAAGAGGAAGTGCCCCTTCGGAGCTGGGGCTCCTTCTTGTCCGCAGAAGGTGTGAAAGCTGTGGACCCGGAAGACGTGCAATTGCAGGGGCCTGCATTGACCAAAGCGAGAACCAGCTACTTCCAGCAGAGTGGGGACCAAAGGGCAGGGACCCAAGACCAGCTCCGCCTGCTGCAGGCAGCCTTTGCAGGCACCTTCACCCTTTGCATGGGGACGGTGCTCTACTGCGTGCAAGCGGGGCTTCTGACGAAGGATACAGGCCTCACCTGGGAGGCTTACACCTTTCTCTTCGCCTGTGGATGCCTCTGGCAGTTGGTGCAGGCGCTGGCCTGCGCGAGGTTCCTTCCCAAAGGACGCGTCTATCCTTTGAAGACATTCGCTGTCGCAACCATCAGCGGCGTGTGGCCTATCCTGTCCGACGCTTACGACACCCTGAAAGATGCACAGTTTGGAGGGCTCTGCGTCCAGTCCAGCAGTGGCTTCACTGTTGCCATGGGCGTGTGGACGTGGCTTTACCTGATTGCGTTCCACGCGTATTTCTTTGTCAGAAAGAAAGAAGGGTGTCTGGTTGAACTTGCTTCCAATCACCTCGCGGTGTGGGTAGCCCCCATGGAGGCAGACTTTCCCCAGCGATCAGGCGTAAGTGATGACACGTGGTCCACCTGGTGGAGGCGGAAATGGCAGGAGGACGTACTGCCGGTGATCTACAAGCAGGTCACGCCAACCAAAATGTTTCCTTGGGCAAGTCTAGCAGCTCTTGTTTTGTAGGTACAGTCATTACAAGGAGCTTTTACAACGTTCCGGACTCTGTGAGTCACATGCCTTGAGTCCAAGGTTCATGCTGTGCATTGAAAATGTGCCGCAGGCAGCGACGGGCATAGCACAAGTCATGAGACCCAAGACCGCCCAAACCAGCCATTGTGGTCATGCCTGTATGAGGCCATCACCGCCATTATCTACGAAGTCCTCGAGGGCGGCAGCCCTGTCGTCACCATTCTCAACCTGTGCATTCCCGTCATCCAGATCGCTGCCTCCTTCCTGCTCTTCAAGCCACTTCGGCAGGCACATCGCAGTACGTAGCCTGTTGAAGGACGAAGTTGAAGGAACCTACCTTGGCCAAGCCGGCCCCCCCGACAACCTGAGCAAAACTTCTCTGGCCCGGGCCCTCGGATTTGAAGTGCTGAAGAGATTGCCAGGGTACTCCGAATCTAAACCCGAAATACAGTAAAAACGTTGTGTAAGAAAACGGTTTGCCGGCACTAGGGTACTCTAAGTTTCTAAATTTTCATTCACCGATGTAGCCAGGAGGATTTGAACTAGGGTAGTCTTGGTTTCTTAATTCGTTTATAAGGGAGTACGCTATACCACTAGACCAAACCCATGTTCCAGGTACCGTGGGGGGGGGTCTCCCCTTCAGAAGCTGCTCCGCGGGATCCGCATTTTTGGGGTAGGGTCAGGCCAAAGGCGCAGGGGAGTCACGTTTGAGAGCTTTTCAGGGCTGAAAACCTGTAGAATGTGACTCCCGCGCGTTTTTGGGGAGGGTCAGGCCAGAGGCGCGGGGCAGTCACGTTTAGAGCTTTTCAGGGCTGAAAACCTCTAGAATGTGACTCCCGCGCGTTTTTGGGGAGGGTCAGGCCAGAGGCGCGGGGGAGTCACGTTTTAGAGCATTTCAGGGCTGAAAACCTCTAGAATGTGACTCCCGCGCGTTTTTGGGGAGGGTCAGGCCAGAGGCACGGGGGAGTCACGTTTTAGAGCTTTTCAGGGCTGAAAACCTCTAGAATGTGACTCTCCGCAGACGCGCGGGGGAGTCACGACGTGCAGTGACTTGCAGCATCGGACTGGGCCCCAATATTTCCCGCAAATTGTTTTCTGGAGAGTTTTGTAGACGCGATTTTAAGAAAGTAGCACCCCCAACACTAGGGCACTTAGCTAAAAGGCAACCGCAAATCGCCCAAACTCCCTGGATCTAGGGTCTTAGTTTCTTATACAATGGTTTCTTATACAGTGGTTTTACTGTACTACAATCCTTCATATAGTAAAACCCCTGAAAACCCCCCCCCCCCTTCGCCCCCCTGCCCAAGTCCTGGACTTCAAAACCGCGTGAGTTGTTGCTAAATTCTGCCAGGCAGTGGCTCCATTCTTCGCGAGACAGCTCGATGCGGCGCTGGACACCAAGGATGAAATGCTGCGAAACCGCTTGCTTCTGGAGGCCCCGGCACATGTTGAGGTCCGCTACAACAGGAGAGACAGGGTGAAGGTCTTCTAGCTAGCACAGCAAGGCAAGGGCGGCTGCTCTGCTTCAGCTTGCGTCGTCGTGCTGCGCCAGCAGGCAGAGTTCTCCTCAGACTTCGGCTTGCTCAGAGCAGTCGCAGCGCGAGTCAACTTCTTTGAGAGAGCCTTCCCGGATGGCTTCAGAAGAGAAGGCCCACTTCTGCATGCACAGACTGAGGTATTGCAAGAGGCGCGAATATAGGTGCCCTTCTGTAATTGAAATGTGTAGCTAGCATTGCAATTTATAGGGGATTATTGGAAGGGAGTTGTGCCTGTAGTATTGCAACTAGACCATCGCATTTGCCCGCCTAGTCAGGCGCACTGCGGCAACACCGCAATGACTTCATTTTTCGTTGCCTCAAAGCATTGGTCACCGATGGCCATCTGGACCTCAGCGACCGGGGTCTGGAAGGGAGGGGCGGCATCCAAGTGGAGCTGCAGGCCTGGCTCTGAAGCAGCTCACATACGCCCTTGGTGACAGTGCATTTAGGTAGGAGCAGGCAGCACACTCACCCAACTTCTTACCTGAGGGACAACTGTGCCTGATCATTGCTGCTCTTAAGTGACTGCCAGGCATTGAAGCACTTCTTGAGGATGACGCATTTCGCAACATACGCACCTGTGGCTGGAAAAGCCCCAGATGGCAAGGCAGCTTTCCTGTGCCGCTCAGGTGCTTGACCTGTCCAAGAATGAAGTTCGAGACCAGGACGCCGAGGCAGTATCTTTGCTCGCTGCTTCAAATCAACCTGACAGCAACGTGCGTGGCATTGAAACTGAAATGTGTTCCACGCACAGATGGAGTTGGGAACTTGGTTTTTGCCATGCATGTGGCGGGCAGGCCATTGCAGCCATGCTGCAGTTTGCAAACATCAAGGGCGTCAAGTTGCAAGGTGACGCGCTGACCTCCAAAGGCTTGGAGGTGCCATAGCCGAAGCCGCATTTTCTGGGTGAGCTCCTCGCGCGTGCTGGGAGTGAGTGACATGTGTGGCGTTTTTTTTATAGACCCGTTGCAGCATCATTAAGGGCCGCCAGAAACGAGGAAGGCACATACGGGAGCAGCCACCAGTCTTGGCATAAATTTCACGCCTCCACTGATTATACCCCGACAGTCCTGATACAAGTGCCCCCGACAGTCCGTGGGTTTAAGGTAGTGTTGGGGCTTGGGATCTTGCCACAGGGCAGGTGCAGGAGCACTGCGCAGGGGTCGACATCCAGCCCCATCAGCAACAACGGTACTTACATGAGGTACAAGACTGTCGAAAGCTAGTTTGTGGACTTTCATTGCCACGACGCCAGCTTCAGCTAATTTCCGCAATCGTTGCAGCGCATCCCCTGGATGATGACTCAGATGTCGGTCGGTGTCCACTAGTGGAGCCTGGAAAGTAATTAGCAGCCGCAACCTTGCCACACGATGTCACTTGCAACCTGAAGTGAAGTGGCTTCAGAGAAAGCAGGGCCTGTCCGGAAACGCCGACAACGACAGCAGCTAAGCCACGAAAGCATTATTGCGTCGGAGTTGTTAGCTTGCGCCGTGCCCGTGATGCAGCCCTGCACGCCGAACTCAGGTGCTGATCCCGGCAGCCTTCGCCTCCTCCTCTGTGGAGGACCTCTGCCTCTTTGCAGCCAAACGGAAGGACGCGGATGAAGTGCAAAGTTGGCGTCCGCAAATGAGTACATTGACATGCACCTCCAAGCACAGTCTCCATGTCTTAGTGTTGTACCCCAGTGAGGGAGATGCTTTTCAAAAGCAGAGCCGAAGGACACTACTGGGGAGGACGCGGAGAAGACCGAGGCGCGGGGCACCTACAATAGCCGGATGCGTGCACCCCGCGTTAAGACAAGAAGGTTGATTCCACAATTGGCCAGCCTTGAGAGCCTTCAGCCACCTGTAGGCGACTCAAATTCGAGGGACCTGCAGAATGAACGGCAGTACATGTGCAGGGAACATTCCTGTGCCATATGAAGAGCCTTGGGGTGGGGTTTGCTTCGGACAGTGCACGGCACGGGCACGCTCAGGCGTCTGGGGGCAGCTTCCAGAATCTACAAGTGGTTGCTGCGTCAAGTACCAACTTTTGTCAAAGGCAATCTTTGTTCCTGCTTGATGTTTTGGATACGCGGCGCAGCAGCTTATCATGAGCACATTGAAAAGCAGGCTTCCAGGAGCGTAGCGTTGCTTGCAAACGGGCTTTGAAACCAGAGCACATGGCGAGGGTTTAGGGTTCAGGGTTCAGGGTTTAGGGTTTAGGGTTTTAGAGTTAAGGGTTTGGGGATGTTTGCCACCGACATTTATTGAACGTTACCTTGCGACAAGCATACTTTTGGCCCAATTTTCCAATTTGTGAAATTTTTTTCTTGTGCAGGCGTTGACCCGATTTCTCGCTGGCAAGTCGACTGCAAGACTCCTCGACCTTTCCGAATGTCAACTTCCCGAACCTCTGGTCCAGGCACAGCGAGCGCAGAAGAGTCTAAGAATTGGGCTTGCTGAATCTGCAGAGGTGGGCTGAGTTGACACAACATTCATAATTAAGCTGACATGGTTCGATCCATTCCTAGGCACCTGGTCTAGAACGGCTTCGGCCTACACAGCAGGCCAAGTTGCCTTGCCGGAAGGGCCAGAATGCTGCGACCCCCCGCCAGGCTGTAGCCATTGCCGTCGGTTGCATGAATGAAGACAAAGACATCGACCTTGTCCTTGCTGGCAATCAAGTCAGCGCCGCTTCGATAAAGGCGGAAGATGGGGCCGATCTCTGGCCCAACGTACTGTTTTCGTGATGGTTTTTTGAGTTTTCGAGGGCCACTGGAGAGTTGAGGGCTCAAAGGTTGATGTGCGCATCATGGTTTGGCCCGCCAATTTTGAATTAATGTTCTCCTTGATATTGGAAGCACGGAGTTTGACACGCAGCTGGGTGGGTGGGTTCGCGCGCTGCAAAACCTCAAAGCGTGAAGGACCAAGAGCTGGGATAACGCGTTCTATGGGATTCGTTGGCAAATCTTAGCCGAGACGCTGCGCCTCTCGCGCAGGTCCTTGCGGATTTGCTTCGAGACGGTGCGCGCGCCCGGACAATAGACCTGCGCGACTGTGACCTGACCTCCGAAGGCTTCGAGGCGCGTGGCAAGATGGTCGATAGCATTGAAGTTGGCTGGAGGGGTGTAGGTTGTGTGTAGGTGAAGGAAGAAGAAGGTCTTTCAGGGATGATGATGCGTGCAGGTGAAGGTGTCAGCTTGACCAACGTATTAATTAGGTAGGTCTCGCGATTTGAAAGACGCTACCACCACCGATCCTGGCCCCAGGAATCTGCGTAGGATGTAGAGCCAAAATCAGAAGCCTCCATGGGTTTGCAGGACTTCCTTGATGGCTGCGACTCATTTCGCACGCCACAACGCGGTAGCAACGAAGCCCATCCCAGCCATATCGTTTCGCGCGAGTGGAGCGGGTGAAGCGATTGCAAGTGGAGCAGCGTTTCCCCAGAATTTTGGACAGCAGCTCCCTGGCACTAGCCTTATGAGCGCGCGTCGCTCGATGTCGGGGGAGTAAATCGAATAGCGGAAGCGTTTTCGATTGCCACCAAAGCTTGCTTGTGCAGATGAGTGCAGGTCCGTGTCGTGATGAAGCTCTGTCCCTGTCAGGTACTGATCCCGGCAGCTGCTTCGTCATCGTCTCTGTCGAAGCTTTACCTCTCTTCGCCAAGGGAGGACGGGTGGCCGGGCGCAGACATGTGCAGAGCTGCTGCCTTCCGCAGCTGCGTGCCCTACTTTACCGCAACGCACGCTACCCCACTCCCCTATAACTCTCAAATAAAGCGCGAATGCTATTTCGATTCGAAAGGCCCAACCATTCTCTCAAATGAAGCGCAAATACTATTTCAATTCGAAACTGCCTCATTTTCCCCTGCCCTCTGCTGCGGGCCCCTGCCCCCTGCTCAATCCCTGCCCCTCTGCCCTCCGCCCCTCTGCCCTCCGCCCCTCTGCCACTCTGCCCCTCTGCCCCTGCTCACAGCCTTGCTTGCCCACCGTTCCCTTTGTCGTTTGCCTGGGCTCTTTGGTTGGCCTGCCCTACACGGCCCTGACCAGCTTGAAAGTCTCCACCCATTGTCATGTCCTGCGCGCATGGAAAAGCTGGCGGCTGACGCTAGGGATATCAGGGTAGGCAAAGGGTGAGAGAGCATGTCAAGCCTCGAACTAGTTTTGCAGTGTTCTTGCTTGTGTCGGACGCGCACGGGGTGCGGAGCTGCAACCTGCACATGTGGGTAAACCTGTGTGCTTTTTGCGCAGCACAGCGAATCGGTATATTTCACCATGGGCACGACTGGTGCACGCTTACTCGACTCCCGCTCCCTCGTTCGTTTTGTCCGATCTTAGGGATGTTGAGGGTTTAGCAGTTTGGGGTTTGGTGGTTTGGGGTTTATGGCTTGGCTGCAAAGTGCGCTCTTGTTGTCCTAGGTCCTAGTGGCATGCCCAAGTGCTGAATGACTTCTGCGCCGAAGGACGCATGTTGGAGCATCTGCACAGAGGCACGGTCGACTTTCCATTGCCGGAAGTAAAGGTGCGTGCCGTGAAAGGTTCGCTTGCCAGCGGGCCTTTGAAGTGGCTCTGGGGTTAGGTAGCAATATTCCAGTTGTCTTCGACCCGGGCTTGGTGTTTGGATGCGTCACGCTTCACATAAACCTGGATAGGCCTGCCTTATTTCGGGGCTCGACCGTGGCTTGCAAAACGGCGCGCGTGCGAGAGAAGACTTGCCAACACCAGTTTCTGAACACTGCCTCGCCAGATTTTCTGAACCCGTTTAAACGAACAGAGTATGAAGTCATTGACCTGCCGAATCTCAGTAATTAGGGTATGTCTTCCTTGTGCAGGCGCTGGCCCGCTTCTTCGCTGGCAAGTCGAGCGTCCTCGACCTTTCGCATCTTCAACTTCCAGAGCCTTTGGTCCAGGCGAGTTTAGGGTTTAGGGTTTAGGGATGGTTTGGGGTTTAGGGTTGATTAGGGTTTATAGGGTTTAGGGTTGGACCTGCCGAATCTGCAGAATGGGTGGCCAGCTTGGTCTATTCCGCAATATCCGGACCTGGCTGATGTTGTGGGTCCGTTGTGGTGCTAGTGCGTTCGCAAGTGCGTCTCCACCCCAAGAAGGTGTCAAGACCAGCAGGAGCTTAAACTTCATGAGCAGCAACGTTGGTTGGTGTTGCGCAGTGTGCTGTGTGTCTGTTTCCCACCACTAGTAGAATTCAACATACTAGTATCCTAGAACCGTACTCAAGCTTGGCCGCCTGGGGCCATAGTCTGCGGCGTGGTGCAGTTTGTCGTCATTAGGGGCCATGGTTTGCGGCATGGTGTAGTTTGTCAAGACCGTGCTCGCTAGGCTGTCGCTATCGCCGCCGGCTGCGTGAAAGACATCGAGCTGTTGCTTTGTGGTGCTCCAGACAGCAGTTCTCTGCTCAAGGCGGCAAGTGGGAGGGGTCGTCAAGGCATTGCCGCGCTTTGATAAGTTCAGCAATCGGGCAAGATTCATAAACCTTCTCTTTGGAAAGGTGCCAGGGGCATGCATGTCAGGGGAATGAAAAGCCCTCATAATGATTCAAGGGCAGGATTTGCAGACAGCGCTGGCGGCGCCGGTAACCCGCGTCAGGGCTTATATGGGGTTTACGAAAATAGGGGGCCCCTAATATAGACCCCCAAATAGTACGATTCCCTTATATAAAGGACCCAATATTGTACCCCTAATTTCGTAAACCCCCATATGGCCCAGGCCCCAGCTGCAGGGGCCCGTGTGAATTGAGCCATAGTCATGTTATTACCGTGGCTCTTGCTGTTTAGGCGACTGTCACTCCGACTGATCCCCGGAGCATCTACACACAAATAGGTACCTGGAGTGGCCTTAACCATCAACTTCGGTCCCGAACATCCTTTGGAGCGTTCCTCCCAAGGACTGTGGCTGACGTTCAGCGTCTAGGAAGTGGAGGAACTTTCGGTCAGAACATTCTTGAGAATGGCCAAACCTTCATCAGACTTGCCAAGAAAAGAATTTGTGATTAGAAGCGCCCCCGCTGAGCTAATTTGGTCCCACGCAGCTAGTCCCTCTAGGGGAAATCCAAGTATCGGAGATCGTTGGAGCCACCGGCCAGGCATTGGGCGCGCTTCCGGCCTCGCTCCTGCACAAGCTGAATGCATCAGGAAACGCTATGCTCGGAGATGATGGAATCAAGGCCCAGAAGTGTGGGTGGTTGAAGATCTCATTGAGTGCAAGCGCAACTTGCAACTGCAGCTGCAGGGAAGAAAGTGTTCGCTAAGTAGGCCCAAGGAGTCTGATCGACGGGGCATGGAGGATTAATCTGAGGTTCGTCGTCCATGAAGACTTGGCGTCAGCTGGACTGTTCATATTTGACGGTTAGTCCGGGTTAATTGCAATTTGTCCTGCAGGCTCGATGGACATCAACACACCCTCGGCGAGTAATGTCAAGTTTGCCTGTGTTGGGCCTTGCCGTGCAGCAGGCGTTGGCCGAGTGCATTAAGACCGCCCCGCTCCACACCCTCAGCCTTGCGAACACCGGCATCGGCACAGCGGGCATTGAGGCGCCGACGCTACCTGGGCAGCTGGTGATGTGCTCTCTATGGCAGTATAGGCGCAAATTGCTTTTCACAGGAGCAAGCGGTCATGTCATGCGAAGGGCACTCAAGCCTTGAGTTTTGCTGCCAGGCACTGGCTATGTGGTTGAACTTTGCCAAAGGTCTACAGGCGCTGGACCTGTCAGAAAATCCCGGCATCGCAGATGACGGAGCCAAGGCCCAGAAGTGCAAAGCAACTAATGAACGATTATACAGATTGTGAGCTAGAGGTTAGTTTCAAGCTGCGACAGCCGTTTGCAAAGGGGCCACGACATGTTGGACTGGCTCAATCCAGTCGATGCCTCACACCCTTAGCTTTCCCAAATGGATATTTCAATTGTGCACTTCGCGGTAAATTGTCCTACAGGCTCGACGGACATCAAAACACCTTGGGCGAATATGCTAACGTTTTTGTTTTCGGTATTGGGCCTTGCCGTGCAGCAGGCTTTGGCCGACTGGGTCGAGAGCATCTCGCTCCAGACCCTCCGCCTCGCGAATACCGGCATCGGCACTGCAGGCATTGAGGCGCGCAGACACTATTGACACTACCTGGGCAGCTCATTCGGTGTTACAGGCAGAACGCGCCTTTCACAGGACGCACAGGAGCAGAAGGGTCGGATGTAGGAGGGTCGGATGTAGGATCCTAGTCCTTCAGAAAGGGAATAAATAGCACAATGGGGTCCTAAGCTGGGTTGATGCTGAGGGCCAGGCCACTATTAGCAAATCGTGTGCAAGTAAAGCGGTTTTCTTTTTGTAGTTGAGTCGAAAACTGCTCAATAGGAACCCAGTGGGTATGGATACTGGAGGAACCCTGAAACGGCAGTGAACTATAACTCTTAATACCAGGACCTGGAACTGTGGTTTCCCGTTTGTGTTACCTTAACTTCTTGTATTGCATTATCGTGACTATGACAGATCTTTGTGTAAAAAGGAACTACAGTATAGGTTCCAGGAAATATTCAACTTTTGGGCGTTTAGGTGCCTTGGGGTCCTCGGGTTTGGGATTTGAGGTCGGAGAGGTCTTGACATAAGGGTGCAATTTTTTGGGCTTTGTGTTGAACTTCACGGTGTTTATGGATGAAGGGGTTGTCTAGACAGGGCTTTGGTGGAAAACCTTCCTTGCTAGCCATTTTGCTGCCAGGTGCTGGCTATGAACCTCATGGAAGGTCTACAGGTGCTGGATCTATCGAACAATCCGGGGATAGCAGATGACGGAGCCAAGGCCCAGAACCGCAGGGAAGTCAAAGGTTTGTTGCAGGCCGCGTGTACCCTTTTCAACAGTTGCAAGGTAGCAACGCGGGACATGTTGGAGAGAAGTGGAAAACTGTGAAGGACTGGCTCGGTACAAGCGGGGCGCATTCGATGCCTCACACACCCGTACCGTTCCCAATCAGCCTTTCATTGTGCACTTGCTGTGTGGAAGGCTTTGGCCAAGTGGGTCAAGAGCACCTCGCTCCAAACCCTCAGCCTTGCGAACACTGGCATCGACGCAGCGGGCATTGAGGTGCCGACGCTACATGTGCTCTATATGGTAGTATATGCACAAATCGCCGTTCACAGGAGCAAAGTCATGCGGTCATGCGTAAGGCGCACGAAACTACAAGCCTTGAGTTTCGCTGCCAGGCACTGGCTCTGTGGTTGAACCTTGGCGAAGGTCTACAGGCGCTGGATCTGTCAGAAAACCCCGGGATCGCAGATGACGGAGCCAAGGCCCAGAAGTGCAAAGCAACTTGTGAAAGACCACAGGTTGTAAGCCAGAGGTTTGTTTCAAGCAGCAACAGCCGTGTGCAAAAGGGCCACGACATGTTGGAGATAAACAGAGAGAACGTGCAGGACTGGCCAGTCGATGCCTCACACCCTTAGCATCCCCAATAAGCGTTTCACATGTGCACTTCGTGGCAATTTCTCTTGCAGGCTCGAGGGACATCAAAACACCTTGGGCGAGTGTGTTCAATTTGTGTTTTCTGTATTGGGTGGAAGGCTCTTGCCGAGTTGGTCAAGAACACCTCGCTCCAGACCCTCAGCCTTGCGAACACGGGCATCAGCGCAGTGGGCACGGAGGCGCGCAGACACTATGGCACAGTTTGTGAACTTTGTGTGGAGACGTTGCCGGTTCTTGACGCAAGCTCCCCAAGCAGTGTGTCATCACCAAGAGATTTCCCAGTGAGAGTCACCAGACATCGCAATAACCATGCTGTTGGCCCCGCGGTGTGTGCTAAGTCGTGCTGTCGCCGAGGTCCTAGTCCCGTGCACGTTCCGTGCTTGAAATCATGCTCCTGCCTAGGTTCCGTGCTGTTTGTGAGGCTTGCATCGCTCCGTGTTACGAAAACGTAGCAGGCGCGTAGTTTCCTGCACTTTGGGCTGTTGGGGATTTGCATGTTGCTGCGTTGTCCCGACTCCCTGTCCTCAAAGCTGTGGTCGCTGCGGTGCGTCTGGTTTCCCCAAAGGCGAAATTGCTGTCGTCGTTTTTGAACTCTTTAAGGTCTACGCTGGCATGTTTTTGCAATGAGTGGCGGCAAAAGCGAAGCTCATGAATTAAGCGCAGCTCGGCAGCAGATGCCAGGCATTGATCGCGGCCGCTCAGGCTTCTACCATAGAGCAGATGCACTTCCTGAGGCTCCAGGACTCGGACGTGAAGCCCTAAACCAAAACACGCAAACCCTAGGTTTTCTGTCGGCGTTGCTCTGGTCCGGAATCTTGGGGACTGCATGTGGCTATTGCCTGGTTTGCTGGGGGCTGGAAATGGGCGCGAGCAGGGCTCCTGGCTAGGTTTGCAGTTGCAAGCTGTGTTGCGGTCAGCATGCAGCATCAGAGTCCAGCATGTGCTCCTGATGAAGTGATTGCAAGCACTAGCAGCCCTGAAGGACAGACAGTCATTTGCTGGAGCCCAGGCACAGGCTTAATTGAAGGGGATCCGCGAGGCTACTCCCAGTTTATGGTAACGGATGTTTGCAGCCAGCCAATGCTGTGCTTGCAGATGCCAGCTCAAAGACGTCAAAGATAGGACAAGCTTACAAGCTCGAAACATTTATTGGTCCTTTTTCTCTGGCCTACCGGACACTGCCGGCCTCAGAAAAGCAGAGTCCACGTACTTTTGGCCAATCCTTGCTTGCTTGCACAGGGGCTGGCCAAATTCCTGGCCGGCAAATCGAAAGTCCTCGACCTTTCCGACTGCAAGCTTTCCCTAATTCCGATGGAGGCAGGGAGAAGATCCTTCTGACGAGGAAGCCCTAAATCCTTATGCAAGATGCTGCACGAATTTTCTGCCATGACCACATGCCGCTGTGCACATCATACCCTCTTTAATCCGAAAAGCGCCGCCAGGCAGTAGCCATCACCTTCAAGTACACCAAAGTCGCGCGACTGGTCCTGACCTGTTTGCATGGGGCTGATGCGGACGCGGAAGCCTTTCCGAAGTTCTTCAAGGCGATGTCGGGAGTTTGCAACAAATACTCTTGAGGGACAGAACATGTGCAGATCATATCCGGGAGCCGTGCTAACCAGTGGGAATTTCCGGGAGGTTTCTGCTCGTGCCCAGGCCCCGAACTGTGTTCGAGTAGACAGGGAATGCAGGTGCAAGTGAGGGGCTGTCATCGCTAGCTGCTTGGCCTAGCGCTGGCCTGCGCTGTCATTTGCTAGTAGCTTTGCGAAGCACAAAGAGAGTTTGTTAGAGTTTTTTCCTGGGCTCCCCACATTCCGACTAGCCCTCCGACGAAGTTCTTCGCAGCACCATGTCCCCAGCACTATCCGAGTCAACGCAAACTTCGCACATGCAGCAGGCTTTGGCCGCGGGCCTGCAGAACAACCTGCTGAAACTCCATCTCCGCTTCACAGGACTCGGCGCAGCGGGCATTAAGGCCCAAGCCTGCGCGGGTACTACCATAGGTGCTTGCCACTAGGAATAGCTCGGCAGGTTTCTGGTTTTGGCGCTTGATAGGACTCGTTGCGGTGTTTGCATCGGGTGAGGCGCAGGCAGATGCAGGCAGGTCTGCGTGAGCAAGTGCTTGGAGCCACGGGTCTTCGGTCCTATGCCCAGCCTTGCCGTGAGGCCTTGGCTGCATGGCTGCAGCGTGCAGAAGCGCTGCAGGAGTTGGACTTCTCATGGAATGAGATCGACGATGAAGGAGCCAAGGCCCCGAACTGTGTTCGAGTAGACAGGGAATGCAGGTGCAAGTGAGGGGCTGTCATCGCTAGTTGCTTGGCCTAGCACTGGCCTGTGCTGTCATTTGCTAGTAGCTTTGCGAAGCACAAAGAGAGTTTGTTACAGTTTTTTCCTGGGCTCCCCACATTCCGACTAGCCCTCCGACGAAGTTCTTCGCAGCACCATGTCCCCAGCACTATCCGAGTCAACGCAAACTTCGCACATGCAGCAGGCTTTGGCCGCGGGCCTGCAGAACAACCTGCTGAAACTCCATCTCCGCGAGACAGGACTCGGCGCAGCGGGCATTGAGGCCCAAGCCTGCGCGGGTACTACCATAGGTGCTTGCCACTAGGAATAGCTCGGCAGGTTTCTGGTTTTGGCGCTTGATAGGACTCGTTGCGGTGTTTGCATCGGGTGAGGCGCAGGCAGATGCAGGCAGGTCTGCATGAGCAAGTGCTTGGAGCCACGGGTCTTCGGTCCTATGCCCAGCCTTGCCGTGAGGCCTTGGCTGCATGGCTGCAGCGTGCAGAAGCGCTGCAGGAGTTGGACTTCTCAGGGAATATGATCAAAGATGAAGGAGCCAAGGCCCCGAACTGTGTTCGAGTAGACAGGGAATGCAGGTGCAAGTGAGGGGCTGTCATCGCTACTTGCTTGGCCTAGCACTGGCCTGTGCTGTCATTTGCTAGTAGCTTTGCGAAGCACAAAGAGAGTTTGTTACAGTTTTTTCCTGGGCTCCCCACATTCCGACTAGCCCTCAGACGAAGTTCTTCGCAGCACCATGTCCCCAGCACTATCCGAGTCAACGCAAACTTCGCACATGCAGCAGGCTTTGGCCGCGGGCCTGCAGAACAACCTGCTGAAACTCCATCTC
Organism: Symbiodinium natans; assembly: GCA_905221605.1. NCBI lineage: Eukaryota > Dinophyceae > Suessiales > Symbiodiniaceae > Symbiodinium > Symbiodinium natans. Next base: position 167 of record CAJNDS010002465.1, on the reverse strand, counting down.
CGCGAGACAGGACTCGGCGCAGCGGGCATTGAGGCCCAAGCCTGCGCGGGTACTACCATAGGTGCTTGCCACTAGGAATAGCTCGGCAGGTTTCTGGTTTTGGCGCTTGATAGGACTCGTTGCGGTGTTTGCATCGGGTGAGGCGCAGGCAGATGCAGGCAGGTCTG